>CM070074.1:53973205-54427162 GCA_036250285.1 Pyrocoelia pectoralis
TAATATACGTTCTGTGATCGTAGTAAGTAACTGTATTTCTTGTAACGTTATCAGAATATAGGACGGGCGCTAACGTAAACATGACGTACATTTATGACGTATATTTATATAACGAGGGTGGCGCTGTGAAGATTTGGTGGCACAGCTCCGAACTAACACTTTCACAGCTGCAATATTTGTCGGGAATTTATAACATTGCACCGTTTGTCTATAGTGTAGAAAGTCAATGCCTATATATGAAATGACATTTTGTGAAGAACAGCAGTGCCTTCTTCGGCATTTGTAGACTAAGCAACGTAAGAGTGCACACTTCTAAAAAATTTGCATAACACTCTAATATAACGATACACCACGAGCATACCTAATTGACAGTCTCTTTGCATCTAGCAGTGGAGGTAGGCAGTGGTAATCAAATTGGTTACGCAAGGAATTTAAAGATGTTTAATTCGATTAAAACAGGAGAGGTGGCAGTTGTACTATTCCAATGTAATAGCTTTTAATAGTAGTTAAGGATACTGTTAACGGAAAAATTAAGTGATTCACTTCACTTTATCTTACTCCTCAACAACAAATGGAGGTTTTGTGTTTAGTAACGCGTATTACGGACACTTTATAATACTACTCTTAATAGTTCATGTATCTAATCTAACTGATAACGGAGAGCTTAGAATTAAGAACTGATGTGTTCAAATCACAATTATTTCCAAAACAATTAGGCATTTATCTTCAATTACAAATATATCACATTAAATCATGTAGACAAGAAAGCTCCTGTTAAACTGTTAAAATTAATAATTACTTTCTTATTCCTTTAGGTACAACAACTACAAACGTAGTTGTTGTAAACGTAAGCCAATAAACATTGTAAACATAACACTACATAAACTGATATCGTTCATTGAAAAAGCTTAAAAATCTGATGTTTATATTAAAACAAATTGCTTGTTGTGTTCTACAACAATCTATGGATATTATACTTTTTAAGTGTGGCATTGGCAAATTATGTATGAATTATTTTTAAACATTTTTGGTTTAGAATATACTTAATGCTACCCTAAACACACAAGAAAGAAAGAAATAAAGGAAACACAGACCATTACATTTGCTTCTGCAGTACCTATTTTCCTTAAACCGATACATTCAATAGAGCTTAAGAGAAAGTCAATATTTATTTGAAGTTTATACCGAAGAATTCGTTGTGTACCTATCCTAATGCTTATTCAGCAAGGATAGCAGTAAATGTTGAATCTCGTCAGAGACCATAAATGTACGTAAATTAATGTTGGTTGTTAATATAAAGGAAATACCTACTTTAATTAGAAATTGAAATGGAAACAGAGATAAAGTGCGCATTTTCCATTTACATAATATACTTTATTCAAAGTTGTCTCCAATTAATCAGCGGAGTGTTCCTTTGTATACAAAACACGTTCGGGGTTTACTACTCCCAAACATTGTAGTCCATGACACCCTCTGCCTTTAACATCCCTACATTTAGCAGTATTTAACGTTTCACTGTGTAATGAACTTGATCTGCATTTTCCAGTATCGTGTCCCTAAAAATTACTGGCGCTTCCACTCACATACAGATACCTAGAGGTAAAATTATTTTATTGGTATGCAGAGTACGTCTTGCTTTTATCGCATCACAATGCTTTTCAGTATATGGTATCCTGTATAATTTACAGCAAATAGTAGCAAAATGGTGTAAAGTTTGCGTGTACAGTATCAAATTGAAATCAACCTTTTAGTTGTAAATTGCGTATATTTTGGTAGAAGCCGTGTCATTTAAAATTGGGGAAATAGCTCTATACGATTTATAGGTTATAGATAACGGCGAGATTATGGTGAAAAAAATTTACGGTTCAATATTTAAACGAGAAATCGATTTTTAAGGTTACAACATTTGTTTTCACACGAGTGTTAAAGTGGAATAAAAAAACTAATTAATCAAGAGCTCTTTGTGATAAATTGCGTGACAGTCAGGAGCTTAAAAAAACAAATTCAATGAATCGTTTGAAATATCAAAGCATTTCAATATAAAACAATCGTTAATCAATTACCAATCGAAACTATCATACAAATCGGTCGAATTTAAATTCAATTTTGATTGAAAATCTCTATCAAACGAAATTCATTTAGAATTGTTTGACGAGATTTCCTTATATTTAGTTCTAATCTAATTACGTATCTACGCTTATTTAATTTAGATTAACAAAAAAAAGGATTTCGCATTCAATTAATTTTGAATGTGTTAATCCACACATATTTCTCACTGATGATAGGCGATTGCGAAATTCAATCGAGTATGCAAAATATAGGTAACTGAACCATTATTATAGAGCCAAGGGATTGTAGCTTGGCCAGTGAAATGCGCACACAATAAACACGGACACAACACCAAAGGTAAAGACACATTTTCAACCAACTTCAAAAAGTTAGTTACTAAATTCGTCCGGATGTCTGTGTGTCTGTGTGCCTGTGCGTTGGTCGATGTTACAGGGTTTAGAAAGCTGGAAGTGGTGTCATCTTACAGGAAATTCTTCACTGATTCCAAATCGCTGGTAAATTTTTTGATCGGATCACCCGTTCGCCGTCGGGACGCCATTAAAATATACACCCTTTAATATCTCGAGAACGACACGTCCAATTACAAAAAGAAAAAAATACGTTTCCTTTATTTGTTGAAACCCCTCCTGTGGGGTGGAGCGGGGGTGAGTTTTCAAAACTTAAATGGGAACACCTATTGTTTATTACTTTTGGATTCTCCATAAAAACCGATATTCAAATTGCAAATTTCACCCCCAACTCCAACCCCTTTTTTGGGGGTGAAAAGGGGGAAAATTGCACGTCCGCAGAAAAACGATCTTTTTTTACTTTTTTTTCCTCTAACATTTTTTCGTCATTTACAAATTGTCCGTCACCCTCTCCACTCCCATCTCCCTTAAGGGTGGAAAGAAAAACAATGACTCATTTGTGCAGAATCCGGCGTGGTTGTGTCTGAGGTGGGGAGAGGGGGTAGTTATATACATATATATTGCTATTCTCCTTCCGGGTTTCTCCTCGCGTAAAAGCGAAAAACCCGGAAGGAGAATAGCAGTTCATACAGCACTCGCGGAAACCTCAAAATCAACATACATATACCGGGTGAATGAGACCACCCGTATCAGTCTTTTATTTAAAGAACGGTGAGTCGTAGAGAGGTGGGGTAAAAAAAGTGATTATAAAAGCCATAATAAAGAATCGAATGGTGATATCATTATTTCTCGGAAAAGTCAGCATTCCTCCAGAAGGCCTTCAACTCCAAAATTTTAAATGGCACCATAAGTCGAAAAAGGTATTATTTGAAAGATTGTTATAAAAGATGAAAGTTTTATGGGAAAAATTATTTCATTACTGCCACCCCTTTTAAGTAATATTCGACTATTAACAAGAAACATTGAAAAGTCGACTTTTAAAATCTAGTTACCAATGTTACATGTGTTCTTCCCTTTCCAGAAGTACTTATTACAGCGACTGATAGTGTACCTAGAAGAGCTCAGCAGTGCTTAGCAGTAAATGGAAGATATTTTGAACACATGTAACATTGGTAACTAGATTTTAAAAGTCGACTTTTCAATGTTTCTTGTTGTTAACAGTGAATTTTAAATTTAATAACTTTAGTCAAGGTAATCAGGCGGTTGCCGATCCTGGGGCTGCCCACCAATTTACACTATCTTTATGGCGTAAATTAATGTTATATTATAATTTTAATCATTATGTGTATTATATTTACTGCTATATTGACTATGTTAATTTTATAGATTTATTTTCAGTAAGTAGATACCTACAATCAGCGGAAATATACCTATAGGTATGTTCGTTATCCTTGTTGTTTTTATAGTACTCTTTGTGTATGAGTACCTCACTTTTTCTCTTATCTAAATAGATAAGGACGATTAATAATGAAAAAAATTCATTTTGCGCACCTTTTATCATTGTTATCGTTTGTTGCTCAATCAGTTGACACTAATTAAGTATGGAAAATCCGCCACCTTGCAGCGTTCAGGATTCAAAATTAAATTACGTTCTTCCGGGAAGTGCGCCCGTAAATGTAGGGTCATCCCAACAATTTGCATCACCGCCGATTCAACCTGCATATTATCCACCTAGACCAGGTATTTACGTCATAATTGTTTTAGTATTAAAATCATTTATTTTGTTTTAGAAAATACAGTCATCGTAACGCCACCAATTGTTGTATCAAGTCTAGGTCCAAATTCTCAGATGTTAGCATGTCCATTTTGCCATCAACTGATTAGTACAAGAGTAGAACTCCAATCAACGACAAAGACTCACCTTTTTGCAATGTTTTTATGCATTTTTCTGTAAGTTTTTCTTAATACATCATAGATGGGAATTACATAAAATATTTTTATTTAGCTGCTGGCCGTGCGCACCACTCCCGTATTGTATGGATTCGTGCAAGAGCAAAAATCATTTATGTTCAAATTGTGGCGCTTTTTTGGGATCCTATGACCAGTAGAATTTCTAAACAAGGTGTATCATGTATAAATTAATAATACTTTGATGTGCGAGCATTGTAAGTTGTCTATCTTGTACAAGATTCGGCACTAAAAGTTACATTGCTCGCTATGTTTATACTAAAAAAGGATAGAAAATAAATAACAAAAAATGAGTATAGTTAAATCATTATAACGCAAGAAAGTCATTAACGTTAACAACAACAGTTTACATTTTAACGTTTTAGTCAGTGTATTTATTCGTGTCATATTTCTCCTATTTCTCTTAAACATTAATAGTAAGTTTTCTTACACGTACATATTTTCATATTTGTGTATCTATGGGCTCACCAGGAGCCAATTTCAATGGTTTACTGAGTCATTTGCTTACCTAAACCTACTTTGTTTAACCAAAGCTTATAGCGAGTAATTTCAATTTTTGACAGCTGGATTGTGACGGTATTCAGGTATAGGTAGTAATATTGGTAGAGGTAATGCATTTTCTCGTGATCAGTCGATGTTTTTATCTTTTGGAATTTCACTTACAATCTCTCTCTCTCTCTCTCTCTCTCTCTCTCTCTCTCTCTCTCTCTCTCTCTCTCTCTCTCTCTCTCTCTCTCTCTCTCTCTCTCTCTCTCTCTCTCTCTCTCTCTCTCTCTCTCTCTCTCTCCTCTCTCGTAAATAGTCACGCCATCGCGCAGCTTTCTTCAAGGAAGGGCACGGGTCAGGAGAAAGTGCATTACCTCTACTTATACATAATGAATTAATTAATCTTATTTTTTCTTCTTTTTTTCTTTTACTAGCCTTACTGATGACTGGCTATGTTGCATTATTCTTGTTTTATTTTAAAATTCAGTTTAGTTCTTTTGTAGAAATGAGAGACACAATTACTAAAATGTGCTAACAGACCCATTTGAAACGTTTAAGGTGTATTAATAGCGAAACATTTCGTATACACCCGTTACTAAATAGTTGCGGAACATTCAACGAAACTCTTGGGAAACCGCTTTCACAAAAATGTTTCTAGACATTTTTAGAAACGTAAGGCTTGATTTTTGGTTAGCAGTTAATGTTAATGTAACTCTTTTACGGTACTGTGTTTTACAACAGAAACGAAATTTTGATTGCGGTTTCGCTATTGATGCACAGTTGTGTTTGCTGGTTTATTAATCTTTATTACTTATTATTTACTGATGTAGTATAGCAAGCTCTACTTGGAAGGATACACTAATTAGTTTAATGTTCTATCGTCCAACACATATTTACATTTGTTAGTAACAATATGCACGAACACACTTTGAATTTCACCCGCTTTCTAACGGCGGATTTTGGATTCACGGTAGTTTGATAGTGAGAAAAGTAATCAACGGTTGTAGTTTAGCTTACGCAGGTCAGGATTTAAGGATTATACACCTATATTTTCATTTTAGTATTAGCTGAACATGGTTCTTCCTAAAGTAGACCACGGCTCTTAATTATTCTTAGCTACAACCAAAGAACCAACGAATAGTATAAAAGTGCAAGCCGTGTCCTTATCTCCAGACGTAAGATAACATTTATAAAATTGGTTACAAAGGCAGGTGGTTTTAGTGAAGGGACATTAGAGTGTTGAAGTCCGCTAAGACGTGAGGTACGTCCACTCCGTACCAAAATTTCTGAAATTAAAAAGCGAATTTAGTGAACAAAGCGGCGTTCGGTACTAAAAGGTACCAATTAAGTGCGTGAAGTAACTAAATACGGTGTAAAAAGGCGTAAATACGTTTAATAAACAATATTTTATCTGCGTGTACCTATAATCAGATGTGCATTTAATGCGTTTAAGTGCGACTGAATTTAAACGAGTGACGCTAAATAAGGAAGGAACCGCACAATTAAGAAAGTGTGAGTTTTTAAATAAGAAGTCACAAACGAACATTATTAGAGGGCAACAGAAAATCGCCTTGTTGTTACCTCGCCCTGAGTTTATCAAACCGTTGTGTTGTTTATATAAAAAATCGCTTTGTTGTGAAATTGGAACTTTTATATGTGAATTTTACACAATTTAAAGAAGAAATTTAAGGAAAGTCGACCGGGAGCGAACCACGAATTAAGAGACCGTTGGAGGAGCTGTCCGATCAGCACGTCCTGGTTGCAAGCGGGCTATTGTCAACGTTATCGTACTAAGGTACAATAAATATCAGGTACTGTCCTAAAACTATTATTTATTTAAACTAATAGTGAAAGAAACTGTATTTTATGGATATTATTATTATTTGCATTTGAATTGAGTTTTTAAATATAAGCGAATTTTAGGCAGCATTGCTTTTTTGTCACGTTTTGCTAGCAAGCGATAAAGTTGGCCATTCAATCTTTTGTTTAGGTAGAAATTAAGTTTGGTTTTTTTTAGGAATCGTATATTTTGTTTATTTTTATTAGAACTGTAATAAAGGAATTTTTGGTATTGATTATTAGAATTTTCACTAATTTATTACCGAACTGTAAGGAAAGTAAAACGTAATTGGTTTCAAAGCGACGCCAAATGAAAGGTTAAGAACCCCGTCAAATATACTAGAGTAATGTCATAAATAAGAAATTTCCAGTGAGATGAATTCATTTTTACCAAATTAATTAATGATTAGTAACAATTAATAATATTTAACCATAGTGAACCGACAAAGTTTCACCTATTTTAGAATTAACCCTTTTTATCCCTACTGAGCTAGCCTGGGAAGAAAAAAGTACGAAAGGTAGGTCCAAACGTACTATCAAGATAGAAAATTTACCGAACCTTTTAACCACGAACCTGAAAATCTTTATCCACAATTGTAACTTCCGTTACAAACATAAAAATAAATGGGCCCACGTTTCCTAGTGTTTACCTAGTGTACCAAATATATCTTTTACTTTGTCCAAAATTAGAATCGTGACCTACTTTTTCTAAAACTGGAACTTGATCTACTTCAGCCAAGGCCAAGTTACCTACTTTAGCCAACACTAGCGACATGATCTTTTTAGTCAAGAGTCTCACCATAATCTACTTTAGTCACTTCTCACACCAAACGCACAATGATCAAAATAAACTTTATTCCACAGTGGTAGGCCATGTGTCACATTTACCGCTGATAACTTCCACGTATACTGTGAGTTCTAATTGTCACAAATTCTTTTTGGCTACGATACCTTTCCAATCACTTCTAGATACAAATTTCAAACATGAATCTTAATTCACTCATTAATTGATTTAAATTTATAATTGTAAATCGGGGATTATTTTCAAAGCAAAGTAATTAATATTAAAATGACGTGTTAATCTACTACACACATCACAATAAACCTGCTGCTTTAATATTATTAATAGCTAGCGGAAGGCACTTTATCTTACCTTCCCCTTCATTCAATTAAGCATTATAACACATCGAGGGGATATAAATGGTACGTTTTGACATTGTAAGCATGGAGTACAGAGATTTAATTTAAGATACATTGTGTAAGGGTGAAGATATGTAGGTTTAATACCTTACGGTGATTAATTTGTCAGCATTTACAATTCAAAATAGTTTTTCATGCTAATATATGCGTAAATTTTTCCACTTTTGTTAAGTTTGTTTAGAAAAACAGAGAGTCGTTTAATTGTTCCCGGAAAGTTATAATAAAATATTCATTAACATAATTTAAATATAGTGTATTGAATGGTATACAAAAAGCTCAAATGAAAAAGTGCAATCAAAAATAGAAATACTGGAAGAAACAATTTTCTATACTATGTACATAACAGTGAAAGATGTCGATTACTTGTTTACAAGAAAAACTAATAAAGCAAGCATAAAGCTTACAAACATTTTACTAGACTGAGATTTTATTTTATTTAGAGGAAATGGTTTTTGTTGTCATTGCCGTAAGCGTGATTCGTTAAAAACAAATTTTGGTTACTGTGATACTGTCAATTTCATAAAAGGAGGGTATTTGGTCTTTCGTGACTGTATTTATACCATAATAGAAGAGGGATATATAATTTAACTTGTGCCGGTATCATACTCAAAATAAAGAGAAGGCGACAAGAAATCGTTTTAGAAGGTATTCAGTTGACAGATAGGTATATGAGACGTAAATTTTGTATTTTGTTGTGCGTATCACTGTCGAGTAACAACAACTGATTGAAATTCACTTTGACAATTGCGCATAGTAAAACTAACGTAGGTAATACATAGAAACGTTCTCCAAGCTCTAGAAAAATTGGAAGTTTCAATAGTTCCAATTTGGAACAATGGAAAATGAGTGTTATAGGCATATACTTTATGAGAAAAATGTTTTTCAATGATAATGAATATCTATTTACGTGGCTTCTAAAAACTCTAATTTACCCTTGCTGATTAATTACTTTCACAACAATCCTGTAAATGTTCTTTTACAGCCTAAACGAGGCGATTTTTCTTTATTCAGTTTACATTAAGTATAAAGTATCTTGCACCAAAAACGTAAAGATTATTCAACAATATTACTTTTCTGTAAATAATAACAAACCTAAAGGAATAATAATTAGCAATTTCTATTGCTTTTTCCATCTTTAACGTTTTTAAAGAAATCAAATTGAATTTTGAAATCAAGTCTTGGTATGTGAAAAGAACCCCGCACAAACCTTATGGGAAATTGGCGCTCTGTCAAATTGGCTGAAACTCTGGGAAAATGAAGTTCTCGTCACCCTGAACAAAAGTCTCAATGGGCACTAAAATATCCTATGAGTAGTTTCGGAGTTAGGGGACCTGCAAGTCTTAGATTTTAAATAAGTTTCCGCGTGTGGGTAGAAGGTGTAAGTAAAAGTGAGCGTGCGCGGAAGTTTTAAACAGCTTCGATTGTTTGAAAAAAAATTTTTTGACAGAACTTGAGGTCTTTTACTTAAAACAGCTTTTGAAAAAAATAGCCCCATAGTGGCATGTTATCTTTGAAAATCGTACGTGATCCAAAATAGTAATTAAGATTATTGATTATACTAGTGAAAATTGCGATCTACTATCTATCGATACATCCTGCTGTCAATATCGCGGTAATTAAGAAACATAAGATAATGATTTACAAAAGCTTACGGCCGGTTCACACGGCGCTCCGTCTTTTACGAATCGTGATTAATTCGGATACGTCAAAAATGAATATCATGTTCAGACGGCGCCCTATCGTATGGTGAATTTTCATTTATAATCAAACGAAACGATTCGTTCTGTCAAAATTTTTTTTTTCAAACAATCGAAGCTGTTTAAAACTTGCGCGCACGCTCACTTTTACTTTCACCTTCTACCCACACGCGGAAACTTATTTAAAATCTAGGACTTGCAGGTCCCCTAACTCCGAAACTACTCATAGGATATTTTGTTCGGGGTGACGAGAACTTCATTTTCCCAAAGTTTCAGCCAATTTGACAGAGGGTCAATTTCCCATAAGGTTTGTGGGGGGTTCCTTCAAATATTCCAAAAATTAAAGATGAAATCCAAGTGACGTACCTGCCTAGGGCTGCATGTATCAGGATTTTTGCTGAACATATACGAGCCCCGTCCCGTTTCAATTGGCACACCTACTAAAATTTTAAATTTTACTCAAAACATGTTTGAAAAGCGGTTACTATCTATATTTTTAACTGAAAAATAAAAGGATAACACTCTTAATCGTTGGAAAATATATGTTAAATATGTATCTAATTCAAATAAAATATATTAGATAAAAACAAAATTCACCAGTTAACCATTTGTATCTGATTTGTTCATATATTCTTAACGCATAAAAAATGGTAAAAATCGAGGTAGCTATGGAAGATATGTCAAAACTTCCATTAATTCATTGTTAGTTTATATTGTGGGCAGTAAATATTGTTATTATACGCAATAGTTATTGTAATTAAATAAAAAATGGCAAGAGGTAAAGCAATTGATGAAAAAATTAGGTCAATTATTATAAAACTATCGAATGAAGGGGATTCATATTCTGAAATTGGAAAATTGTTGGACATATCAAGGTACAGTGTTAGAAATGTAATAAAATTTTACAAGAAAAACAGTTCAGTGACCCCAAAACCCCGTAATACAAAGAAAAGCAAACTCACTGATAACGACAGAAGAGCTTTGAAACGAATAATAAAAAAAAATAGGCGTGCTAATTATGGCCAGTTGAGTGTACTATGGAGTGATGCTGTAGGAAGACGTGTTTCAAGATCCACATGTCACAGAGAAGCTAAGAAACTTGGATTTGGGTCGTACAAGGTGACATTTTGAAAATACTAATTTTTTTTGTGAACTATCTTTTTGTCTAGGCCAAAGAAAAACCGTTATTGACCTCAACACAAAAAAAAAATAGATTGAAATGGGCCAGAGACCATAGTAATTGGGACTTGGAACAGTGGAACAAAATACATTGGAGTGATGAGTCTCGTTTTGAAGTCTGTATAGGTGACAGTCGGAGTAGAGTCCTCCGTGAAAGAAATGAGGCATTTCATACAGATTGTCTGAAACGAAAAGTTAAATTTCCGGCATCCGTTATGGTGTGGGGGTCGATGTCGGCAAAAGGTGTCGGCCGGTTATATTTTATAGATGGTATTGTCAATACCGATAAATATTTAACCATTCTTAAGGAATGTTTGTTACCCACGATGGAAGAAACTTTGAATTCGGGGGATGATTTTATATTCCAGCAAGACGGGGCTGCGTGTCATACGTCAAAAAAAGCATTAAAATGGTTGAAGGACAATAATATTCCATTGTTAGAATGGGTCTCAAGCAGCCCTGACCTATCGCCCATAGAGACTCTATGGCATAAAATGAAAAAGGCCTTGCGCGCAGCTCCTGCAAGATCAGTGGGAGAATTGAAAACCAGGCTTCGAGAAATATGGCATGGATTCACGGCACAAGATTGCCAAGAACTTGTAAATACAATGCCCAGGAGAATCCATGTTGTTATCATAGCTAAAGGCGATGTAACGCAATGGTAAAGATTCGTTAATGTTTTTCAAAGGTTGTTCGTCTGAAGTTTATTTATATATAATTATTATTATTATTGATTTTTTTTTCGAAATAAGTTGTAAACTAGTTTGTAATTGTTGGCAAAAATGCTTTATGAAAAATAAAAAACTTTTAACATATTTATGAACCGGATTTCTTCTTCTAAAATGTTACTTACTAAAAATTTTAGAGGTGTGCCAATTGAAACGGGACGGGGCTCGTAGATTAGTGGCTTGTGCTCACTAAAAATCGTGAACACACGACCCTCTAGAAAATACTGGAAATGCTCTAACCAAATCGTTCGAAGAAAAAATAGTTATACGCCGTAAACTGTGACTGAAGTCCTGAGTGTGTGAGATGGCGTATCTGCCATCTGCCTGTTGTGGTTTCGGCATGTAAGGGACGGAAACCTTCGCAGATGCTTGAACCATGTGCATGGCGAGGCGATAGCCCAGGGAGGTGAATGATTCCGGTTCAGAGAAGCTCTTAGAACTCTTTGTGGGCGATCTTGTATTTCTCAGGAGGTAGTTTACGAGGTTTGTGGAACTGGAACACCTTTTGTCGCGATGTAGTGGAGAACGTTCTGCTTGGGCTCTTGTAACTGAAGAGTTTCTCTGATGATGTCACGATATTAACGAAGAAGTGCTTGTGTTCGAAAACACCTCTCGGATGCTTGTTTCGCTCGAACGTCTTACTGGACATTGCACCGTGTCTGCGAGTCTTTTGGAATAAAGATTCACCCATAGTTTAAAATGTTCTAGAAAGTCAACACCAATAATAACGTCTATAATTTTAAAAAATCTACTGAAAAGCGGAGACTTCAAATGCGAAGCATCTTAACATATACCACAGATGCGATTTCGTGCAAAATTCTTTGGTCTTTCGAAATTTTGGCCTACCCTAACCGTTTCCGCTTATTTTAACAAAACGGCGCGGGCGTGTGACCATGCAAGTATCTCAATTTCAAATGTCTAAACTTAGGGAGGCCTTCTTATCTTATCTTCATCAAATGCCATGTCTTAGAAAGGCAAAGGTGTATAACCTGACGAGCAGTATTGGTATAAGCCCTAGTCCGTTTTTGAAACTTACTCCTTTTACCACACCAACTGGATACCCACCTACCATCTTCATCAAATTCCATGTCTTAGAATGACAAAGGTGTGTAACCTGACGAGCAGTATAAGCCTTAGTCCGTTTTTGAAACTTACTCCTTTTACGAAGTTTTTGATTCAGTTGCTTTAATCAAAAAACACTTTTTCTTTAATTCAACAATACAACAATAACCGAACTTGTAGTTCACTCTACTGTACTCCAAAGAGTAGTTAAGTAAATAATTTTCTGTTACTCTTTCTTTATATAACAACCACACGTAATATGTTTCATTAGGTTACGTATTTTAGAATTAATACGAAATTTTCCTTTTATATACAAGTGTTTGTAATGATGTTAATTTGTTTACTATCTGCACGTCACAGTTGAAAGGTGTTAAGCGAATTAGTTCCATTTGTGAAATGGGTTTATCTCGTCTTTCACAATAAATTACTATTATTGGTACTATTATTATGCCTTTTAAACGTTTACTTTTGACCAAAACAATATTCTAGGTGCAATAAAGAAAACGTTTACGCAGAGAGAGTACATGTCCTTTAAGTGTTTTTTACATTAATTACCTCGTGTTTAGTGAACATTACACAGGAAGCGATTACGCCATTTTATTAGCCAGCTAAAGATATTAACTGCAAATAGTTAACTTTTATAGTCATGTTTATTTCCATCGATTTTCAATTAATAGCCTTTCAAGGGATTTTGTTTTATTCTGTAGACAACTTTAATGCCGTTTTACGTTTAAAATTCAGAATTCATTACAATTTATGGGCCGTTTCGTTACTTTCAGAAGAATATCTTCGTATACTGTCTCTAGAGTTA
Organism: Pyrocoelia pectoralis; assembly: GCA_036250285.1. NCBI lineage: Eukaryota > Metazoa > Arthropoda > Insecta > Coleoptera > Lampyridae > Pyrocoelia > Pyrocoelia pectoralis. The sequence continues at coordinate 53,986,593 of CM070074.1, forward strand.
TATAGAATTCCTGTCGTACTTGAATTTTAAGTTGAAAATGGCACATAATATTTCATACCTCCCAGATGATACTCTTATAGTTTATTTATAGATTTTGGTGTAACTATCTCATGAACTAGAAGCCGAATTCAAGTGCAATCGGTATACATCTTATATCTTTATAATATAATAATTATTTGAACGTCTTAATTATTTTTTATAAAAAAGATAAGGCTTTGTACCAACTGGAAAGCCCATAAATAGTATAGGAACATTTTCCGTTTCAAGCTATAATACTAAACCAAGGCGAATAAAGGTAGTGTAGGAAAATTCTCCAAAATCTCAAAAGGGATATTATATAAAAAAATCATTATGCTAGCTGGAAATAATTCACTTAATTAAATACACTTAAGCTTCTTTTCTTATAAGCTTCTTTGTAAAATTATGTATGTTCTTTATAAAATTTTAAATGAAAAAGTTTTCAATAGAATTAATCCCATAAAAGCCAATGTGTTGGGAGCGTAAAACATTGTTAAAGATATTTTATGATTTTTTAATGTGAAAGGTTCAATCAGTAATCCAAAGTAAAGCCCCACATCTTTCTCTCAATAAGTTTTAAACAATTTTCAGCTGAAAGGTGAAAAGATAATGTCGAATTTTACCTTTTTTGCACCTACGTATAGTTAACTTTGCAGAACTTTTATAATTATTAATATTAGTAAGTTTATGTCGTTTAAATTATTGAAACAAATTACATAGTTGTTTTCAAAACTTTGCATATCTAACTTCACTTAAACTTAAAAGTTTATGGAACCGTATCACACAATTGTAAAATTTTAGTGTTATATAGTTCAATATTCGTTTTTCCTTTATTATGTGAATTGTAGTATAATACAGTTATGGTACGTATCGTGCATTTAATGTACAAGGTAAAGCCTCAATAGGTGCACTGGCAAACGCTGCCCTTTCGCCCGAGATACGCATATAATTCCTATTGCTCTTCTTTGTATCTTAAAAGTCTAGAGACTCTAGACGAGCATAAGTAAGATAACAGAGTTACTACAGTGTACAACAGACATGACTGCATAAGAGCAGGCAAAGCTAAAAATAAACAAGATTTTAGTGAACTTTGGTTGAACATACCAAGTGACTTAAGGACACCACTACGAGACATAGTGTTATTAAACATGTAAATACAAAATTCTGTTTTCTAAATGGAACCTATGTTACATATTTATGAATTGCCCACGGTAAGAGCGGAAATGTGTAGGTCCATTCCCAATCGTTTCGAAGGTATTTGATATTGTAGGTACATAAAATTTGGTCAAAGGATGTAGAGATCAATCCATTAGATTCTAATAAAGCCATTACACAAGGTCACTCATAATGTTTGGAGTAGTAAAGTATTTGTGTTTGGTAAAACTTTCAAAAACTTCTAAACTATTTTCTATCAAAAATAGATCGAACGTGCCTTAATTTTGCATTTTCTGTAATATTTCGTTTGGTTTGGTAAAACATTCAAAAAGTTCTAAACTATTTTCTATCAAAAATACATCGAACGTGACTTTATTTTGCATTTTTTGTAATGTTGTGGTCTATTTGACATACTGGAATGACAATTAATAAACATTTTTGTTGAAGTAATTTCTGCCGAAAATCATTCATGCCTATATGAGGGAATATTATAAAAAATGCTTCTGCAAGTCAAAGATATACATAATTTTAAATAGGAGTACGCAGCGAATTGGAACTACCTGTGTAGGGGACCCTACACAGGTAGTTCCAATTCGCTGCGTACTCCTGGGTATACCACGGAACCCGTTCATTAGAATTTTCTGGGGTCCCTTACAACTTATGAATTTGAAACTTTCAGGTTAAGGATAACCCATAGCCTTCTTTTGTTCTAAAATATTGTCGATGTTGTACAACTTCCGGAAAGACCGGAAATCGCCATTCATCTTCTTATTTTAAATGGAACACCCTGTATATTATTGCATTTTTGGATTATACAATCGATTCTGCATTAATCTGTATTAGATTATCCTATACCTATCATCAACTGTTTTTGAGATATTATGATTTTTTTGAAAAATTTGCGCTTTGCGGAGGGATGTTTAATAGCCCACCTTTTGCTCTTCTTTGAACGCAAAACATTCATACTTTACAAACACGAAGTAAAACCATAAGGGTTCACAAAATGTATTTGCAAACCTATCACAGATTATACAGGGCGTTCAAAATTAGTGGCAAATTTAAAAAACTTCAAACACCAAAAAGTCATTTTATTCAAATCGAACACCCCGTATATTTTTACATATTTGGAAGGCGATTTAATTTACGCATCGATAAACTATAGGTATCCCTATACCTATCTTTAGCGGTTTTGTAGTTATTAACACTTTTTATCTAATATTGATTAAAACTGCACTTAAAACTTATGCACATTTGAAAGTAGGCTGTGAGTATGACAACAGGAAAAACAATTACTTTTACAAAACGAATTTAATGATCTTATTTATACAACAAACAAATAAAAAGGACTATAAAATGGATATAGAATAAATTCAAAATATCAGTATTGGAATATGCGTTAACTGCTTCCATTTTATAAAATTGTTTACTGTTTACCACCTGTTTGCTTTAATGAGCATGACATCCAGATAATCATTCGTTTGTCTAATCATACTAATAATAATGATAATAATAATAATTATCTAAAATTATTATCATTATCTAAAATGTGATCAGCGTTGGTTTTATCAACGTCATTTAATTTAATGAACATAATATGTGTATAGTATTTAGTATGTTCACTTTTTAACAGCAACTTCAATTTTATATTGTATAGATATATGTATTAGTAGGACTAATCGTTACTTGATTTCGATCCGTGCGATTAGTTAACCAGGCTTGGCCTGAGTATCGAAAACAATCGAAGTACATAATAATAATACTTACTTCACTTACTTGATTCCGATCCGTGCAGTTAGTTAACCAGGCTTGGCCTAAGTATCGATAAAAACCGAAGTATAATAATAATACCTTTTATTGAGAGCAAACTATGAAATTACATAAGATTGTTCAAAATACGTTAAAACTGCACACTTGTTCTCAAAAGGAGTGAGTTCAGGTGTCTACAAAAAAAGTAGAGACCTGTTCTTCCACTCAACCCTCATTACCATATTTTATTTTCGCATAGTAGGCGTTCTACAACAGCTTGCCCGGACGTGTCAGAAGTACCAAGAACTTCGCCAAATTTAAACGTAAAATTAAAGCGTTTCTCCTGTCGACACCTCTATACAATGAGGGGGAATTTATCGATGCTGTTACTTTGTTTTGTTTATAATAAATACAATGTATGAGTATATCAGACTGTGACGTGTAAATAATTGTCCATACAATTGCCTTTACTAAATATAATATGAATGAATGAATATGAATGAATATACTTTCGCATAGTAGGCTATACTTTCAAATGCGCGTAAGTTTTAAGTGCAGTTTTAATCAATATTAGATAAAAAGTGTTAATAACTACAAAACCGCTAAAGATAGGTATAGGAATACCTATAGTTTATCGATGCGTAAATTAAATCGCCTTCCAAATATGTAAAAATATACGGGGTGTTCGATTTGAAAAAAATGACTTTTTGGTGTTTGAAGTTTTTTAACTTTGCAACTAATTTTGAACGCCCTGTATAATCTGTGATAGGTTTGCAAATACATTTTGTGAACCCTTATGGTTTTAGTTCGTGTTTGTAAAGTGTGAATGTTTTGCGTTCAAAGAAGAGCAAAAGGTGGGCTATTAAACATCCCTCCGCAAAGCGCAAATTTTTCAAAAAAATCATAATATCTCAAAAACAGTTGAAGATAGGTATAGGATAATCTAATACAGATTAACGCAGAATCGATTGTATAATCCAAAAATGCAATAATATACAGGGTGTTCCATTTAAAATAAGAAGATGAATGGCGATTTCCGGTCTTTCCGGAAGTTGTACGACAATATTTTAGAACAAAAGAAGGCTATGGGTTATCCTGAAAGTTTCAAATTCATAAGTTGTAAGGGACCCCAGAAACTTCTAATGAACGGGTTCCGTGGTATACCCTGTATACGAGCAAGTCAAACTAACGAGCAAGGCGAAGCGAGAAATGAAGTTGAACGGAATCGATGGAATAGAAATCAACAACGTAGAAATGTTGCGTTTAATCCCCATCGAGCTGCATTGAATTATCATTGGAGATAAGCCCCACTTGCTTCCGAACGCTCGCCTACAGGCCCACAGGGACTTTGTGGCTTTGTTCGATGTCTTCTCTACGTGCGGTTTGAAGGTTAGCCCTTGGTCTAGCATTATGCCCAAGTATTTGCCTTCTCCCACAACCTGTACCTTGGTGCCATACATTGCTATGTCTTTTAGGTTTGTTCGTTTTTGTTGTATTAACAGATAGACCCTCTTCTCCGAACCATGCTCCACTAGATTAAAAGCTCCCTGCATCACAACTAATACGGTCTCTTCAAAGCTGCCATGTACCACAATCGCTATGTCATCGGCATAGCCAACAGTGGTGTAGCATGCCTCGCTTAGTCGAAGTTTTCAACTAGCAATAATCGCACTTCGGATTAACCTCATTGGTTACGATATCGCCACTGCGCAAAGCAATTTCAATCTCATCATTAATTTATCATCAAATTATAATTTTTGCCGAAACTAGTCACTGACTTTTAAAATAAACAAAAGGGGGGATTGAGATTATTACTATGCTTTATTTTCTTCCTTCGTATGGTATTTTTGAACAGATTCATATACAATGTTATAGATTATACGTCATGTATTCGTCATGCATAATATTTTGTAGATAAGTTTCAGATAGAAATAATCAGAATGTTTCTACCTTTTTATTTTAATGGAATTATACTGGTCTAGGTAGGCTTAACACTGTATGAGACAGGCCCACAGCTTCGAATCGACCTGTAACATTACTTATCATAACCCTTTTTAGAAAATTTACTCGTTGGTATTACAAGTAAATTGGACGGAAGTAAGATGAGTGTTGTAGTAGAATGGGAACGGTTGCAGCTTCATTAATAAGAGAGAAACACACAATACCGATCAGCACGGAAATACTTTTATTCCTCTAAACGGTTTCGATGAGAATGTATGTTTAAATGTAACACTAATGTGCGATCCTACCGTTAAATACCGTACAACGGCGATATATGAAGCAATTTTCACAGTATTTTGTGTAATGTTACCCGTAAAGAAAAAATTAAGTAAATGTAATTAATAAATTCGAATGCTGTTTGCTTTATCTGCCCATTACTAACTTAGGAAATGCTTAAATTGTGGCTGTTTTTTTTTTGCTTAAAATTTGTTTCATATAACCCGATATGTGAGGATATATGAAACGGTGGAAAATTTTTGTGTAAAAATGCTATATTTTGTATCTTGTTTCAAAAAAACTTTCGTTGTTACCTTTATAAAAACACAAAAAAAAGTTAAAAAATATATCGAAAACACATTTTATTGTGCTAAAAAAACGGAAAACATAAACAGTTTCTTTATAATGTTTATAATGAAACCAAAATAAAAGCACACTATAAAGAATCAAGAACATTATTAGTCTTGTAATACTGAGTTTGTGAATGGAACATTATACTCAGCTGCTATCAATATGGCTTGGGCAATTAGATCTTCCTCATGCGGCTTTATGATGGTAGGTTTACCTAATCTATCACTATGCATCCCTTTATATTTCTTATACAGGGTGTTTCAGACCACCCGTACCGCCCAAATATCTCGTGAAATACAAAACGCATTGAAAAAAGAAAAAATACGTCTAAAAAATTTTTTAAGACTCTATTGTTTGATAGTAATAGGTTGTCCCCACTCCCACTCCCGGAGGGTGGAGAGGGGGGTAACTTCGTAATCTTAAATACCACCCCCCAGTTTATTATGCAGATTTGAATTCTGCGTTAACAAATAGGAACTTTTTGTTTGAAACATTTTTTGAAGTTCGTGACAGATGGCGCTATGATCGCCGAAAGAAGTTTTTCCGATTACCTATGCTAATTTGATGTCAGTTTTGTTAAGTGACAATAAAAAATGTTAATGCTTTGTAAAAGGGAAGAGGGGGAGCTTTATTAACTCCCCCCTCCCTTCCCCAAATCGCCACTTCACCCCTAGGGCCCATAACCTAGGTTGGGAAAACGCAACAATTTTTAAACAACTGTTCAATACCACCATTGAAAAAGTTAAATTTTGTAAATTTTTTTTGTCTGATGGAAAATAGAAAAAAAATTTTGAAATACTTCGATTTCACGGTAAAGAACACAATTGACATTCGAGATACGTTTAAATCTAAAATTAGGGGTGAAGGGGCGATTTGGGGAAAGGGGGGAGTTAATAAAGCTCCCCTTCTTCCCTTTTACAAAGCATTAACATTTTTGATTGTCACTTAACAAAACTGACATCAAATTAGCATAGGTAATCGGAAAACTTCTTTCGGCGATCATAGCGCCATCTGTCACGAACTTCAAAAAATGTTTCAAACAAAAAGTTCCTATTTGTAAACGCAGAATTCAAATCTGCATAATAAACTGGGGGGTGCTATTTAAGATTACGAAGTTACCCCCCTCTCCACCCCCCGGGGGTGGGAGTGGGGACATCCTATTACTATCAAACAATAGAGCCTTAAAAATTTTTTCAGACGTATTTTTTCTTTTTTCAATGCGCTTTGTATTTCGCGAGATATTTGGGCGGTACGGGTGGTCTGAAACACCCTGTATAAGGTAGCTTTGGATACATCGTGTCGCTCGGCTGCTTGCGTTAGTGACACATTATTTTCTACTAAATCTCTCAAAGCATTCTCCATACTTTCATTTGAGTAATTGCGCCGATAAGCAGTTCCCAAGATGTGTTTATGTTTCCCCGGCATCGTTTCGTATAACCCTACAAAATTATATTTTTTATTTTTTATGCTATTTTTCATAATTCGTGCGAATTTCTCTAAATTTGTCTGTCTCAGTTTACTATTGAGGTTATGAAGTAATATTCATATGATGTGTTATTCTACTTACCCTTAACTTGATACAAATAGGTTTTTGTCACCAATAAACATTTTTAAGTAAGTTTTTTTGTTTTTTTAGTCTACACTTAGTAATTTATAAACGCAAACATGAATATGTAGAATAGCGGCAAAATGATGCATCTAGATGGCGCTGATGACATTTGTGGAGGGAATATTCAAAATCGTGATCAAAGTTTCATATAATCCGACGTGTTTCATATATCTCCGATCTATTTAACGCGGTGTAAACTTAAATTAAGCGTTCAGAATGAATGAAAATTAACACTTGCCGTCATGATCTCCATTTAATTTGCTTAACAGCATATGATTAACTAACAATCAGTTAAATAAACGTTCATAAGGTCTCGTCTGTTGTTTGTGTATTTCTCCCTTTACAATTTTGCATTAATCTTCCGAATAATATTATTTCCATTTGTTAATTATTTTTTTTACCTTCTTACAAATACATTTATAACAAATTCTAGTATTTAACCATTAATATTTACTAATTTACAACTGCTTAAACCCAATTATTGTTTACGAATATCGTAGGTACTTATTCGAGCACTATTTTCATCTAACAATAATGTATGCTGGATTTTTATGGTGGCATCATAAAATTTATTAAAGTTTCCGGAGAGAGTAACAGTTTCTGTATCTTTGCGTAACGATCCATATTAAATTTTTTGTTCATACATATTTATAAGATACTTCTTTCCCATTTATGGAAATGAAGTAAATTGCATTTTAATAGATGTATCATTTTAGTTTTTTTAGTTATTACGTTACTATTGTATTTTCTGGGTTTTATTTGATAATATAAAGCGCACATTATTGAATACAGAATAATTCATTAAATATAGGTATATAAAAGACTATTAAAACCTCCAACAAATTCTCTATAGTATTTGGTTTCTTTTACTACACAATGGGAACAGAGATCCTTAAAAGATTTGAAAGGGCAAGGACGTCATCGTTAGGCCACCCTTGTACTTATCACAAAATGTTCTTAAACGACCACGGTTCTTGATCTGTAAACGACAGAAATTTAAAGACATATAAGAGCTCGTTCCCACAACATTCTATTCAAACTCTATTTTGATGGTTTTTAACAACGGCAAGCATCATTGCAATCTTCATATAAAATAAGCTTTTGCAAAAATTCTTCCAATCCATTTATATAACGACTTTGACATCAATTTATATATTATCAGACAGGATAAATTATAACCCACAAAAGTTTGACGAAATTGTTAGCCAACTGTATACAAAGCAGGAAATTCGAAATGGGAACTCGATGATAACATTAAAAATGTATGCAAGGAGTCACTAAAGTTTTACTATTCCAGAACAGACTTTATACTTAACGCAACTTTGTGGTAATGTGAATCATTTACAGACTTTAACTAATTAGAAAGGTTCGAAGGCCAATTTACTAACAAAATCTATTTATAAGGTTTTCTTGTTTCCAAACTTTCATTTCAACATTGGTACAGCTTTAGGTATTGCTAATACGTAATGAGACCTAAAGAATGGATTTGTCAAAATGGAAATGATAAAGCGTTCCAAAACGGCATCGATGCCTTCTCTACCTAAAAGAATATGTTTAGCTGACGCAATGACTTCATTATTAAATCTCATACATTCTCATTGGATTATGCCCACGATTGGCATCTCCGACGTTATTAGAGGTGTCAAATCAGATAATATGCGATCTAATGGCATTTTATTCTGATCCTTGAAACAACAGAATTCAAAGAACTACCTACTGAAATGCTATTTTAATCTGAAAGCATCTGTTCTGAATCTAAATATTGAAATTCATATGAGTGTGAAAAGGTTATTGGAAATTAGACCTGGACCAAATATAATGTATAAAGAATAACTGAAAATGGGTTTAACAAACGCATGTCATACGTACCTGACTTTTTATTTTTCTTACAAATCTGTCATTCAGTTTTCGTTAGAACATTTCGCGTGACTTATTTGTTTGAAATATTACGGGCTTATTTTATATACAGGAGGATAGAAATCATCAACAAATCACAAGTGCAGTGTCTTATTAGTTGTTATTAATTTTTACACGATGGGACACTCAATGCAAAATTATTGTTTGGTAACCGAAGGACTTGCTTTGTAGTAAAGTATGGGAGAATTGGTTCATACTGAATACATTAATACAATAATGCTATTGGAAAGGCAACATTAGTCTCTTAGAGGAGGTGTTGTGAGGAGAAAAAATGTTTTTTGACTTACTTAACAGGCCACGCGTGTTCAGGAAAACTTAGACTTGTATGCACAATGGTCTTTTTAACCCGCGTAAAATATACCATTTTACCGTTCCCGTTTAGTGGGAGCATTTCGACGGGACGAGCAAAACACATGGGTCTAAATGTGACCGTCCGCATTATCCAGTTGCGCCGCACTAGCGGGAAGCGAAGGCATCATGCTGTGGTCGAACCGGACGACGGGACAACGGGACGGCCACAAGAACAGGAACACATTCGTTTAAATACGAGTTGTCACACGGTCCGGTCGTGTCGCGCATTTTGTAATGTTCGACGTTAACAAATTTATTGAATGCGTGCAGGAGAAGCCTGTTTTGTGGGACAAAAATTAAAACATTATAGTGTTAAGAATCTCGATAGTCTGTAATTATAAACCCTACGTTGCAGGGTGAGTTCGCGCTAAGGGTATGATCGCAAAAGAATCCTATGTAGCTTAAAAGCTTCGTCCCCTACCATAGAAAAAGGATGCGGATCTGCATTTGTATTCGCTAAACCCATAGGTGGTGGTAAATTTAATCTTTCCGAAATTTTTGGCTTGGTTGACGTTTTGGGGGAAATGGGTGGACTCAATATGTCCGTTGCACCGGTGTTTTTAACTAGTCAACAGCTTCAAGCGCACAAATAATTTTTACTGTTGGCATAGCGACCGTCCTCCTATACTGTTCGGTATAGGCCATTGAACTGTACGCTAAAGCAACCTGAAGGGAAAAGGGCTATTTCAATGCATTGTAGGCGTTGAAGGCTGACAAAGGCAGATGCGGAATGGGTACTTCTGTCGCCTTCTAGCTGCTTGCGGTAGTAGAGCAGACGAGAGAGAGAACTGCTGCAACATATTTTTTTTTATCTGTCACCTGCATTTTATGCTCCGTGTCATCGTTTGTATGACGTTGCGTGCAAAAGAAAAAGATAGAGATACCCATTCGTTTGGCTTCAGTGTTACTTATACGCGTTTCCTTTCCAGTTGCGTATAGCGTACAGTTCAATGGGTATAGGCTATCCGGTTTCGCGGGATGGTGTGCCGACTTCAGATTACTATCATTCAATAGAACCTTAAAAAATTTTTCAGGCGTATTTTTTCTTTTCTTAATGCGTTTTGTATTTCGCGAGATATTTGGGGGGTACGGGTGGTCTGAAACTCCCGGTATACTCGTATCACCATGTATATGTATAAACTTTGCGATTCAAGTGAAATATTTTAGGTTTGTAGCCCCTGAACCTTACGACGAACTTGAAAGTTTTAACAACTTTTGTAACTTATAACGTTACAATTGATTTCAGATTCTTGGTGAGAACATACTAGCTCAAATCCTAATGTTTCTCACTCTTTTTGGGTCAGAGTCTATAGATCCGCCAAGTGTCTAAAATCGATCTCTATATTCTCTTGAGCAGCCCATAAAACGGCAACATCTAGAGACTAAAAAATATTTTGAGCAAAATGAGATAGATATTACCTTTATTCTTCGAAACTGGCCCATCTAAATTTCCTGGCATTATTTAATTTTGTTTAATGTAAAACATAGAAAATTTAAACAGAGTAATATTGTGTTAGTCGAAGTATTCTCCTTCATATTATATCACTGCTCTTGTCAAGCAGATGATTAAAAAATTCAAAAAGCTTAGATGATGAATCTCTTTTTACTTATTCTTCTCTCTTATACACCTTGCACACTATTTTTATAATCATGCACTTATGCACTATACATAGGTAGCTACACACACACAATTGGCCTTACATAAACGTCTTTGACATAGTATTATATCAGTAAGGTAAAGGTCAACGCTAATTTCTCAATGCTGTGATTTTCGTAAGATTCAAACATTTTCTTTGAAAAGCTTTAATGTTAATTACAGATCGAACTTGAAGTGAAACAACCTTAAGGCAATCACGAAATTGCGTTGCTCACTTTGTTTTAATTCGTAAATGGGGAAATGATCAAACAACTTACCTGTAATTGAATATTAAATAATTACATTCAATTCGTAAGGGTGAGAATTTTGAATTAAGATGAAGCTTGTACGGAATTTCTAACTTTATAACTGATTGTAAGTGGGTGGCAGCTCCTTTGCCGGATTATATTACTTAATCACCATAGCCAGAATTCCGTTTTGAATTATGTATTAAAATTTCAAACAGAATTCTATTTTTAGTTCCAATTTTAATTTTAAATTAAGCAGTCGGCAACAAGCGAGTGAGGCTTATAAGCAATTTGTTGCACCCAAATTTAATGTCGCTACTGTTAATTTACCTTAACTGAACAGAACATAATTCGTTAACGACATTATTAGTTTTATCGGTATATTATTAGCCATTTTAATTTTTCCAAGATAGATTTTCCTTTACGAATGGAATGAGAAGGACGTACTGCAAAGCTTACAAATTCGGCAACTTTTTTAATAATAACTAAACATAGACGTTTTCGTAATATGAGTTACGACCACCAAGCAAGTTCGTATATAAACCGAAAACTCCACATTCCCATTTAGTTTTTAAAAGTAGATAAAAGAATACAAACTTTGGTTGTTGGATTAGATGTGATTTATAATTGTTCTTTTGTTCACAGTTTGCATAATCTACGTTATCCGAACTTTTACAAATATGTAGATTTTATTCAGTATATTTTTCAAACCCTACATATTTATTCACTTTAAGACATGATTCGGAGATATTGAATCGATTGCTTATAATAAGTAAAAGATAATTAATAGCAGTGGACAAATGTGAAAAAAAACGATTCCCATAACTGAATGATTTCTTCTTTTATTCAATTTCTATTGATTGTATTTATATTGATTCTTCTTTTATGTATTACTCAATACTAGGAGGTGCCCGCACCAGGAAAAAACTTGGGCAATAGTTTTCATTTCAATGCATTTGTTGATGTAAGATGGGTTGCCTTTAAAATTTGTCGAGAGGTTATACAATAGAGAGTTTAAAAAATGACTGAATTAAAATTTTTTTACTTTGGCGGCAGGATTCGAACCCCTGCTTTATGAGGAGCTAAGCACCAAAATCAGATAGTTGCATCACCATACACACATACACGTTCTAGATTATATTATAGATGATTAGGTGCCTATTTGTTTATAAATTTATTTTGTAATCACAGTCCACTTCTCACTAGAAACGTCACACGTTTGGTGTCGACTAATTCTAAACGAAGCAGTTATATTCGAAAATGTGACATAATTCAGAACAGCGGACAGGACAGCTTGGAGCATTCTCAACTGCTTCGTTTCATTCATAGTGTCACGATTTACTGTCGACGACTTTTCCGAATTGCACTTGATTATGTCAGATAATCTTGACCCTCTCATTTTCTAAGGAACAATAATTCGCAAACAATCGACACATAATCAAAACCAAAAATCTCGTAACACTTTTTGAAGTACACATAGTTTTTCTTCTTATCCCAACCAACTAATGTATCAAGACGATCCTTACTCTGTGTGGTCGCCATTTACCAGATTAATGACTCCCTTCAGAGTCTCTGCGCTATGTATCCTGCTCTCGGCGATTTCCCCAATTAGCTTCTTCGAGGCGGTACGATCCAGCCGTTTCGACTCTTGCCTAAATGAGCCGGCTCGACTCCAAAAATCGTGTAGTTCTACTCTCCCACTCCCACATACAATGTAGCCTGTCTGAAAAGAACATGATATTAAAAACCGATCTCTGTGTCCCATAATCTTCGCCAGTACGAGACCATTCCTTGACAATATTGCTCCTTTGGTTGACCTTGTACGTTCCCCACGCCAGCGCCTGCGAAGCCTTTGTATTCCTCGCCACAATTGCCTTCGTTACACCTAATAGTTTTCTTCGAATTCTCCAACTTGGACTCTATATCGAGCCAAGCATATTTAGGAATACTATTAAAATAACACCGAAAAGCTGCATCGATCTCTTATTCCTCTAAAAAAGCTTTCATCCTCGTAAATTCTTTCTTCAAAAAACAGCCAAAAGTTGCGCATTGCCAGATTCAGTGAGTAGGGAGAGTGTTCGATTACATTAATCTTGTTTGCAGCCAAATACTACTGAGTTACCTCTGCAGTGTGCGAAGAAGCCTTGTTGTGATGTAGCATAATTCCCTTTTTTGGCACTTTATTAAACGCTTCGGACAAACAGTGTTCGAGGTACCATTTAGCTGTGACAAATCTACTCCTCAGGCTTAATAACACCCACGGAACCGGTACTTCTAACGAATACAGCGTACATTACTTTCTTCATTCCTCGCTGCTTTCTAATTATTGTTGCTCGTCTTCATAGATCACAGTGGTAATGCACTTTTCTGGTGATCAACTGTAGTTATTCAATGTGAAAATTCCTTATACCATCTGTTGTCGCTTTGCTCTCTTTACTCTAATAAATCTTTCCATATCCATTCTTCGGATTTTCTTCAATAATTTTTCCAAGTGATTCTCCTTGCCTAGTTTTACTAAAATGGCTTTGGGCCTTAGAGGCTTCCTCTGTTCCACCACTTTCCTCGATTTTTCACTCTCGGTTCCACTTTAGCCCCTTTTACTACCCGTATCAGTTTTTTTTTCCGCAGACTTTTTTTCATCGTCTTGCGTCATGCAAAAAAAATTGGAAACTGGTTTGTGCAGAGGCAAGAACCACAAATTCAATTTCAATATTTTCTATTAACAGATCTGCGTCCGTTATAGTGGGCTTTCATACTGACACTACCATAGTTTCCTTCCGAAAACAACTTTATTTGGAAAAATTTTGTTAGAAAATCTGTGGATGTAAATTAGTGATCCCAGTAAGCAATTTTGCATATAATCTCCAAGTATAACATTTATATCGATTCGTTCTTCTTTTGTGTACGCGATCATTTTGATAACACTACAAAGAGAAAACCACCAAATCCATTAAATAACGATTAAAGAAATAACTATGAAAATACCTGTCCAACTCATGTTTAACGTGACTTGTTAAAATTCATCAAGAAGAAGATGGACGAAAACCATAAGGAACTGGGAATAAAGCAAATAAATCGAAAGTTTCATTCTGTAAAAAAGAACCTTAAAGATTCATTCATAGAAACTATAACAATAACACATTCTACTTTAATAATTTAATAATACGCTTACGCTTGGAGACCTTTTCCAAATAACTAGACCTACAAATACCAATCTCCATTCAAAATATGATATGAGAGTTGTTTCACTTCAATCGGTTAATGCGTGTAGCTCTTATTAACGTTTCAGTTGTTAAAAGGGAGGCAGCCCCCTCTTTAGGTACAAATACTTGAAGGTCGTCACACACAAGGTGTACCTACGCGTCAATACGCGTGGATTTTATAAATTTTTATTGTGGTTCTGGTGTTTTCAGTCTAGAATGTAGAATTTTCATTTGAAACGTTTTTCTCTAAAACTAATTTTAACCACGTTAAACTCCGATTAGCGCACCAAGTAATAATTATGAACAAGAGTTAGTAATACCTAGAAAACAATAAAATAATAATCTAATATACGCATTACTACGCAATGAGATATTACTAGGATTTTCACGAGTTGAAATGTGTATGCGGATATACAAATAAAAAAGGACCCCTGATGAAAGGACAGCTTTAAGCTTCCCAAATAAATTTCTTTAGAACATAAGCTCTGCAACACAAAAAGCGTCAGGTCAAAAGCCTCTCTTGAAAAGGTTGTTCAACTTTTAAAGTACCTAGTGCTATAGCATCTACAAAAGCGTTTTTTGTTTAACTTTTAATTGAATGTGCTAAATATAATTAGAGTACTTACATAACTGCGAACGTACGATTATGCTTTCATTTTTGGGTCCCACAGTGGCTAGAAAAATGCCATCAATTGAAATTTGGGCTACTTACTGCTTGTATTATATTTGTATGCCTGGTTTACGTTTGCATTCGGTTCAATAAACAATATTATTGTGGCTGCTTAGAAAGATTCTATTAATCTGAACGGTCAATGGAATTGAATTAGGTACTCGTTCAGTCATTGACACATTATAAGTTTTTTCGACTTTATAGTAACTGTGATTAAATTAAAATTCCGTTTATAGGTTTCGACCCCGTTGTGTACAAAAGATAGAATAACATACTTCTCACATATTATGACAAAGTGTCACAACGCTCTGAAGTTCGTGACGTACATATTTATCTCACATAAAATTTCATATTTTAAGACACGTGACAACACTTTGTTATACAAAATGAATAAATTGAAAAAAGCTGCATTTTATATCAGGGTTGATAAATTGCTTTGGGTTATGGCAATAATCAGTAGAGAATACGTGCAATTACGATCACAATGCAGAGACCATAATAGAAAATGCAGTGTAGAAATTGAATTCTCAATTAAACATTTACCATTCGAGATGGGGAATAGCATTTGACTGAAAGGCTTCGAGTCTTTTGTGTACGAAACGTAATCAAAAAATTATTTCTGTGTGAAAGAGAGTTGCCGTATACGTCTCTGAAAGACACATAATGCATACAATGTTACCACCTTTCCATAAAAATTCTTATTGGTCATATAATAAATAGGTAATAAAGAAGAAGAAGAAGGGGTGAGAGCAAAAGTGAGTGGAAAAAAGTGGAAATAAACGGAAAAGGCACTCACTGCATTTGGCGTGGGTTATTAATTATCCCCAAACCCTGCACCGCGAGGTAATTTTTGGTAATCGTCAACTAGCTCACCAACTGAATTTCGAGAATGTTTGGCATCTTTATAGGTATTTATGTCATTTCTATAATTTTACTTCAAGATCATGTGAAGAACAAATAAAAAACCTAATTGGTTATTCTTATATCTATTTAACAAACTTTTACATTTTGAAAATACAATTGACAAGTTTATTAACATGAAAAGTGGGTCTCTCTTTAAAAGTGACATTTGCCCGACAAACGTAATAGTTCGGTCAATCTGTCGTAAAAAAAATAGTTTGAATGAAAAAACTGCCCCAAGGGTAAAAGTTGTTTTAATCGTTGAAGAATGACGTACTTAAGCTGCCTTCGCGATGGGCATGTGCTACCTTGGCGCGTCTTTTTGAAAACTCAAAAAAAGTGCCAAAAAAATTTTGAAATGCATTTTTATCGAAATGTATGCATTTCACAGAAAAATCGATTGATGACAAAATGTAGAGGACGTTGAGATCTACAATTAATGTCATTAGGGCAATGCTGTACAGCAAGAAATGCACACGGTGGGTGGCGCTGAAGTTCCAAAAAAAGTGTTTTTCCACTTTTTCGCCATGTAAATATTTTTTTAATGCAAAAATTTAAATAGAAAAGTTGTTCCTTTTAATTTTATCAACAACTTTTATTTAAACAATTTTTTATACAACTTACCGTTTAAAAGTTATAGTGCAATATAACGCTTCGTATACAGCACTGTGCTGCTAATGGTAATTTTTTATGCTACATCTTAATAACCAATTAAAATGGTTACAATGTTATGAATAATATTAATAATTGAATCTTCATTAAAACGTGCACCTCAGATGTGTTATGTGTACTCATATTGCGTGCAACCGTATTATTGGAATTTTCATACTTTTGCGAGCTGCAGCTTTTAAACGGTAAGTTGTATAAAAAAATTGTTTAAATAAAAGTTGTTGATAAAATTAAAAGGAACAACTTTTCTATTTAAATTTTTGCATTAAAAAAATATTTACATGGCGAAAAAGTGGAAAAACACTTTTTTTGGAACTTCAGCGCCACCCACCGTGTGCATTTCTTGCTGTACAGTATTGCCCAAATGACATTAATTGTAGATCTCAACGTCCTCTACATTATGTCATGAATCGATTTTTCTGTGAAATGCATACAATTCGAGAAAAATGCATTTCAAAATTTTTTTGGCACTTTTTTTGAGTTTTCAAAAAGACGCGCCAAGGTAGCACATGCCCATCGCGAAGGCAGCTTAAGTACGTCATTCTTCAACGATTAAAACAACTTTTACCCTTGGGGCAGTTTTTTCATAACTCCATCGACAGATTTACTGAACTATAAAGCAGAATTAATTAAAAAATCTTTACACAGCTTTGCCTCTTCCTACCGACGGAAAATGGAATTTGGGTTATGCGCAACTTAAGAACTAATACCTGTACAAAATATCTATATTTTCTCACTATGGCAATGGTAGACTCAAGAAAAGAATTGCACATCGTGTTATCAAGATATTCAACAAACAACTACCAGTAACGGTGCCACCTTATTCGGAGCTCATCAATCTGTCAAGTCTTATAAGGCGAGTTACGGGCTTAATTAATTAATTCAGCTGAAGGATACACTGGAACTACTCGTAGGATACCTCTGTCTGTGAAAAACCCTTTGCATAAAGTGAAACTGTTTACAGCAGATCTGGATTGCAGAGTGTGAAGCAGTGGAACATGACGTATTATTGTGTGTTGTCGTAATGCACTGAGCCGCTAAAGACACACAAGGCCATTCGGATTTGATACAATAATCAATTTAGACCACGATTTAGACTTGTAGCTTTTACAGTCAAGGGTACTTTAATGAAGACTGTGTTAATATGCCCACATGGCTGCAGTACATGAACTACAAAATCAGTCATAGTACTTATTAAAGAAAAAATGGCGCGTACATACCTACTAAAGAATTGACTCTAAGTTGAAGACATTTTTTCTTTTTTTTTAACAGTAGAACCTTAAGAATTAATTAAATTAATATCCCCAAGAGCCCCGCAGGAACAACTAGTTCCCCTTCATTTATAACAAGATCATCTACCATTCTGCCACTAATCAAAAACTCATACAATTTGCATAATTTGCCTACATTACAGAATACTTTAAGTAAAAAAATTATGCATTTCATTTACACCTTTCCATGTACGTATACAGTTATACACACACACTTTTATATAAGTAAGACAATGCGTTCCTATTGCCCTCTTCGTGTTCATAAACACCTTTCATTGTAATACAAACAGAAGAAAATTGCTCTTATAGTAGACTCTTTAATTATTAATTGAATTCTTTCTCTCTCACAATTTTAATTAAACTTTTAATCAAAGTTCCAGTTTATGAAGTCAATTTTTAATTGTTCTAAGTGCCTTATCCGGTCTTCTATTGTTATTATACTTGATTTGCTTTCTGTTAATATGCTCTCTATAGCATACAAAATCAAGTGAACCGCAAAACTGGAAATTATGGATGCTCTATAAAAAACCCTTTTATATAACATCCGCGTCAGTAGATAGAACTGTTCGCTTCTTTTTATTATCCAAAAAAGTATAATTTATGAAACAAAAACTTACTTCATCGTATTCCATTCTTGTACGAACAACTGATTTATGATCGGGTTGTTTACAGCTTTGACTTACAGAAAATGACTGTAAATTTTGGAACGGAAAGATGTTTTCTTAGCGTGTCGTTGATATTAATGAAAAGTGATAACATATGTTCCTTCATATAGGTACCTATAATGTCGTGTTTTTTAACCAATCGGATTTTTACACGTTGATGGGCACACTACGGGAATATAATATAATCATAAGTAGAATCGAGTTCCAGATTTCAAGGGAAATACACATTTTAGTCTCATGAATGCAATTTGAATACATTACCAATGCGTCTGTTCGCTCTTTTCAAGTAAAATGCGTTTTTCATATTTTCAACAGCAACATTAAATATCTCTGTTTTTTACATTTTGCAATTAAGTAACTGCTGATCAGTTGCATCTTCGTTTATTACATTTTTGTGATTAATTGGACGTTTTCATAGGATTCTGTCATAAGATTATTAAAAACATCCAACTCCCAATGCAATAAATACAACATGAAAGCTTGATTACCTCTACTATACATGATTCGAAAACAAATGTGTGAAGATGAATTTACCCTTAAACAGCGATATTTCAATTTTATTTCGTCCAATTAAAAATTAAAGGGCCGCAAATAATTTATAAAGACTAACAACATCGGTTAAAAATTTATTGCTGTGGTATTCGAACACATTTTTTTATAAATCTTCTGAGATTTGTAAACGAAGTTTATGGCGAATTCTCATTGTAAATCACAATGGACAAATGTGTTGGTAGAACGGAACACAAGAACACAAATCTAAACAACGTAAAGAATGCTTTAAACGCATGTTTTCGTGAAATTGTGTTATTATGTCCTGCATCGACCGCGTTCATTAATAAATTTTACACTAAAGTTGTATTATTTTTTTCTGTATAAAGTAATAACATGCAGTTAAAAATTAAGATTACTTTCTAAGTTATTTTCTAATTTAAACGGTTTGTACGTTCAGCAGAGTTGCCATAAAAAATATGTACCTACCTAATATGGACCTTCAGTTTGAAGATAGAGTAGGTACCTATATAATCTGTGAAAAATGTAGTTGCACGCGTTTCTGTGATCATGTTGTTTTATATTCGTTCATGGTATTAGTTGTGTGAAATATTGCCAAGAGGTAGTGTTTTTGATCGGTCTCCTGAAGCGGAAAATATTTAATGGGGCTAACATGCAAACACGCCATTATATGTTAAAAAATTGCACGAAAAGTTCATCACGCGTTCCATTATTCAGATTACATTACGCGGAAGCGATCTTATATACTAAAAACGTTGCAAATCAGTGTCACTTAATTACAAATGTTTTCGAAACTTCTAAAACGATTTCTAACCTGTTACATATTAATTTGGTGAAATGCATTCCTAATAAATAAATACAGAATTTTATCACATGTTGAGAAATATAATTACATATAGTTCTGAGCTGGAAACTAGTGAAATGTTTTTTTAAATTCTGGTTCGTAGTGATAACACAAAGATTCATCATCGGCAATTTGTGTTAAGAAAGCATTAAGTACTTTCTTGTTGACGGCGCATCAAACCAAAACAATTATATCGAATTCAATTAAGTGAAACGTAGATGACATCAGTGAATAATAAACATGGGAATGTCTGGTCGACCTGATGAGGTACATCTTACTGAAATACGGGAAACATCATGACGTTGCTCAATAACGGCGCTATAGTTGTCCGCGTTAAGCGAGAATTTACGGCTCTTATCACCGCTGTATGTGTTTGGTTACAGAAGGACTGCTGAGACTATTAAATGAGGCAGGTTATACACAGTTGGTAATGCCAATGATATAGTGTTTGTGGTGCGTGGTATATTTGACGAGACGATAGTGATAAAGGGAGGTTTAAATCAAATGCAATCTTAATGCAGAGAAGAGGGTTTCTTGGTTGATCTGACAAAAACAAACTTTATCCTCCTCTTAAGAGGGAAAGGGTGTACAAAGCTAAAGGGCATACGTACGGCGCTA
This sequence comes from Pyrocoelia pectoralis, assembly GCA_036250285.1. NCBI lineage: Eukaryota > Metazoa > Arthropoda > Insecta > Coleoptera > Lampyridae > Pyrocoelia > Pyrocoelia pectoralis. The sequence continues at coordinate 54,007,191 of CM070074.1, forward strand.
AATTACAAGTAGTGGAAGAAGTAAAATACTTTTGTATTACTTCCAAATCACACCTAAAGAAGGTAACGAACCAAGCCACAATGTCTGTGTGGGTTTGTAAACGATCGCTCGGGAGCAAAAATAATACACTAGATATAATAACCCTGGCGATTAAATCCGTTATTACGTCACTGTTTGGTGGCATAAGAACTTCACAGGCACTTACAAACGTGCAGTATATGGGTTGCTATGGTGTTATATAGGCAATAACAACAACCTCTTCAGAAGCTATGGAGACTCTCTTGAACCTAACGCTTTTAAACCTAGTAATTAGGATGGGGACGTTTAGGAAAGGCATGCAAGCTGCAAATCAGGGACACAGAAGGAGTCGTCGAGGACTCATTTCTTCGAAATTTCCCGAGATAAAAACTTCTGCATTGTAACTAAGGAAATAACCAAAACCAGTTTGAACTACATACTAAACTGTTTAAGACAGCAGTCTCCATTCAATACGACTGGGAAAATAATTCAACTAAGGAAAATCTCAGGCTCTGGGATGTACTAAGAAATAAACGAGGCCACCGTCTTCCAAGCCTAGATATAATTATGCAATACTGGTAGCACCTGATCAGTTATTAAAAGAGAATACTGATAAAGGGAAAATTTTATCATAACATCAAACAGCAAGGCATATCACAATAGTTGGAAAACATCTTAACATTCAAATATGAGACCCAGGTAGTGGTAGAAGATTTTAGGACAGATCCAATCGAAAACCTTCCTGTAGAACCTAAACGGTAATTTAGTAACATCAATCATAAAATTACTCAGGGCAAACACAAAACTTGTGACGGATGTGGTCACCACTGTCGACTGAACATTTTCACAACACGGACACGCCCAACAACTGATTATTCGGGGGTAAGGTTGAGGAAAACTAAATGCCATAACACGTCATCTGCCTATGTGAGACATAAATACAGAGCAAAGCAACATCTACTTGGAATTAAGAAATTATACAGTGGGAGGTAATGTAGATTCGCCTTATTAAATCCTGGAAAATGTAATAATTTAACGCCTTAATTTCGAAAGTACGCTTAAATTTCGAAACTACGCCTAAATTTCGAAACTACTCCTTAATTTCAAAAGCACGCTATAATTTCAAAATTACGTCTCATTGATTTTTGACTCGGTTCAAACACAATCAACAAATGTGCCCAAAAATATGTATAAATAATAGAAATTGAATTGTTTTCTGTTATTTTTTAACTTTCGCACACATTCGGTGTTCGAAGGTTCGTTCTGTAATCCCGCGGATTTCAACTGGTTTTGCCAGATAGAATAACAAGATTCCTTTTTTGGATTTGTAAATGTACATGTAGACGTTGTGGAATAGAGGAATGGTAAATGAATTGTATAACGCATAGGAAACGTCTATATTTAGCTCTTAAATTAACCTTATTCTGTACCTATGATAACACAATAATTCCCAAGGAATGATATTATTTGGAGATGTAATTAGGAAACACAAATTGTTACAACAAGACATTACATAATTAAAGAAAATAGTCTCACAAGTATTATATAAGGAGGATGGAGTAATAATTTCTACCATTTATATTGTATGTACGCTACTCTATTAGTAGAGATTTAATTCTTTGCCGTAGATCTAATTATGCACGCCTGGCGCAAAGAAATACTAATGTTGCTCTGAAAAGTTCATGGTAGAGATGGGAAGAATATTACGCATGTATTCAGAAAAGAAGCGATGATCGCATAAAACCATTGATAAATACAATATGGTAAAAAAGATGGTCATCTTACAAAACATGCGAGTCATTCAGTAGGTACCTGTGCATATCCTGAAGGGTAATTTGTGGTACAGATTTTAACGAGGCAGTAGGTTAATTGTGTTAATAATATTAAAATAGATCTAATAAAGCACCCGCCGCAGTTTTATGTACTTCATTTACACTTCCATTACATACGGTTACAATAATGTAATAACTGTAATAATGATCTTTTTTAATTGATTGGAATAGGGTTGTGTTGTAATCATTATCACTGGCTGACAAATTGCAGATTAAGTTACTGTTATACCACATAATTGAAACATAAATAATAGATGATATAGAAACGTTACTAATGGATTTTCATAGAGTACTTAAAATAAAAACAGTTTGTATCACAACTTTCATAAAACTGGACATAAGTGCTTAGGTATAGCGAGCCCTTTATATTCTAAAATTGTGGAGCACTTTTTAAATTGTTCTACTCATTTACAAGAATCAGAATGGCGCTTGCCTTAAGAATGTACAAAGTAGAGTTTAAAAGTAGGTACTTCAGCTTAAGTGCGACGAGATATCCATCTATTCAAAGGGGCACCGAGAACAAGGTGCTTTTTAAAATTACTTACTGCTACATAATAGTAAAACTAAATTTCTTTATTGCTCAAACTTAAAAAGACCTATTTTTGTTGTAAGGTTAATATAACAGTAACTTATGTATAAGTATGAAATCCGTTACTAAAACGTTTCCTACTCCTTGATTTATAATCTCATTTTCAACGTCTTTAGGCGTCACATTATGAGATGAGTTTTGTGTACCTAATTCTAATCTACTTCATACTGCATTTTGAAAAAATTCACCGCATTTTATTCGCATCAAATAGTGTTCGTACCTAAATAGCATACCTAAACGATATCGAGAAATCTGTTAATAATGTACGGTTGCCTTTTTTAACTTCTTGCAAAATACCATCTGTCCAACTCGTGACGATTTAAGTAAATATTTTTGAATGTTTTTTAGGTCCCTAAATAAAATAATAGAGGTGAAAATATGATTTATGGAACACATCTCTGTTATGAGCGTATAACATGAAGAAAATCCGGGAAATTTGTTTATCAATTTATTGTGTTATACTTCCAAGTTTCTTCGATATTCCTCTGCGAAACTCAACTTTTTTACAAGTACATATGACACCCTCTACTCCCTTAAATAATTTAAATACATACTTCCAAAGTTAAACCTTTCAATTTTCTACCTTTCTCCGATCTTCCTCTCCACAACCAAAACCAGAAATTTCCGAAGTGACATGTGAAACTGGGCAAGTTACTTAATGTATTTCCATAACTGTTTAGCGTGTACTTTGTATTCCACGTTCAATTACGGAATTTTTGCAGCGTATGCACAACGTCCAACCTCCTAGATTAAGCGTCCAACCTATTTATTCCTTCTTAATCTTGTAAAACTTATTGAGGGTATGTGATCTTGTTTATGACAAAAATGACAATAACTATTAGAAAAAACACTTACCTTATGTATAGTTGCTTTTTCCACATTCTCTGCAACTTGGTGCTTGGTGATTCTCGATCCTTCATTCTTAGCGTAGTTAATTATTGCGTCATTCGTTTCGCCAACGGTATTTCCACCGCCTTAGTTAATAAGATATCAATTTTCTCCTCCAATAGACGATGTAACATGAGAGCTTTTTGTAACCCCACATTGAATTTATGACGAAGTTAAGTTTTTAACTCACCTCCAAAATCACAATGTGCTACCAGATTTCTTATACGCACAACTCATTCAATGATAAATTCATTTTCACTTTTCGTAGCGTGTTAACGATATTTAATATAAGTATAAGTATACAATGTTGATATAAGGTTTTCTTCAACTTTTCGTGGGAAACATTTTCAGGCTGAACTTGTACATTTAAATTATAAACTGATTCATTCAAACTGTTTGATAATATTTCACGCATCTGTTGCAGCGTATTTTGAGCTAAAAGGGACATCTTAATATCGGATTCATACCATGTTAAGGATTTCCGCCTAACATTTGATTCATTTACCATATATTTATATTGTTAGAACATTCCCCTTTCTATCTTTTAAAAGCCCTTGTATCTGCGGCAGCAGCGTTGCCGAAGTTCACAGCGGTGATACCCTCACGCGTGTCCATCATTCTGCAGTATCCCAAAGCTGTCCAAACAGGAATCCAATCTTTGCTACTCTAATTCTTCGTACATCCCTATAGTTCGCGCGAAGAAGGATTCTCATTAGTTATTAAAAGGGCACGCTTATCAGCACTGTGGAAGATCTGATCACGTGCTTGGCCTCAAGCACAACCATGTCACTGACGTGCAGAATACTACTTAATTCATGTTCCTTTATGGTACATAATAAAGTTGAAAAGTGATCTAAAGCAGTGAGAAGCTCTTCCACAAAAACTATGTTCATGCCACTGCGTGATAATATCCCAAATTACTGGGTGGTTACTGACGTAGTGTGACGTCGCAAATTAAATGAAGTATTTTGAGTTAAAATAAAGAACTAAATATGTTGGTATACTTTTCTACGCGAATAACGCAACTCTTGCGCAAAATACTTTGGTGATTTCGACTATTTTAATAACTCGGCTGCGCCTCTTTAAAAAAATCAGTTCTCGATCACCAAAGTGGCATTTCGCGTACTAGATACAAAAATAACTATTTTGGGCAACCAAATATAATTTCGCGGTCGTTAAGTAAAAGCCACTTCGATATAAATTTTAAATTTTGTCTTAATCTAATAAAACAGGTTTCCCAGCGAAATCATATTTGGTTGCCCAAAAAATGTTGTGTATATCGAGCCCGCGAAAACCTTTAACGTACTCGAGATTGTTCTACCTCGGCCGCAAGCCGCCTCGGCGACAATTCTTCTTATTGTACGTTAAAGTGTGTTTTCGCGGCCTTGACATACAAATAACTATTATGTGCAATAATAGAATCCGTGGAAACTTAATCAATAATACAGTAGAGAAGTAATTATGTGTATAGTAGATGAATCAATAGAGTATAGTCGGATTCACCGGGTTTTAGGTATGACTCATTGCAGTAAAGTATGATAATCGACGTGACATAGTTTTCTGTTTCTATAAATAAAAATATCAGTAAAATGCAATTGAGAAACGTATGTCGTTCCGTTTATTTTATGTGCAAGCAATGAATCGTATGTCCGTGCGTTGAAACAGCTGATCGAACCGGATTGACAGATTCTTCGAATATAATATGTTCGAAGGACAGATTACACAAAAATTGACAGTAGGAATTATTTATTAGTTACGACATACGGAGCGTCTGCATTGATGCATACGATTTGTAGCGATGAGTCATACCTAAAAACCGGTGAATCCGACTTTACAATCCTTTAATTATAAAGTACACCCACCTTTAGTATCTGTTGATTAATAGAACGTGAATCACTCTAAAAAATTTGATATTATACCCCGTCTTGAAAAAATGACTCCAGCTATCGCCGAATTAATGGACTGCCAGTTTATTGCAATAGAAAATCAGCAGGTAAGCACAAAATTGTGTACATGGTATATGCAGACTAAGCACATTTTTCCCATAGAAATTAAGATATTGGACATGATCGTCTTTAAGATTTTGGACGATGTCTAACATAAACATCTAACGAGCTAACCATTACAATCCTTAAAATAAGCTCACTGCTACCAGACATGAAACTATGATTTCAAAACATATTTTTAATAGCAGTTATCTTCAGCATTCGAATGAGCTTTATTTCATTAAAGTGCGGTATCGGTATGCCGGTATGTGACTGCTAAGAAAATTAGGTATTAGTTGTTGGTACCATTGTCATATTGCATAGCACTGCTGAATTCTAAAAGCTCAAAAGTTTTCCGCCGCCCTTTGAATACATTGAGGGATACCTTAGTACTAATAATTAGGAAGGTTTGCCAATCGCTACATGTACAGTAAGTGCCAAAGGGTATCATGGCTTTTAGGACATCACAAGCACAAAACCAGTATTTTTCAAAATCGATTATAATCACGTTATGTGCCACCGTTAAAGTAAACAACTAGAAATTATGTTGATCATGGTTGTTAAATTTTTGGCCATTTATTAAAGTTTATAAAAATTTATGCATAAATTTAAGAAGTTGTATAAAAGGCCAATTCCTCCTTTTATATTGCGGGCTTTCATCAAGAGTCTTATACTTAATATCGAGCTATCTCGACAAAAAGTATATTTCCTTTAAATTTTTATATCCGAAAGAAAACATTTTTATGTGCAGAGTGTAGGCAAATAATAATATAAATTTGAAAATTAGGAAAGGGAATGAAAAATAAAATAAATGTTTTGATTTTCCTTAATCCAATAAAACAGCATCTGTCGTAATCCACTTACATATCTTGAAATACTTTCAAAGATTTATATTTCTTTTTGGCTGCTTTACATGAAAGAACGTTAAAATTTCCACAGCCATAATCATTATCCGTAGGCCTCCTGTCTAGCCGCTAAAGCAAAACGAGTTTATGAATAAATTCAAAGTAAGATAAAAATTTTCTGTCCCCTTGATTTTCTTTTTGAGGCAATAAATTGCTTTTTATGACCACCCGTACTTTAATAAATTAAGTTTTATAACTGAAGTGAATTGTCGATCAATATGTTATTAGGTACTAAAAGTTAAATTGACGTTGAATTATTAATTAACGCGAGTTTCAGCATTTTTTATCTACGCAATTTGAATTTTTAATGACCTACATACAATCAGTGATGAAATATTTTTTCAATACGGAAACGGAAATATTTTAACTGATCAGAGACTACTGAGCGTGAAGAAGAGGGTATAGAGCTCAACCTAAATTGAGAAAGCCGCCGTGGATTGCTTAGTATCCATAGACGGTCATTCACAAACCACTTTAGTGATTTGTGTGGTCATTCTTGCTCCTTGAACTTCTTTTATAGTGTGTGTTTATGCTGCTCTGTACTCGGTTAACTAATTGACTATAATTATTTCACAACATATTATCTAGTAGTTAATTGTTAATTGACTGAATTCACCTATAACAGCTACGTATTGACATTGTGTAATCAGTGTAGTCATATGGCACACACATAGTCAATATTCGGCTTAACATTTAAATTTAAATTGAAAATCAATTTCGAACGAATTAAAAATAGAATGCAATTATAATTAAATTGAAAACAGAAGCTTTAATCAATTACATGAATTGGATCAGATTCCTGAATGCGTTAGTACTGTTTTTCAACTGATGCTGTCATACATTTCCGTTTTAATCTGTGAAATATGTGAGGCGTAGATTTAAATGGAAGGATTACTTAAAATTGCGCAGTATAAGAGCTGCGAAATGTATTTCTACCTACTCTGACCGTATTCTCGCGCAATACACAGCGTTACTATTCCGATGATAACAGGAAAAATATATTTTTTGCAAAATCGTATTAAAATTAGATCATTTATGCAGTAATCTTCGGGCGTAAATAGTGTCTTTTACGCCCTAAGGCGTTTCATCTGGCTCACCACAACCCCTGTATTTCGGGCTTTCGGTCAGTCCCATGTTGTGCAGGTGTTTGTTCATGCGACAGTGGCCCGTGACTATTTCTGTTTGGGGTTTCCATAATCTTGGAATGACTCTGTCTTGGTATTTTCGACCAATGTCTGCAATGCTCTCTCATGAGTATTGCCTGACTCTCCTTTTTGGCTGTGTTATAAGTCATCCCACAAGTCGGTTCGGGTCCTATGAATGGTTTTGCGCTGCCATTCTCACAAGCTCGTCAGCAATCTGGTTACCTCCGATTCCCGCGTGCCCAGGTGCCCACATTAGTGTGACTGAATTGCACTTACTTAGTGCGTTTAGCATTTGTGTGCATTCAAGGACTAGCCCTGAATTTACCACATATGAGTCTATTGCTGCAATCGCTGCTTTGCTGCCTGTCACTATAAAGATTTTCCTTTTGCTAAGGTTCTCTTTTAATAGCTGAGCAGCCGCTGTCAGTATTGCATATACCTCGACTTGGAATACGGTTGCTTGTTGTCCTAGGCTTACAAAAATTCTGCAGCCCCGTCCATTGCCCCCGTATACTCGAAAGCCAGTTCCCTTTCTGGTTTTCGAGCCGTCTGTGTAATACACGATTCCATTCAGCTTCGCTTTACTGTAATTGTTCTCCCAGTCGTGCCGAGTGGGGATTGTTGTCTTAAGGTAGTTCCCCCGCGGAACGATTTATGACAGAATTTGTTCAAACTTGACGTATACGTTATTAAATACGTTATCCAAAAATCTGTGGAGTTTAAATGAGGTTTACCGTCCCTAAGTCGAGATATTTACACTTAAAATTGGCATAATTGACATAAACCTATATACAAAAAAACACCGCCCACGTAGCACATATCTTTCAAAGGCGTCCCAAAGACATTCTAAGGACTTCTATATGTCCACATCAGTCCCCAGGACATCCGAACGACATTTTTGTATCTAGTGCGCGAAATGCCACTTTGGTGATTGAGAACTGATTTTTAGTCGAGATCACCAAAGTATTTCGCACACGAGTTGCAAACAAAATTTTTTTTACAAACGTGAAAAAGTTGATAATTATTTTAACGTTAAAATACAAAATCTCATAGCAGTGCGTGAAGTAAGTATTTGGCGCACGGCGTCGTCATTTCACGCACGGTGTCATGGTAACGTAGGCAAGTGAAAAAAAGGGTTACTTTGCGTATTGTTATTAATGCGCAAACCTTATTTTTTGACGTTTGTAGAAAAAATCAGTTCTCGATCATCAAAGTATTTGGCGCACGAGTTGCAAACAAAATTTTTTCTACAAACGTGAAAAAGTTGACATTATTTTAACGTTAAAATGTAAAACTTTCATATAGTTTACATGCAGTGTGCGAAGTATTTCGCGCACGGCGTCGTCATTTCGCGCACCGTGTCATGGTGACGTAGGAAAGTGAAAAAAGGGTCACTTCGCATATTGTTATCAATGCGCAAACCTTGTCATTTTTTGACGTTTGTAGAAAAAAAATCTTTTTCGCATGAACGACGATTTTGTCCCTTTGGCGTCTTACAATCTCTCGGGCCTCGGCCATACATTCTCCCGCGAGCCAAAATCGCCTCCTTCGCGCTCTTAATACAAAAATAGCTATTTTATCAAAAATGGCAATGGCTATGTAAAATAAGGAAACGGCAAACAACATAACAGGAAATTACAATACAATAGATAGATACTAACAAAGACTAATATACCAAAGACTATGATAGTCTTTGAAACTAATCAACAAATTTGTTATGTTTGCTGTTAGATCGCAATTGTATTTTCAATTCAATCAAAATTACTTTCAAGCAGCCCGTTTCCCTTAGCCACTATGTGCCAGTAGAAACATCACAGACCTTTGAAGTATATTATAGTAGAGTACAAAGTTGCGAAACATTTCACATACTCCCGTTTCTAAATAGTTGTGCATAGGAAACAATTTTTACGAACATTTCTCTACACCTTTTTAGAAACGTAAGATGCACATAAAATTAGTTTCAACACCATAATGTGTAATATGTACATCGTTAAATTCCTAATAAAAAATTCAAAAAAGTGAAAATGAAGAAGTATCTTTGGTTTTTAAAAATCTTTTAAAATAAACAACGGAATTACGAAAAAAGAAAAATCCAAAAATTGCATTTTGTTTTAAATCTCGGAAACGATAAACAAAATGAACTTTTGCAAACTCATGCCCTAAATTATACAACTTTTCTCTAGTTTAACCGTCTTCGTATCTCTTACCGTTTTCAAGATCCCCATGCTGTTCATCCTTTTATCTTGGGCACGTTGTATATGCAACATTCGGAAATCATTTTTTCTTAAGTATATTCTGCGGTAGTGTAAAAATCGTTAACATGTGCATTCTTTGTATGGCAACAAATTTAGAAATCAAGAATAAACTGTAAAATGGTTACAAGAATAAATCCTATAGACTGCATAGAGCTGGCTGAATCACCATTACAATATAATGTTGAAATTCATGTTTAATTTTTAATTTACTGCTTACCTACTAATGAATTTCAGATGGTTTGGTAACTTTGGATTTACAATTAAATTCAAACAAATCGTTTTAAAAGATTTACATGAAAACAATAATTTAGAATATTTAGATTGAAGCATACGGGCTCCGTATCACACTTTTATTTCGTCCAAAAATAGTGTGCATCAACGAAAACGCAGGACGTGTTTTTGACCAAATTGTGCATTCACCGCAAAGAAGTCTAGTAAGAACTGCATAGTAAAACATTTACACGTCGCATATTCCAATCAATTATGGTTCTGGCTATCCATACCGTATTCAAGTTGGACAACATGTGCAAGAATAATTTACTATAGTCGCATATTGAGGTTAACTTACAACGATCCCGAATTTGTTAAAAAATATAATTTTCAAATGTAAGTCACGTTCAAGATCACTGATCTTGAGTCACGTTGATCTTAGCGGCTACAAACTCGATTCCTTGGAGTTACCATTTGGTGCGCGGTTTTTGGCTATGGGGTAATTGGTTCATATTTCATTGAAGATAATAATCAGAATCCACTTACTATCAACCAAGAGCGATCTGAAGCTCGTTTTCGCCATAATGGTGAACATTTAAGTTACAATAAGAATTAAAAAAGAACAAAAATGTAAATTTAGGTACTAGGTATTTATTCTGGTGGAAACTGTATTTCAAATTCAACTTACTTACTGTTGAACACTAGAAATGTTAACGTAACTGATACAGTGAAATATAATGTGGTTGTTTCAGTGAAAATTTGGGTGTCTTGCAACGACGCAGAAGAGTTTTTGATTTTTATGAAGTGTCATATGGGTCTAGTAGGAAAGAAATATTGTTAACCTTTGATAAACTGGTAATAACCAAACAGCTAGAATTCAATATATGTATTGAGCGTAGATTGAAATAATAATAATAATTATTCGCTGATAATTGTTTACAAATTCATCACTCATCAAAGAAATTGTTAATACATGTAACTGAAACATAGTTTTAAGCGAGTTTAAGTAATCCGGGCCGTTATAAATATAAATTGTGCCACTGCAGTATCAAATATTTGGTTAGCTTATGGATTGTATAAATATCACCGATTAAGTGATAATCAACTCATTCACATTTCATGTTCTTTTAATTATTTATTAAGTTTTACACACATCTTTGCAATTTCCAGTTTAACTAAACGTAATTGCTAACTAATTATTACTCTACAGTACAACAATTTTATGCTAGGATAACCTAAATGTGCTGTGAAACAATCGATTGAATTAACCTTTTGATTATTGATTTTAAAAGTGTCCATGCAAGCAATAAAGGAACAATGCGCCAAGAAATGTCAACAAGGTTTCCCCGATAATTACAAATTTATGCAGACAGCGTATTTTAATGTTGTTTGGAAGCATTTACCTACCTGCTTACCCTTATTCAAAAAATGAAATTGATATCTATAATATAAAGTGGATTCATGTTCAACAAACGATGATCATAATAATTATTAATGAAAGGTAGGTAGAAAGTAAACTGTTATCGTAAAACTTCGTTTCTGTTATTGTCTGCATTTGCTATTTTACGATTCCTATTTACCACAAAAATACAGTTTCGCTTATTGAAATTAGAGAAATAAATCCATAATATTAATTAGAAACATCTTTAATAATTCCTATACTTGTCACCTCTTTTGTCGATTAAGAAATTAAAATAGAAACGTAAAACCTCTTGCTGAACATGAAGTCGATTATAGATATCTCTTTGTAAACTTATTACTTTTGAGTTTGACTAAAACTTATTTCTTCGACAAGCAGCGAATTACAATTCGTTTTATTTTCCTCTTATACGGGGTTTAAAATCGAATACAGTTAATTTCAGTGCAGTACTTCTGTACCTATTTATTGCTATTTATGTTATTGCAGTTAAGTGGATTATTATTATCACAATGTAAGTAAACATTTCTTTGCTTCGTTCAATGTTAATTAGCAATTAAAAGAAGCTAAATACGTTAAAGTGAATTCACTACTAACAACCTGTTTACTTGTGTTTTAGATACTAAAAGTTTTCGTAAGATATTTATTTCTCTCTATTTCTGAAATTCCATCTTCTTGTAGCCGCTTTCCAAATAGCGGTTTGGATTGAAAACACCTACGCATTAAACACCTACTCCTATTAATTTTGAACTTTCCAAATAAATTTCTTATACCTGTTTTTGAAATACATCCATAAAATGTTTTACAAAATTAACCAACAGAAATCGAGATAGTAGATGATAAAAAGGTGCAGGAGTCAACGTGACAGCAAAGCTCCAGTATTTTGCTTTCAAAGTAAGTTAACTATTACCGTTGAGTCAACGCTATGACTTAATTCATTATTTAAAGGCACGAGTCTAACAAATAACGCAAGAACTAGATTAGTTCTCCCTTTTTGATAATAATAATAATAATAATAATATTTATTTCATATGTTACAGCTCTCCATGCACAACATAGAAAGCAATAAAATAATTGTCACAAAGTACATAAAATGCATAATGGTTACCTATATGTTACTTTACAAGGCTATTTGCTTATATGACTTAACAAAATTAAAATATTCTTCAAAAGAGTAAAAGGAGTTGTCAGTTAGTAATTGTCTTAGATTCATTTTGAAGCGTTTTTTGGAGTCTATTTCTTTCATATTTGTAGGTAGAGAGTTAAAAATTTTTCTACTAGTGTGAGACATGTTTTTTTCAAATAACGATGACTTATGAGGGATGGTGGGTAATAGTTTTTGATGTCTGGTGTTATATGTGTGGTGAGGGGTATGATACTTGTTCAAGTGAGCATAGGCGTATGTACATATTTCTAGAATGTAGGTATTTATTACAGTTAGAATTTTGAGGTTCTTAAAATGCTCTCTGCAGGATTGTCTTTTAGTTAAGCTCAAAATTATGCGTATCGCACGTTTTTGCAACTTAAGTATTCTTTGTGCGCTGTTAGACAATCCCCAAGTGATTATGTTATATCTAACATGTGAATGAAAATAACTGTGGTATATCAGCAGTAGCACCTCCGTACTACATACACTTTTTAGAATTGTGAGCGTATAACAGCACCTACTGAGTTTTGAGCAAACATTGTCAATGTGCGATGTCCAACAAAGATGAGAGTCGAGAGAAATCCCTAGAAGTTTTGTGGATGGAAGGCACGGTAAACCCAAAATGGAACTTATACCTTTAGTGTTCCGTCTATGCCTAAAATGAACTATATTAGTTTTCCCGTGATTTATAGTTAACTTGTTGTCCTCACACCAATTACACAATTTGTCGAAAACGAGTTTTGTTTCCCTTACCGCGCTAGGTATGGTAGCAGATTTAATTAAGATGTTAGTGTCGTCAGCATAAGATATAACAAATATAGTATTCTGGTTGACCTGCTCTATAAGGGACTCGGGAAGGTCATTAACAAAAACAACAAACAAAGTTGGACCCAGTACGGAACCCTGGGGAACGCCCGATGTGACAGGAACACACGCACTTCTTTCTCCCGAAGGCATTTCCACGATTTGAGTCCGGTTTGATAAATATGACTGAAATAGGTCCAAAGCGCTCCCACGAACCCCATAGTCATGCAATTTCATTAAAAGTAAATTGTGGTCTACCGTATCAAAGGCCGATGATAGGTCGACGAACAGTCCAACAGTGCATAGACCACGATCCACAGCAGAGATAACTTCGGATACGAATTCGTATAAAGCGGTATCGGTAGATTTATTTTTTACAAAGCCGTGTTGATGGGAATTTATAATATTAAAGTGTTGTAGGTATTGCATTAGCTGATGGTTAATGGCACATTCAAAGATTTTAGAGAAGCAGGAAAGCAGGCTGATGGGCCTATAATTATTAATACAATGCGGGTCATTTTTCTTAAACAAAGGTTTAATCACAGCACATTTAAGTTGAGTTGGAAAAATACCGGTTGTAAAATCAAGTTCATAATATGACATAACGGACTGGCAACTGCATGTTTGCATGTCTTTAAAAGATTTGACGACACTTCGTCGTTGCCACACGATGAAGTTGACTTAAGGGAATTAATAATTGAGACTATGTCGGATGGAATGAGGGGCTTGAAAAATAGAGAGCAAGAGAACAAAGGAGCGCACTGCACTGTTGGAGAAGGGTTAAGACATGAATTATCCTGTTTGAATGATTTAGAAAAGTGAGTACTGAACAAGTTCGCAGCTTCCTGTTTGCTTACCAGAGTGTCGTCGTGATATATCTGTATTTTAGCCGAGCTGTTATTATTACCGTTTGTTAGTGATTTAACAATATCCCATGTAGTTTTAGTTTTGTTGGAAGAGTTTATAACTTTTTTGTCAAAGTATTCCTTTTTTCTATACACTAACTGACTTTGATAATACTTGTGAAGTTTCCTATGAGATTCAATACACTCTGAGTAGCGTTTAGATAAATCACCGTACAACAGAACTTTACTTTTCAGTAATTTCAGTTCTTCGGTCACCCATGGGCACGCACCTCTGCCATGAAGTGGGCGAGATTGCAAAGGGAGACATTCGTTAAAGGTGTGCTTGAATGTTTCCAAAAAAAACATTAAAAGCTTTATCCGGATTAGAAAGTTGGTAGACTTCATTCCATGTTTCTGCTAGAAGAAAATTACAAAAACGGAAGCAGTTAACTTGGGAAAAATTCCTTTTTTTAACATATGTAGGCAATTTTGCGCTTTTTCTAGTAGGAATCTTAAGTAATTGTGCATTGTGGTCGGATAATCCAAGGTTGTCATTAATGATAGTAAATGAAGGGTATGTCTCCGAAATTAGGAAGTTGTCAATACATGTTGATGATGATTTGTAGATTCGCGTAGGCTCATGTAGCGTAGGCTTTAGGCCAAAAGATGAAATAATGTCCAAAAATGCAATTGTGTGTATGTTATTAACATCCAGGAGATTAATATTAAAATCTCCTCCAAGATCAATGACCTATTCATGCCCGTGGTGTCAGTAAGCAGGTCCGCAAAGAGATCAAGAAAGTTATATAAGTCGCCACTGGGCGGTCTATAAATAGCGAGAACTGCTATATTATTTTCCATTATAGTAAACCCACAAAATTCAATAGTGCCTTCGCAAGGTGTGATTGTGGTCTGTAACGGTTTAAGTGTAAAATCGCATGAATTTCTTTGAAAGATTGCGACTCCTCCGTTTTTCATAATAGCGCGACTGAATGACGATACTAATGTATAATTCCCTATTGATAATTGGTGTAATTTGTCGTGACATTGCCAGTGCTCGGTAAGGAGAAGGAAATCTAAGTTGTATTGGTCTGTGACTAGCTCCAGGTCGGGGATTTTATTTGACAAACATTGCATATTCTGATGGAGCAGTGTTAGTGAGTTGCAGGAGTTCTTAAACAAGTCATATGTATTATGTGAAGAAAAACATTTCCCTAGGTCTCTGGAGTTGTCTGATCTACTCTGTCTAAAAAAGAATTAAGAGAACTACTGGAAGTACTGCATTTAATTAAGGTTAAGTTGGAGTTGTATTGTATAAACATCTTACTACCAATGGGTTTGATCAAGTGAAATTTGCAAATAAACCAAACCAACTTTGACTTACCCTTGTCGTTTAAATGCAGCCCATTACGAGTTTTGTGCCTACAGTCCAAAAAACGATTGGCATCTATAAAATTAACATACTCGCTATACATGTTAGCAATAACCTGAAACTGATAGTTTATCTTGTACGCCAAGTCATTAACATACTTATAATTATAATGTAAAACATACGGAACAGCGACAAGCAAACAGTTTGTATGGGAGATCGCGGTCACTGTTTTTTCGATATGGTCCTCACTAATATGATTCTTGCCCAATGCGTTGTTTGTTCCTGCCATTACAATAACATAGTCCTCTTTGTTGAAATCACGAGTTAGGCCAGGTAGATCACGGGTGGTTTGTTCGAAGGTAGCGTTAGGCTTGAAAAAGCATAGGACTGAGTAACTCGGTGAAAGTCTGTCATGAAATCTGCTCGCTAAATTCCTACCATGACTATCCGCTAGTATCAAAATTCTGGGCTTCCTTTCCTGTGCTGAGGTTTTCTTATGTGTTACATGGATTTTGGGAGCTGCTGTCGAATATTGGTTCGACTGAGTGGGTGGATTTACTTCTTTAAGTTCATCAAATAAAGACTTATTTGAAACGTTACAGATATTATTTATGTTCTTCCCCTTAATTGAAATAGATCGTTCATGTTTGTTCACAGTAGAGGAGGTGTGCGTTTGTGAAGCTATACTTCGTGTATCGACAGAAGTTTGAGAAAATTTGTTGGATAAAGATGTTTTTACCACATCTGCTCGTCGAAAATTATTTGTAGTTTGTACGGACACATTTTTGGATACCGTAGTGGTATGTTTACTGCAAGCCATATCAGTGGTGTTGAATACCTTATTACACAATTCATGCTTTAAATCAGCGACTTCTTTCACCAAATTTTTATTTTCTGTCTTCAATTGATACACCAGAGCCACAAGACGTGCGTTTTCTTCATTTAAAGAACTCTCCATGGAGATGCTTTCATTTAGATTATCATCCATTTGATTTTTAAGACTTTCATTTTTCTTATTCAGTGAAACCACTTCACATTTTAGTTCATCAACGATTTTTTTTAAATAAGCGATATAGTCATTTGCTTCCTGAAAGTGGCTTGGGATATTAGACAATTCAGGAAGCTCGTCTTTATGTTTAGATACACAAATCTGCCGGTTTCTGATTAACGATGCCATAGTGCACGGATAAGATATTAATGTAATGCAAGGTCAGACACAGTTTAAACTATTGTGTGTACATTACCATTAGAATTTACAGTAAACCAACAGATTTTTAACACTAGAACACACTTTTTAGAAAAGCGATCTCGTCAAACAAAACGCATAAACACAAACACGTTCCGCACAACTATTAAAACTATTTTTTATGGTGAACACACGCATAAAATCAGACGTTAAAGGCGGAACCGAAATAAACACGACTACTTTCTACTAGTAGTTAGTTGCGGCATTGAAGGTTCTTCCCTTTAACTTAAAACACTTAAAATAAAACTCATTGAGTTTTAAACTGTCTAGATCTGGATCAGGATTGAAACACATCGAAGCTTCTTTTATCAATAATTGCAGACGACGTATCTTCATCTGCATTCATATCTGTGTTTTCTCAAAAGGTCTCAGTGTCCATGGAAAGAATCGCCGTATACAATATCGCAGTCATCTTCTGAAGGACTTTCATACTCGGATTTTGAGATCGTGAATCTCATCTCGTGAATTGGTAGCACTGATTTATTTCCACCAGTTATACCGAGAGCACCTTTTTCACAACCAGTAACTTGCACAAATTTCGATGAAAAATTATGATTAATGAGTTATCGATTCCGACTGAAAAAATATCACAAAGGTCTGAAAAGATCTTACTTTTTATTGTCACCTAACTGGTAGAAGGTGAAATATTGCTTCATCCTTGATTTTATCTTTACTCTAAACCACATGTTGAAGTATTCTGTCGTCTACTTCCATCGCAGCATCCATTTGTTCACCTTCATCTGCAAGCATCCTACTAGTCAGTTGATACTATTTTTTCTATGCAACTATCGGAAAGTTCATATGGCGGTGGACTACCTTCTCTTTCTGCAATTTTCGTTTTTAAAGGTAGGGTAAATCCTATGATCTTATTAGTTCAACACATCATATTCTATTTTATTTTTCCAATAATGCACGTTACATTTTCGGTAATCCATATCATTTTCGCCAACTTTCTATTTTCCAAAAATTTATCTAAGCCATCATGATCAAATGCTCCTAGTTAAGAATTCTGGATTCTGGATTACGATGGCACCCTCCCAGAATCCACGCGCACATAGGCCACCTATTCTGGCCTTTTGTGCTACCTCCCTGATTAGGGTCCTACGACCCCGCAACGTCATTCAAACCATCCCTCACGTGTGATAAATCTGAGCATGCTGGAAAGAGAAGCGGCTCTAATCCTAGCCATGTCCGGCGCGGTGATTCGACCAAGATCATCCGGTGTATGTGCTTGTATAATTTACAGCGCCCAGAAAGTGTACCCACAAGTAGTCGCAGGTTCTTCCTTAATAGACCTATGCAGAAATGCACCAGGTTGCGAGATGGTCCCCTGATGACCTCTCTGGCATGACGACAATCTAACATCAAGTCCCACCTAGCCTTGGGCTTGGGTATCTTGAGTTGTTAAGTTGTTTATAGTTGATACTGTAAGTGGAAGAGCCGGCTCTGAACCATAAAACACTTGTTTTGAGGCCAGTCGCCTTTTTCATTGTCTATTGTTCCGGCATTCCCCTTAACCCATACGAGTTCGAGGGTATAGCTGTTTGTCACTTGATCTAGTACTTGCAGACATTCGGAAACTAATCCAGAGGTGATTTTGCATTGACCAATGACCAAGTGCCTGCGAAACGGCTCTGCTGTCACTGGAAATTCTGATAATTTTATTCTTTAGGTTGGGCATACGAATTGCTTTTGCACTAAGCGTTATTCTTGCTAGTTCTGCCTGAAAGACAGTCGAAATTATGCCTAGAGGTAGAATGATATGGAAGTTCAGTTCCTTGAAGTAAACTTTGGTGACTATTCCTTCCATTGTTTTAGACCCATCCGCGATAACGGATATGTCTGGTTGGGATGCCACTTCCGCATCAAAGTAGATGTAGTAGTTTTTCCCTAGTATAAATTGAGGGATGAGTGAGTCAGATCGCCCCTCTAGGATAGGTAGTCGCTTAATTGGTTCGCCCAGAATTCGAGAGTAGCCCACCTCAATACCTCAGCTATTCAACAGCCCTTTACTTTTCAGACGCAAGGCTACCAGCATGGCCTGCTCTCTCACATGGAGATCCAGTGGAGGCAGACCCAGGAGGGCTTCCATGACGGCTCTGGAGGTTGTTCGCATTGCACTCGTGCACGCTAGGCATGCTAGTCTTTGCACGTGGTTGAGAAGCTCTATGGTTATGAAGAGTCTGGTTCTAATCCACCAGACAATTGCTACTAGTTAAGATTACGATCTAACCCATTTATAGGTACCACAACTTCTATTTCTCTTAAATAAACGTTATGCCCATTTGAATTATAAAAACCCTACAAATGCAATTTTATTGGAAAGTTTTAGTATAGAATTTCTATAAATAGTCCGGAAATAACTTCCATCGGTAAACATGTTAAATCGTGATCAGCTTCAAGTCTTTTACGACTGAAATAATTTCTGATCTGGCAGAAATCATAACTTTTTCGTTTAATAGATGTCATTTCCAACTTATCGGAAATCCTACAAGAAATTCAGATGTTCCGGCATTTAAATTAAGAATTAGTCCGTATTTATTTAAAAAATCTGTGTCTAATACACCATCATATCCAGTTGAGAAACTTTGGGAAATATATTATGAAAACAAGGCGGAATTGTTAAATCTTATTTTTTTTCAAATTGGTTACCAAAGGACATACCTATAGCTACCGTGTAATAGTTTGATCTGAGATTCCTTGAATATTTACCTGCCCGTAAGTTTTTGTGAATTCCTAATCATCCTGTAAAAGTGTAAACATTCTACTTTTAATATATTTAAATCTGCGCCGGAATCTATTAAAACTTATTTTCTTAATCTTTGCAACAATTGCACTGTTAGCAAACCTTGCACATCTACATTAAAGTTATTATTATCAGTGTTAATTTGCTGCTTTCGTCATTACAAGAATTTTAGTTATTATAATAAATTTGAGAACCAATATTACAATTGTCGCAGAGGTTAGTAACAATTGGCCACTTATTTGCTTATAATTATAAATAAAATTGATTGAAGAAGTTTCTATGTAACTATTTCTGCTGCTGAAACGCACCAGTATCCCACAAAAGGACAGCAGAATTTGGGAAAAATCGGCAATCTTCCTCTCTTTTCGAGGAAAACAATACAATCCGATGAAAGAGCATTTACCGCACTGTAAAAAAGGGGAGAAAGATCGAAACTAACCACGGCAATAAATCATTTGAACGCAGACCTAAAATTGTTCCAAAGATTTTTAATTATCAACACCTCTGAACATAATCAGGGCGGATCTCGTAGGTATTCCGAAAAAGAATCACAAAATGGTATTCAACAACTGAGAACTCAGTTTTTCACAATCGTTCAGAATCTAGGAGTAGATGTCTCGTGAGACCTTCACGCTGAATTAAGCATTAAAGGTGCTACTTCAGATCACCGAAGGTTAGGAGAGCACTCAAAAGGAGTTCCAGGTAAGATGGGCGCAAAGCGATATTTCGGTCGATATTATGGTAGACCTTAGCTGCAGCTTGCATGGTGTGGACCAGTCAACCATATACAATGTTATTTCAGAACCTTGGACGTCTTTCACACATTGAAGCAAAGCAACTTCCGGAGTAGAATGTTAAGGCTTTTGAAGAGTTTGTTATTTCAGTGTATGACTAACACAGCACCTGAAAATCAAGTGAAGTAAGAGTCGAAATGCTTTGTATTATATTCCCGAAAAATAAGCTTCCCCACAGACACACTTGCAACGTTTTTCCACCTTCTCCGTAGGAATAGGGATTGCAAACATTAAATAATAGCCTTGTGTTCCGAATTACGTTCAAAATCAACTATTGCGTTAAATTGGAACATTTCAAAATATTTCATTGAACTCGAACAATACTCTGTTTTGAAAAGAACTGTAGAGAAAAATTTTGTTTGCCTGTTACGTGAATTTACTAAATTTGGTGCTTGTACGCCAATTAGCGTACGACTAGTGCCACTATCGAACGAAAAATATACTTTGTTTTCTGTGAAAATTGCGATTTTGCTTATGAGACAGATTGGGCGAAATGTCAGCAAATACACTAATGAAAAACGTTCAGGGTCTTTACTAATTTAGAGAGTGAGCCTGAGCATTGTTATTTGGAAACGATTTTCGGAAACAAATTTAAGAATTTTTTTAATTTAAACACATTAAATAAATATGCCTGTTCAAAGTAATAACACCTTTGCAATGAATAAGAAATTTGTTTGCATACAATAATAAAACTGGTAAAAAGCTTAATTATTATTCTACTGAGATTTCAAGTGTTGTTCAACAATGTAGAAATATAATGATATGTATTGCAGTACATTCAATACGTATATGATTTAGTGTGGAACGATTTTGATGAATGGTATTGCGAAATTAACACATTTTTCATTCGACTGAAATGTGTCAAACTAGTTCAATAAAGTGAAATAATTCCTTTTACGGCTTTAGAAATCGATATCCATGTTTAACATTGTCGCAGCCGTTATAAAATTAAAAATGTTTTAATTTTCACAGAGGTGTTAAGTGTAATAAATCATTATTATAATAATAACATCAATATTTAATTTCAACGCTAAAAACTTTGATCCTTTACAAACGGACAGATAAAAATTAATTTATCTCATTTTGGGTATTGAACCTTCTAAAAGCTTTTCCTATTACATTAGACGCTAAAGAATACAAGAACACAAAGTGGTTGTTGTAAACAAGCGTTTGGTGAAGATAAATCAATATCACTTCCAAGTTAATTGCTAAACATAATGTCGATATATTGTAAATGTGAAGTTGTTGATTAGCAGTATGACATAATTACACTTAATCCCTATTCAAATTATTATTATTCTGCGAAAATCTATGTAAACTTCAAACATGATGAAACTTAATGCTCCTATAACAAGCCACTGAAAACATGTGACCCCAAAAATAAAAACACGTAGAATTGCCTTCTTTCCTTGGGAAACGTAACGTTAAAATTTCAATTACGTTATGGCTAAGCGAAATTTTTATCTCTTTTATTGTTCGATTAAAATAAACTGGTTAAACATTACGATTATGAACAATTCCTTTCCATTTTACTTTAATGAAAGCAGTACGTTGTATAACATCAATTTCGTCGAACTTACTTGCGGGAACTTCCAAGCTCCATTTAAGCAAGACGAAGGGCTTTAAATAATCCAGGATTCGAAGAGCTCACACAAAAAACAGTTAACGTTAATGAGAATGCTGTCTTGTTAAGATATTGGCTTCTTATCGCATCTGTCTATCGGACAACAAATTGTGTAACGCGTCTTCTGTCCGGGTGATCGTTTCGATCGCGCACCAATGAGATTAAATTCAATTTAAATTTAAAAATATCTATACATTTTTTTCATATTTATATCCCTGCAATATCTCTGCTACAGAAACAAATTTAAAATTCCATAAATTGAAATTTTGCGCAGGATGCAATCTGTCGGAAGAAACATGTAGTATTTACGATGTGTTACTAAAAAGCTTTGCAACTTTATTTAAATCAGGTCCATGGCATTACCAAGTAGTGATAATTTTGTTTACCATACTAATAATTTAAAATAAGGTAGACTGGATTTTATTGTTTTTGATCAGAATTAATAAACCAGATTTTCTGGTTTGTCATAGTTTAGCAAATTAATTCTGTTACAGTAGTACGGCAGTTAGGATATAGGAATTATTATGACACAATCAAACTAACCTCACAATAAGACACGTTGTTGAATCTTATTTTATTAATATAATTTTACTTAATTAACTTTATGTTGTTTGTTGGCAACATAATATGGGAAACTTTTTTATTATTAATTTTATGAAAAAAAGTTATCTTTATAAAAAGCTCTGCATGTTCTAAAATCTAAAATACAATCACCAGATATTAAATTGTTTCAGTCGTGTACGAGGTTTGTCAAAAAATATGAATTTTGCTCAAGAGTAAAGTACCTTTATTTTTGACAACATCGAAAATTGTTATTAAAAAAAGTTAATCAGAACTAAAAACTACGTTCAAATATGCAATTACATCCTGCTAGTTAAAAATTTTTTTTACAACTTTTTCTCAAACTTACCACCTACCGATACTGATACTTAAAAATTTTTTCCTATTGTTGTCTACTACAATAACAATGCAAACGTAAGTGTAGTTACATGAGTTACGTTACGTCTAATAACAATTAAAGCAGTAAATTAAGGGTCCTCTGTGTAGAACGTTAGTCAACACATCAAACTTCCATAAACCCATTGTTAAAGATGTCACACGTTTTTATAAAATCATACCTAAACCTAGCACAACCACTTCTTCCAATGTCGTGGATCTGTAAGGTACGGAAGTAACCCTTAAAAAAATTTCTCTAACTCATTTGTCTACAAGTGTCCGCCCTGGTCTTATGGTACCTTCCCTTATTTGCGTTTGTTTGTTTTTATATCTTTTCAAGAATTCTGCCTCTTCAATTTGTACTACTGACTTTCAGACAAATTGTGATGTTACAATTTCATCCCTGGTGCCGTCGTAAAGAGCCACTTACGATAACGGCAATAACGACGATAACATCGAGATCAAAGAACACTGATACCAGTGTAGTATTAATTTCAGATCAGAAATGCTGAATATTTACAATTTTCTCTTTTGTGTCTGCATAAAAACTACAACTACACATGTTTTTTTTTCCACAAATTCGATTGTAGAACTTGTTGCCAAATCCATTTCGTTATCTTCAGTATCGGGACCAACGTTACGTACGGTTTCATGAAAAGTAACAAAGGTTTTAATTTGCAGCCAACTTACTGAAAACGCGTCGGGTTATTTTTAAAATAAATAATTAATTAATGGAATTACTTGTATCTATTTATTATTACAATTTATAGAGTTCCACAAAGTAAGTTTAGAGATAATTAATTCTAAATAAATTTCGCCGACTTCATATTTCAAAAAATGTCGAAACGCGCTTAACTTTTTTGAAACGGATTTTTTATAAATCAGTATTTAGCTCTATGCGAAGCTATAATTACGCGAAGTTGAATTAAAAAATGATTTTAAAAAATAGACTTTTTATAGGTGTCCTATTTTAGCCTTTTAAACCACGCGCCAGCGTGTTTTAAAGTTGCCATGATAACATCACCAATTTCAAAAACGTGAATTCTATTAGTTATTGATCTGTAGTACTTTGTTACGTCAAATAAAATATTAGATAGTTACTAACAAATTCAAAACCTTTATTCAAATATTGTTTATTAGTAAAGGGTAGATATCTGCCACTTGTATAGTGAAATCTTCTAATTACTTGTTATAAGTTTTTTGATATGTAGTTGTAGGGTAATTTTAATATGAGGACGTATTGACCCTTTTTATTTCAATAGGTATTATTTTTAATGATCCTACTGCCGTTGTACCTCTTAAATCATTAATAGCATATTATAGATACATACATATAGAATTCATTTTTAAGCATTTCGGTGACAACAATCAATCTTGGATGACACATTGCAAATTAATTTCCGTTTTTCTCATTTCCATGACAACGAAAGTTATACTGATTTATGATTTCAAAGTGAACCAATAAAAAAAATAGCGTAAAGTATTCGTGGATAACTGGTTTTTAAAACACTTGCTCTATTTTAAGCACTCCGGCTACGCCGTCGAGCTTGAAAACTCGCGCGTGTTTTAAAGACCTGTTTATCCACTTATTATACTTTAATATACTATTTTAATTATACCTATATACCTAATAATAATAATGTTATTATGAGAGTATCAATTCAGAACGAAATAATAGTCAAGTGATTACTTATAAGAAAACCAAGATTATAGCGGTGTAAATAATATTTTGCTATTTTTTTTTCAATTAATCCTTTTAATTTACTGGCACCGATCTTTTACGGCCATAATATATTTGCTACATCTTTCTATGACAACCGCACTCAAACCTAAATGGTACATGTTTAGGGTTCATTTAACATTGATTTGACCACTCTTTTGTCGTAAAAAAATAAAAATAAATAATTAATACGAATGAATTGATACTCCCCAATGTTTAGCTTAATTACAAAGGATGAGTACCATATAATGTGAAATGTAGCGTAATAAAATAATAAAGTTATTCAGTTTTACTAAATGACAATCGATAAAAGAGAGATATTATGTACGATTCAAAACATGCGACAGGCATTGTTACAATAGGTACCCATAACATATTTAATAAATTAATCTATAAATTGTATAGTAGACTTTCGTGAAACTATAATTTTGAAGTTAAAGCTTCCGGTCGTTTTATTATTTACTTAATAATATTTTGATGTATGATGGTTTATTAGATTTGTGTAGGTACTGAGAATATTAACAGCAGTTACGGTTTTATAGACTTGCATGAAAACAGTGTAATTGTAAACATCTTTTCAATAATAATAAGAATACAAATCTCAAAGTATAGATCACTTAGTATCACGCCTATACATCTGTGGTTTCACATAATATTAAATAACGTTTTTCGATGAGTGAGTTATACCATACTGATTGCAAAAGTTTGTCAACGATGCTATTAAAGAAAAATAAAATATATGTATGTATGCAAATTAAATGGAATAATGGATAATCATTTCATTATTTCTTTAGCCTCTTCAACCTATAATTTTGTATTACACGTTGTATGAAAATATGTTACTTAAGAAATTAGAAAACCGCCCCAAATTACCCAAACTGTATTAAATCGGTGGCATAATTTAATGCTGAACTATGCAATATTCAACACCCCGTCACACGTTTCGATTTTTCCCCATCTTGCAGATAATACGAAAATGGTTATACATACTCGATACAAAAGCATCTCTCTCCTCACAAAATTACAAAATCTAAAGAGATTAAATGATTAATCGAACTAAATGTGATCGATTCTAGCAATAACTTCTTAGACCGTGCTTATAATTTTGAAAAACTGTCAAAAGTCGTATTTCAAGACAAAAATATTACTTTTCGTTTACGTTCTATTTCCACGTTTTATTGCATACTTCAAAATCCATAAATCCCTATCTTACATGTAATATGACAACCCTTATATTTTGTGTAAGCGTTTGAACATATTACGGTAGGATGCGCTTGTTCTATAAAGCAGTGGTTCTTAACCTTTTATTAGTCGCGGCCCCCTTAAAATCCGAAATTATATCTGCGGCCAGTACCTTTACCCCCACCATTAGGTAACATATACTCGTACAAAAAATACACTCAAATTGTACCAATAATTCATAAGTAAGTCAAAGCAGAGCTTAACATAACATTTATATATGTATATTTTTTATAATGTTAAGATTTTCGCGGCCCCCATATACATTGTCTGCGGCCCCCCAGGGGGCCGCGGCCCCCCTGTTAAGAATCACTGCTATAAAGGGTAATGAAACGTTGCCACTTGTAGTCGACTAGTGGATAAGATCTACAACTCTACACTGATTTTATCGCAATATCGTTTAACAGGGCTGGATGTATACAAATTGGATACAATTGACTGTAATGCTCATTTTTAAATTACTTTAATACACGAACTTTGTCACAGAGCCTTAAGTGGAATTTGCAATTATTATAATATAACACTTTTGTGGAACTTCGCCACGTAAATGTAAATAAAATAACTGTAATGTTTTAATTACCGATTTTAAAGTAAATATCCCATCCATGTACGCTTCACAAAAACCTACCTTATCTACAGGGATCCATTGATGTTTATTAATCAGGAGTGGAATTACTTTTTATACACTTTTGGGATGAATTAGGTGATCCGGAAGATTCCTCCATTACCGTCAATTATGAAACACCTTCCAGATCAAACATCGTTTCAGGGTTAAGCGTTGTAAATATAAATGATAACCTGGACTAGTTGTATTGGATGAATTGATTGGGTAGCCCTGTGCTAGGATAGTTACTTCAGAGATGTACTTATTGATATTAAGTGTTATACAGTTGAGTTTAATTAAATGAAGGCTCTTATTATGTACCTATATATACGGTGTCCATTTAGTAGCCCGTTCTTCAAGTACGGCTTTATTGTTAAATTTACTAAAAAATAAATATACGGGATTGCAATTAGGTTGGATGAAGCACATTTGCAAATTATTTAGACACATACAGGGTGTCTCCAAAAAGTATGGTGCATAAAACGTATATTTTTTTAAATGGAATGACCCACTTTTTTTAAGCGCAAATGTAGGGGCCTTAGGTGAACTTTTCTGTCGTACATTATTTTTGTATTAATACACAGTTGGAACTAGGGTAGGAAAATGAATACGGCTTTGGTAACGGTGTCGGTAAGAGTATCAGAAGCTCGGAAGGAATCTCTCAGGGAAAAGTTCTCTCTTGAGCTTTAAGAATGAAATGAAATGAGAAAAATTATGAAGGAATTAAAACGATTGCAAGTGAATAATGAGAATGACAAAAATAGGAAATGACAGTCACAAGCTGCCAACCTACCAAACCGGACCTGGGTTAAACTATAAACACCAAATTATATACAGGGGGAAGGAATGAGAGGGTTCTGGAAGTCAAGTATTTCATTCAACAAACAAGAGTTGTATTTCTGACGAATAATTTCATACATTTCAAGAGAATTCAGCAGAGGGCCTTTCTTACATTTGTGTAGAATTTTGAAATCACGTTTGTAATCGAAAGAGCGACCAGTGGACAGGATGTGTTCCGCCAAAGATGATTTGTGTTCAGAGTTATTATTACTAATAGCCTTAACCTGCTCTTTAAAGCTCCCGGTTTGTCCTATATAAAACGAATGGCAAGAGTAACAATTGAGTTTATAAACACCTGAAGCATCAAGGGGCTCGAGCCGATCTTTGTTTTTAACAATGGAGGAACGTAATGTGGAATCGTTGGAGGAGGGGATGTAAATATTGTGTGGTCTGAAAATATTTTGTATCACCTGAGAGATTTTTGGGTAAAACGGGAGGGATTTATAAATGACGTTATTGAGTTGAGAATTCAAGGGGGTTAGGCGGGTGTGGTTCAAAGAAATTTTAGAATTTTTATTTTCTGAGTTAATTTATCAACCAAGTCGGGTAGCCATTATTCTTGGCTATTTGTTTTATGATAAAAAGTTCGTTATTAAAGGAAAAGGACGACATTGGTATATTAGAAAGTCTGTGAAGAAGAGAAGAGCGTTAAGGCCAGCCATCTTATGTTGAAGCGAGTGTTCGGAGTTAGAAGGGATGAGTGTGTCCGTGGTGGTGGGTTTGCGATAAATACTGAATTCTATTTTCGAAGGATGTGTGTGTAGAAGCACATCGAGGAAGCGGAGTTCCGAGTTCTGTTCCTTTTCTATTGTGAATTTTATGTTGTAATGGAAACTGTTCATATCTTGGAGGAATTGATTGATTTCACGGTCGTTAGTAGAATGTATGCAAATAACATCATCCACATTACGGCCCCAACAGATAGCGTAATCAAGATAAAATTGATGGTTAGAGATGCATTTGGATTCTAAATGGCGGAGGTATACATGTCCTTTTGATTTAAAAAATATCAAAATTTATTAAAAAGTCTATTAGCAGCTGTCTAAATTATATGCATGAAATGGGCGATTAGACTCCAACAAGAATTTAAAACTATTATATAGTATATTTCTAGACCACAATCGGCTTCGTCAACAACACAAGAGAAAAATAATAAAAAACATAAATAGATATTAAAGGACTGCTAATTTTCTCTTTAGAAAATAATTTAATTGCATTGAATTCGGTAAATTGTACATTCGGTGTACGTTCAGTGTATGTTCGTTCGGTACATTCGCCGTTCGGTTATTGCATTCGGGCAATTGTTTTCGGTCAATTGTTTTTGGTCAATTGTTTTCGTGGAATGGTCCTAAACCTGTGCTGTCGAAAGCGCTATAAATAAATATATTCAGATAGTAAAACGTTCCAAAGCCGTTACACGAGGTGCATAAATTATATAAAGGGACTGATGTTTTTCAATTTTTTTATTCGAATAGAATTGCAATTCAATATTGTCTTCCTTAAAATAACTTCCTTGGGAAGCCACACACCGCCGGAGATGGTTCCTCCAATCCTCATAACAGTGCTGGAACTCGGATACTGCAATAGGCT
Source organism: Pyrocoelia pectoralis (assembly GCA_036250285.1). Taxonomy (NCBI): domain Eukaryota; kingdom Metazoa; phylum Arthropoda; class Insecta; order Coleoptera; family Lampyridae; genus Pyrocoelia; species Pyrocoelia pectoralis. The sequence goes on from CM070074.1 coordinate 54,035,942, forward strand.
TCAACTCGTAGGTTATTTGATTAATGGGTTCCATATCGTTGGAAAAATTACTTCTCTAAATGGGGTAAAACGCAACAGTTGAAATGAAACTCACTCAGCCTTCCCCATGATTCATTTAATACGAAAATTATTGAAAAGTAAAGTTGAAAAATTATTTGTTGATGTTGATTAAATTACATTAATAATTACGACATGTTTCGACATTACGTCATCTTCAGGCTAGAATACATATTATGAGTCTAAATTACTAACTAAGTTGGTTAACATTACTTACTACGATTAAATAGCAGTGCAGGTAAAAATATGATATGAGGGCGAACGAGGTGAAACGAAAAAAGTGCTTAAATATTATAAAAGATCCATCCATTTTGTCGCGTGTTTGTACATTCTAACGCCTCCAATATATATAAATTATCTAAAATTGTTGTTAGAGATGGCTGTGTCTTCTTTGAAGGGACCCTCCTTGTGAGGGTTCCCCAGTTTTACGAATTTATTACGTTCTAGTTGTGCGGAGTTTGATTTTTCCCGTAAGTATCGCAACAGGTGTTTAATTCTTATCCTGACTTCCATGTTTTTTAGCATGGTCCTTCATAATGTTCAACTTATAGGAATTCTAATTTTCGCTTTCCAATTTCCCATCAAACAATTGTGGCGTAAGTGGTAAATTTGGTCAGTATTGCTAATCTATTTTTGCCTTCTAGTGTTGCCGCTGTGGATGGATCTTTTATAATATTTAAGTACTTTTTTCGTTTCACCTCGTTCGCCCTCATATCATATTTTTACCTGCACTGCTATTTAATCGTAGTAAGTAATGTTAACCAACTTAGAGAAGAGGAAAAAGTCACACGAATAAGGAGGATGAGCGGCCATAGGAATGTTTTTACTGACAAAAAACTCGTTTATTTACATTGCTGTTTCACAAGGTGCATTATCGTGATGCGACACTCTCTTGTTCTTGATGTTTGGTCTCACACGAATTACCTCTCGGTAAAAGTGTTGATTGACCATTTTTCTTTGAGGTACAAACTCCTTGTGGACGATTCCCTGGTTATCGAAAAAACCAAATCAGCATGCATTTGACCTTCAACTTGCCCATTCTTGATTTTTTAGGTCTTAGAGAGGTTAAAGTGCGCCACTCCATGCTATGGCGCTTGGTTTCCGGGTCCTACTCAAACACCCAAGACTCGTCACCAGTAATGACACGTTCCAGAAAGTGAGGATCATTTTCAAGTGTTTCCACAAAGTCAAGACACCTTTCCCTCCTGATCTTGCGAAAGGTTTTTTGGAACCAGTTTTGCGCAGATCTTTCTCATCCACAATTCATTGGTCAAAATCTGATGAACGCTGGTTATAAGCCAAATTCAACTTTTCCCCAATCATTGAACTGTCAACCGACGATCTGAACGCACAAGATCCCGGATTCCGTCGACATATCGATTCTTGAAGTTGAAGGCCTTCCGCTTCGTGGTTCATCTTGAATCGACTCTCTTACTTCTGAAAATACCTTAAACCACCGAAAAACTTGGGCGCTTGACAAAACACTGTCTCCGTAGGCCTGCTGAAGTTTTGCAAAGGTTTCCGTTGCACTGTACCCAGTCCGAAGCAAAACCTGATAGGACACCGTTGCTCGAAATTGATGTCACTCATTTTTCGAATGCACTAGAAAAGATTATTTCACGACAATAAATTGTTACGAACAACCAAATGACTTTAGCGAGTTTAAACTCGTACTGAATCACGCATGTTCACCTACCCCGCCTCCAAATCTCGCGTCCCAAGTTCCGCGAGATCGAACGGTACGTTGCCAGTCTAGTCTCATTAGTTAATTTACACAACTCGTACGTAGTATACCTACATATTATACAGAATTTCAAAAGTTTGAAAACCAACTGCATTAGGTCAAGAAACTTGAAAATTATTAAGGTTACCGTGGACTGTTTGGTTTTGGCTTCTTCTCAATTTGGGTTTTAATTAATGAGAGAATTCTCTTTTTGCTACTTTTACAGCGTTTATTTTATACACGTTATTTCCACAATTACCTATATCCAAACGCTCAATTTTCTCTCACAATGAAATATTTGCACTTAGGTATAGAAAAATAAGGCAAAAAAGAATTAGAAAAACCGAGAAACAACGAAACAGCTATAATAAACGTAGAAATATTGTTTTACCGACTTACCATTAAAACATATGTATGTATAATTGAGACGGTGGAGATTTCATTTGTAGCTGACGTAAAATACAGAAAGGTTGTTATTCGTGTTATTGAATAAATCAATAATAACAGTATAAAACTATTTATTCCTTATTCTAGCGTTAAACCCTATGCAAATACTTGCTATATATTCCCATGGGTACCGTGTCAAGTTCCGTATAGTTCCTCTAAGAAACCGCTTTCGGCAAATTTCACAGGACGATGCTTTAAAACAACACAAGTTAAATACACGTTACCAAATTATTTTAGCATAGGTACGTATCGTTTCCGTTACTATTTGGATAGTTTTATGCACTTTAATAAATGCAGAAAGCAAATATTTCAAATATTTTCCTTTCAAAAACAAAGATTAAAATTATGTTAAAAATGAGTTTCTAATTTACGCAGATGTATTCGTTGGGAAGGGAACATCCGTCCAAATTAGTTGATGCATTATTTTTCCTACAAAGTAATACTGCCTGGTTTATTACATTTTATTGATACCAACACTTTAATAGTAATAACTTTGATACTTATACCGAGAGTTGTTTCTCAAAGTCGAACATAGGAATCTAACATTGAACGTTTCTGCTAATTGTTGCTCGCCTATTTGACCTATTTGACACAAAAAAGTGTAAAAAGTGCTTCTTCCGAATTGAATTGTTGTTCGGTACATGCTAAATTTATTTATCCTTTTTGCTTGCTTTGTGAGTCTAACTCAACTATTCAGATACATCAATATTTAAATATGAAAATCCACAGCAACTGGTATTGTTTTTTATCAAATTTGAATTCAACAACCTTTACGTCGCTCTATTTAGTTATTTGGTTGACTGTCGCCCTAAGTAAATTCTCATCCTCTTTTAGTATTAAAATATTAAAGAACTCAAACAATCATCTCCACTGCCAAAGCTAGTTACAATGAACCGGCATCATAAATTTAATTTCAGGTCAGTTGGTGTCACTTTTTTGTTTTTAGTTTTATACAGGATGTGACAAGTAATAGCAGATCATACTAATAATAACGACGAAATGAAGAAATCAAGAACCTGACGTGGATCAAAAGCTACGATAGATAATTCCACCTCCTTTTGGACGTTCTCCCAAAAGTAACAACGCCTTTACTTAATAAACAGGTACAATCTAATGAATTTCAGGTGATTCGAAGGAACCTCCTGTGCCAATATGGTGCGTAATATAATCGGTCAGAACTAAAATAATTACAGGATGTTTTTAATTATCCTTAATCTGGGAACAGCTTCTTCTTTGATAAAATTTTATGTGTATGAAATACAAGTTGTTTGACTGCGATTGTTCAACTATAATTAGGAAACTCCTAATTGCAACGAGTATAATTCAGAGTATATGAGTATAAATGAAAACTTACCTCAGTATTATATGTAACGCACAATAGTATAATTGCGGACTGCACCGTACAGAGTAATTTACTTAAAGTTGGGTTAGCTCTCGGTCTGGATTTAGGATCGGATTATAAAATTTTTCAGCCAGAATAAGCAACGATTAAGTAACAATGGAAGGCTGGTATTAAAGGCAGAAACATGTTATCGAATAAAGATTTATTACCAGACCTTTTAAATGAGGATACCTAAAGTCGTTTGCAAAAATTGATCTCCTGTGGAGAGGGGGTGAATTGATAACATAAGCGCGAAAAAGTGTCCCCCTCAAGTTAAAAATTAACGTGTTTCGGCATTTCTATCCGAACCGACGTATTTCTGAAACATTAACGGTAGATCCTTTTCAAATGAACACACTGTATTATATTGATATGTATGGAAAATTATGTGTGACCAAAAACCTTAAATTTCCATAGAGGTTGAGACATGACTTTTTGAAATGTTATTTAAGTTAATTCGTTCGAATTATTTCGCGGAAATCATATCCGACAGTTCTCTAGAATTTTGGGGGCGCTAGTATTGCGCACAACAGGATGGACACGCAAATGTAATTTTTATCTCAAAAGTGTTCTTCGAGTCAAAGTTGGCATCTTGCGATTTTTTAAAATGAATGCCTTTTTCTAGTTATTCAATCTCTGTCGCAAAGAATTTAAGTGAGTTACATCCTTTTAAATAACATCAATTTTCAGTGGAACATAATATATAATTTTGTAACTTGAATTCTTATTTAAAAGGAATATAGGTAATAAAGGTAACGTAAAAATAGTCTCTAATTTCAATACTGTAAAGTGTGTTTTAGAAATGTTTTTGGGTAAAATCCGTTACCTCCCTGGCTTCGTTCATTTCATATTTGTCGCAGCTAAAAGCAACTTTTACGTATGTACCTACCCAAAGCGTTTGCCTCCCCGCTTCGTTTAAAACTTCCGTAAATGTCATTTCGGGATCTTTACTAAAGCTTTGCATACTCGCTTGTGTAATTAAAAACGCGCTTCATCTGTCTCATTCTCATATTTTCCAGCTTAGCAATGTTGGTTGAAAATTAATAAGAAGAAACACACAATCGGTTATACTTATTTGTGTCATTTCCGGTAGACTATTATTTTTTGTAAAAGTTAATCCAATTATACGAAAAAGGAATTTGGAGAAATGAAGAAGAAAGGATAATAAGGAATTTGCGGTGCTACACTATTTGAAATTCTTAAATGCAAATAAACACATTGAAATACTTCCGCTATAAGATGAAATTGCAGATTAAAATAACATTTGGATTGAATCTAGCAACCTCTTATACTAGAATAACTGTCATTAAATTGAGTTACCTAAATAGTTTATGCTAGATCTATATCCTCAGTGGAAGGTATAAATTTAATGCATATTTATGCAAGAATATTTTTTTAATACACCACCTCTTGAATATACTTTTTATTATCGAGTCCATAAATTCTAAAGTAATTACGTACAGTGTAGCTGAAAATACAAAAGGCCTTTAAGAGGTAGTTTGGAAGTTGAGATATAGGGCAATAAACGCAAGCATTATATAAGCAGAAATTGAACCGAAACGAGGATGAAGGGAACGTGATAATATACAAAAGAATTTATGTTGGGACAGATTGATCTTTATAGGTTACTTCTTATACCAATAAAGTTCTATTACTTAGACTTAATAGATAACTTATTTACCTACCTTTCGTTCATAAAATCTTAAAGACCATTTTAAAAACATTTACTCAAGAGGATTTTTATACATTTTTTATTAAAGCGTTCATATACTTTAAACTATCGTTATTTTTGAAAGCTTCCGTCTTTGAAGCATTATTTTTTATTCTTGCTAGTTTATTATTAATGGCACAGTGTTGTTTCTTGATGGTAAAGAGACAAGTACATACTTGACTTTCCTAGAAAATTTTAGGGCGACGCGACGTTGTCGGAGATGCATGTCAAACATATTTATCAGTTCTTATAATTCGTATATCGACTAAAATCCTTCGTATCTCTATTCTATTTTTACAAATTTATTTAGTTCTCGTCCTTTTATCAGCGAAGTCCTCCCACTCCAAATTTATGCCTCAGAGAGATATGAAGAAACAGTTAGGTACCTACTTGAATGCTAGATTGTTTTGGTTGATGCAAGAAAAAGATGAACTTAACATATTATAGTTATTGTTGTCTGAAACTTCAGAGGATAACTACTAATCAGTCATGACAATTCCTTTTGCTTACAGAAAATTGTTACCACTATCTTACCGTCTTACTGGCAAACGTAAATAAAATTCAACATAAACAAGACCTACGTCAATACAATAAATCAAGATTATATGACAACTATTATTCTCGTTCACATTCAAAATCACAGGGCCGTGATGGCCGGCCATCTTCAAGACAGCAAAGAACTAGACTACAAACATTTAGGAATATTGTGCAGTGCATTCGTTGTTCCAGTAGCTCTTATAAAGCCAACCAATGCCGTGCCGATACTTCCAAACTATTTTGTACTGCATGTGAAAGGACAGGACACGTAAAGAAAGTAGGTACATATGTATGTACATTGACTTTCTACACTATAGACAAACGGTGCAATGTTATAAATTCCCGACAAATATTGGATCTGTGAAAGTGTTAGTTTGGATCTGTGCCACCAAATCTTCACAGCGCCACTCTCGTTATATAAATATACGTCATAAATACACGTCATGTTTACCTTAGCGCCCGTCCTATATTCTGATAACGTTACAAGAAATACAGTTACTTACTACGATCACAGAACGTATATTACGTTCTTTGCGTACTATGATAAAATCAATGGAAATTGCAGTGCTGTTACAAAACAACACCTGCAATTCAATCTCTTTATTTACGCTTCTTTCATGAATTTGCTTTGAAACATTTTCTGCTGTAGTTTTAATTGTTGGTGTCCTGTCCGATATTTTTGTACATATTTCCATTTAAAACCGCATAAATTTCACCACAGTATTTACTTAAGGATAACCTTAGATTTTTTAGAGGACTTTTCAACATGTAAAAATACTCCTCCGTTGTTTTTGAATCGTGGGCGCAAATCTCAATAAAAATTCTCCCGAAATGTCTTAAAAAATCCGGGAGGAAATGCTCTAGCGGGGAAAGTCCATGAGAAAATTCCTCCTTTGCGTTTTGCACCTCTTGAATTAAGCGAAGTCCTCTAAGTCAGAGTGTTTTTAAAGTATTTTTTATTATCGAGATTTTAATTTAAAAAAAAGAAGAAGAAAAAAAGATGTTCTCGCGGACTTTTCCCGCTAGAGTATTTCGTCCCGGATTTTTCCAGATATTTTCGGAGAATTTTTGTTGAGATTTGCGCCCAGGATTCATGAAAAACGGAGTGATGTTGGTTCTAAAAATTGTCTATCACGCTCTCAATTTGAGAGTAAGGAAGGAAGGAGTGGGGGGGGGGGGTATTTAGGCTAAAGAAGACTTGGAAGAGTACAAATAATGCTTTAGAGAAGGTGATAAGATGTACAAGAGCAAAAAGAACACATGGATGACGAAAAATGCAGGAGATAGAAACATGTAACAGGAAAAATGAATCAAAAATATACTGTATAGACTCATAAAAAAACAAAAACACAAGGTAATATAACTCAAAGAGGAATGAAGGACAGCAACGGGAAAGGGTGATGACTGATGAGAAAACAGGATAAGAAAGAAGAGGAGAAATGAGTAGGAAAGATGAAGTGACATGTGAAATGTATTATGTGGGGACTTAACCACCCCGCAAAACGGATTTGTAATTCCCGGAAAGGGATAGCTATGTATTCTTAACGAATGTTAAGCTGCAACAAAATAAAATGAACATCTCATTTTTATTTAACTTAAACAAAATTAAACATTTCCACGGATTCCAAAAAACAAATAATCTTTTCGTGATTCGACGCCGATGAGGTAAGGTTTTTTCAAAAAACAAATTTTAAAAATTGATTTGTTGGTGTTAAAAAAATGAACGCGTTGCGATGAATTTATAAACACATTTTTCGAATAAACTATGTGGGTGGGAATAGGTATGTGACATCGTCACAATTATAACAAGTGTGAATGAAACGTCATTAAGCTGATGGTGCCTTTTATGTAATGACGTTCCATACTGAAAAAATCAATAAGATTTGCATTCCAGTGTGTATAACCAGTTGCCTATTTAACGCAAAAATTCACTAAATAGTGGTTTTCACTTTTCCCTATCTCACCGTTTATCTATAGTGTAGAAAGTCAATGGTATGTATAACCACTCTCATGATACAGAAATGTAACAAGGTGATCAGAATCATGAATATTCGGAGTAAAAATGCAAGGCCTCTGACTTTAGAAGCTTGTATCTCAGTAATTAGCAATCATAATGTAATGAAATAAAGTGCATTTAAAAGATCATTTATTCCTACAAAAAGGTGTACAGTTTTAGATTTTTGCAACACATCGTTAATTTTCTGTATTAATTTATGTGCTAAAAAGCGGTAATTATGACTCAAATCGCACAAGTGCTCGACTTTAAAAATTGATTACGGCTATATTATTGAAACTGAGTGGTAGATACTTATATATTTGACAAGTGTATACTTTTTTGTCGGTGTGAGATGCTTTTGAGGCCAATTGGTTTAATAGTCATAAAACTATAATGAAATAAACGACATCTTGTGTAACTCAATACCTGAACGTTCGATATTAATAATATTGACAGTAACATAACAAGGTTAAAGCAATGATATTGTGGTCTAACACGATTCACAAAAATAATGCCATGTATACATGTATTATTTAAAAGAAATTTGGAAAAAAGGATGGATGCATGCGTTCGCGCGGCGAGGTGCGGTACGGGGTGTAAGATGGTGCCGTACACTATTGCTATGAAGCGCATGTTTTTGTACAATGCTAAAGAATAATCACATTGTTGTGGTTTGCCGCTCACGATTTACGATGTGGTAGATTACCTCTCGCGGGAATAAGTGCGTCTTTCTTTCGCGATAATTATAACATTTACTTTGAATTACAAGAAAACAAATTTTGTTTTCAATAAAGCAATAGTGCAGCTCGATTTGAGTAATACAAATTTAGCATTTAAAACAAGAATTTTTTCTTTAGTTACCGTATATTGCAAAATAGCACATTTTCGGTTAGGGCTTATAAAACCAGTTAATTATATGAATAATCAATATTTATTGGCTGTCGACTTTTGAGAAGTATGTGTGCTACAACATTTGTAAATTTGGTAACAATTAATGAAACAATAACAATTTTATGATAAGTTAAAACTGACCGTCAGCCAGGAAAATACTAAATACAGCGTTTTTATTACTGTTAATTAAAATAGAAGTTAAACAACTGATTCTACCAATTTGATTTTTACACATGTTAAACATATATAAATGACTAATGTACTGCCCAAAAATGAAGAAACTTCACCCCCCACAGTTTCTTCGTTATGACCACTTAAAGTCAGAGGCCTTGCATTTTTACTCCGATAGTAATTCTGTTTATCAAGATGAATTTTCTCTTAATTCTATTGTTGAGTCCTAAGCTGACGATTTGAATGTGTATAGTACAAAGTGATTGTATTACGTAGAATATAAATAAATATAAATATAATAAATTGTTAGTGTGGGGAAACCATCGTTAGTAGCATGGTACAAGAAGACAAGGTATGCCTATGCGCATCTTTTCGTGACGTCATTGGGATAATCGGGCTCTACCACTTGAATAAAGTAGTGGCGTTTGTGTAATCCTACCACTTAATAAAAGTGTATCTTAGGGAAAATGCAAATAGTGGATGTTTGCGCAGCTTTTTTGCACGTTGTTCTTACAACCTTTCACAACACAATAGGAAATTTTAAAAACTAAAGCGATTCTCAAGTATGATCGCGTTAAACGGGATAAAAACGTCATCAACGCGAACTTGGACGAATTTTCGATTTCTTATAGGCTCCCTTGTGTTCTTGTACCATGGTTAGTAGTTGCCATTTCAGTAATCATGGAGTGGAGTGGAGCAATGAGTATCGCGTACTTATTCGTTATCGAAACATATTTTAAAAATAGCGATTCAGTGGTCAAGACACAGCTTTTATTTCGCACGCATTTCAACATTGAACGTCATGGTCTCATGGTAGTGTTCCATGGCTATGGTGTTATCTTAAGAGCAAAGTGTATTAATTTAAATAGACCGCAAAGAATTCAGGAATTAAAAGAAAACATTCGCAATGAAATTCGTGCAATTCCTATGAATATGCTAGAGCGCGTAATGAACAATTTGCAAGACCGCTTGGAACAGTGTGTACGCGGTGAAGGACATCATTTAAGCGATATTATTATCCATAAATAAAATGGCATGTAATATACTATCGATTACTTGTATGTGAAAATAAATACCTTATTTCATAAATTTGTAGTTGAATACCAAAAATCGTCCGAACTTTATTGAAATAGGCAAATAACCCAGCAAACACACATATAAAATATACATACAACATATGTAAATTGAAGTAAATACCCCTACACATGCTTTTTTATATATCAAGTATGTAAGTATTCTTTAACCCTAGAGCTACGGACGATTTTCTTCTTGTTGTTTTAGCATTGACTACTGAAGGGTTACGGGAGTAACCCCACTATAAATAGAAATAGTACACGATGAATTGAAGCAGGTGTGTTGTTTATATGCTACTGTGTGAGCCCGTATACTTTTTGGGAACAGTGTACTATGCTTTCTGTCGTCACCAAAAAAGGGCGTGCTGTTTATCTCCTGAGCAGCATGCATCGTACATATCATACCCCATACGTAAGATGGTTCGTGATAAAGAAAAGTCATTGAAGAAATAAATGACTATTATAACGCCACGAAAAGAGGCGTTGACATTTTTGATCGGTTGTTGAGCAACTACACATGTATATGGAACGCCGTTTTACTTTTTATTGTCAGTTTTTATACGCAATGTATAAAATAACTTCTTTGTTAAGTTTACAATTTTAGTTACAATTTTAATGTTTGTTTAATAAACTTCAAGTATTTATACTGATAGTTGATTTAAAATGTTACATGAATAAAAATGTACATTGAAAATAAAAGAAGTAACTTTATAATTTCTTAAATTGTAATGAATAATTTTAAAGTTAGGATATTTTTAAGCAACTAACATTTTAAATGGTAGAATTAAAATGTTTGTTGATAATTTTAATTGGTCGCTTCGATCGGTGGTGTTATTTTGAACTATAATTTACATGTGTTTCCTTATACTGGTGTAGTTTCAATAACTGCCACCGATCGAAGCGACCAATTAAAATTATCAACAAACATTTTAATTCTACCATTTAAAATGTTAGTTGCTTAAAAATATCCTAACTTTAAACTTATTCATTAAAATTTAAGAAATTATAAAGTTACTTCTTTTATTTTCGATGTACATTTTTATACAAGTAACATTTTAAATCATCTATCGGTATAAACACTTGAAGTTTTTTAAACAAACACAAAAATTGTAGTAAAAATTAATAATATAACTTTAAATTCATTCTATTAAATATTTGCTTGCCCTTAGTATTAAATATTAAATTTTGTTTATTGCATTTCAAGCAAACTTTAATTTTTATTAAGTATATTTTTATGACTCTTCATATATTTTAGTATATTAAAAGTGTTTGTTAAAAAAACTCCACACATTTAAATTGTTAGATGAAAATGAGTTTCTTGATTTAATATATTTCACAAAAAAATTTGTAACACTCGTTTTAAAACCTTTCATTTAAATTGAGAAGCAAAATATATGAACAAACATTGGAATTCGTGTAACATTTTTATTTAACAAACAAAAAATAGCAACTAATTTAAATGAAAGAATTAAAATGTACCTATGTCGAATTAAAGTGTTACATGAATTAAAATGTTTGTTGATAATATTTGTTCTTTCATTTCAAATAAAGAATTAAAATTATCAACAATCATATTAATTCTGAATTAAAATGTTTGTTGATAATTTTAATTGGTCGCTTCGATCGGTGGCAGTTATTGAAACTACACCAGTATAAGGAAACACATGTAAATTATAGTTCAAAATAACACCACCGATCGAAGCGACCAATTAAAATTATCAACAAACATTTTAATTCAGAATTAATATGATTGTTGATAATTTTAATTCTTTATTTGAAATGAAAGAACAAATATTATCAACAAACATTTTAATTCATGTAACACTTTAATTCGACATACATTTTAATTCTTTCATTTAAATTAGTTGCTATTTTTTGTTTGTTAAATAAAAATGTTACACGAATTCCAATGTTTGTTCATATATTTTGCTTCTCAATTTAAATGAATGGTTTTAAAACGAGTGTTACAAATTTTTGTGTGAAATATATTAAATCAAGAAACTCATTTTCATCTAACAATTTAAATGTGTGAAGTTTTTTTAACAAACATTTTTAATATACTAAAATGAATAGAGAGTCATACAAATTTACATAATAAAAATTGAAGTTTGTTTAAATGGGACGAAATTAACTTTAGTAATAAAAAGTAAAACGGCGTTCCATACATGTAAGCTCAAAACAAATCGATGGCAACTAGCGGTCTTTTTCAATATGTTGGATGTGGCAGCTCTTGCGTCTTGCATAGCCTACAAGGAGTTACATCCACATGAAGTCAACAAAAAATACCGAAAATATTTTTTGACTCAATTGGCCAGAGAACTATGTATGGAAAATATTCAATTTAGGGCTGCGAATCCGTTGGTTTATTCACGTGCCACAACTCGCGTTGCCATCGAATTTGTGCTTCAACGAAAACTGCCTTCTGTTGTCCCACTTGCTCCTGCTGCTGCCCAGGCTCCTCGTGAGCAACGAGTTCCCAAAACAATTCAAGGGAATTGCCACCTGTGCCAGTCCCAGTCGTGGAGAAACGAAAAAGGAAATCAAAGAACCTATGTTCAAATTGTTCAAAGCCTGTTTGCAATGAACATGCAGTAATTGAGTACCGTTGCAGTCATCCTTGTGTTGCTGAATAATCATTTTTACCATTTATTATTATCTTTTTACCATTAATTATCAATAAAGATAATTGAATAAACATTTCATTTCGATTTAATTGATAAATAATGTGTTTTATTTCTTAAAATACTTGGGGTTACTGGAGTAACCATCCGTATTCTGTACTATTTTTGGATAGGGTTTTGGAAAAATTAAATTTTTGAAAAATCTAAAAAATTATATGAATAGGAAATGACTGAAAACTGACGCCAAATACTTTCTTTAAGATGTCCTAAAATTTCAGCTTTCTACAATAAATAAATTTTTCAATATTCATGGTGAAACATGTCGGGGTTACTCCCGTAACCCTTCAGTAGCTCTAGGGTTAATATGTTATATAAACCATATGTCACACAATTACGTATATTTTACATAATTTCATGTGCTGTCATATTTACATGATTAGATTTATGTTCGTTATATGTAATATTACTCATTTTTTATGTATGCCTTCTGTAAATATAATTAGAAATTATGATTGCATAATTATATTGTATGGTCGAAAATAAAGTCCGTTTCTATTTGCGCCACATAAGTAATCGAATGCGCGTGTTTTCTATATCTCCAAAAATTGTAGTTCACGTACCTTTAATATTAGATCCGTATCGAAAAAAATGCGTCTAATTTATATAGAAAATAAATAATATAAAATAAATTAAATCCTGGTCATTTTTAACATAAAGTTAAAGATAGGTATAATTATTGAATAAGACTTCACTCAACGGTATAATCAAACAAAATTTAAACAAATAACGCGAAACAGAGCAAAGTTACGAAGCACGAAATAAAAAAAAGGGATGTTACAGATTAGCGCAGTGGTACAATGTCTGAGACAATGAAAACACATGTCGGATTTCGGAATTTGCAACGCCCACTCCCAAAAGTTCGAATCCGGTTAAGGGACACTTTTCAAGCAAGTATATCATAATAAACTGTCGGCTTTCAGTTCAGGTAAAAACGGGTTCGTGTAAGAATTAAGTTAAATATAATTAAAAGTACAGTTGCACGTAAAATGTAGTTTTTCCATTTTTTGTATGGAACTGCTTAAATAATTTTTTACATTGATAATAATTACATTATGCTCGAGCAGCTGCCATTTTGGTCATCGCAACGCTTTTACAACTAATATTTTTTATGTAAATATTACATAAAATATACATAAAACGTATATAAATCCATGTAGAAGAATTTACATCTAATAGACATATATATTATTTTGAAAATTGCTGACATCCTGACATTAAATATCTCTTATTTTTCTTCCAGTTTTATATAAATCTAAAAAGCTCTTACATAATTTATGTATTTTATATATAAATGTGTTTGCTGGGAAGAATAACACTAGATTTATCCCGACCTCCCGCTTCTCATTCCCGCAATTCATCTTATCATGTGAAACGCCATTTTAGTGTGGCAGAACGCGTACTACTATGAAACTACAATGGGAACAATACAGTGTGTCCCCGGATGTAGTTGACAAGAGGAAAAAAAAATTTATTATTGATTTTACGACAAAAAGTCATTCTTTATAAAAAGTTCTGCTTGTTTAGTAGATAAATTCACCATCAGATAATCTGAGATTAAATGTACAGAATGTCCACAAATTAAGATAACATGAGAATACTTCAACAGAACAGTATCTATCATTTATTGCATTTTAGAGTTCCCTGTTAACAGAAAAAGTTCTTTAAGAACATAAAATTAGTAAAAATACTAATTCCATAACATTTAATCAAATAAATACGTTCTTCGATAGTTAACATTTTGCAACTCCAACGAGAAGTAACTGACAAATCTACAATTAATGACGTTTTACAGTTCAATATTATTAGACAATAGGTGTTTTCTTTTTGCATATTGTGATAGACTTAAGTCAGCTCTGTCAATAACACACCATTCGTTTTATAAAATAATTTGACTCAGTTCTTAATAACCCTATTCGTTTTAAAAGCTTTATTTAAGTTTTATATTAACCTGAGGCAGAAATGTCTACATGACGCAAGGCACTTCAATCACGTGATGATTGTGATTTTACCTAACCCTGTGGCGATGCAAAAAGAAAACACCTAATACAACAACCTTTGATCGTCAAGATTAATTATGATTATCTACATTAATTTCCAGATAATAATAATAACAATAATAATAATTTTTATTGTATAAGGAGCTAAAAACTCCTTTACAAAAGGTTCGGTTGAAAAGGTTTACATGAACTCAAACAGAAGATAACTTAAAAGACAGAATAAACTAAAATTCTAAACATCCAGATAACACGTTATCTCAATTAAACTTATCAACATACAATCATAATACTCAAATTTTACACTTAAGAGTTTGTATTTTTACTAATTTTATGTTCTTAAAGAACTTTTTCTGTTAACAGGAAACTCTAAAATGCAATAAATGGTACTGTTCTGTGAAGCATTTTCATGTTATCTTAATTTGTGGACATTCTGTACATTTAATCTCAGATTTTCTGATGGTGAATTTATCTACTCAACAAGCAGAACTTTTTATAAAAAATGACTTTTTGTCGTAAAATCAATAATAAAATTTTTTTCCTCTTGTCAACTCCATCCGGGGACACACTGTATATGAAAATTTGGCAACATAATTCAAGTATTAGAACAGCTGATATACCTCGTAAAACTCGATCAAGTGTAGTACATTAAACGTCATGCAAATCAACTACTGATGACTACATTACCAGCATCACCAGCCAAGAAATGTGTCACCTTTGCAGATAGACAAAGGAACTTGTGTATTCCCTTTGTCGAAACACCAGTTCCAGCCTCAGCCCCTGCAGTGCCTCAGTCTCATGTGGTGGCACGGCCTCGTGCAGACGTTCCACCTATAGATACATTCGCGACCTGCCAGAACTCGGCAACTCCCCGGATACCTCAAAGACTTTATAATAGACCGTTAGTCAATGTTGCTTAATCGGATGAATTCCTCCATGTTTTTAGTTTAATGTTATTTAAATAAAGTTATGTAAACTAAAATGTTTTTTTATTTTTTATTTTATTTCTCTTGGCGGCGATCGATTTCGGCAGATTGCCATCATCAGGCCCAGCTGAAAATACCTCTTTTTTATGGTGTGTGTTACATATATAATTAAATAAATACCGTCAAAGTAGGATATAATGTGTTGAGAACATTTGTGATATGAAATGTCGGATCATTAAAGGAGAAAATCGATGTCGTTTTATTAATATTACTAATATACAAAAAAATTTCAGATAGATTTTTACAATTGCGAAGGTTTACGACCCCTCACGACATCGATTTTCTCCTTTAATGATCCGACATTTCATATCACAAATGTTCTCAACACATTATATCCTACTTTGACGGTATTTACTTATTTAATTATATATGTAACACTGGGCCTGATGATGGCAATCTGCCGAAATCGATCGCCGCCAAGAGAAATAAAATAAAAAAAACATTTTAGTTTACATAACTTTATTTAAAAAAAAATCAATGTTGCTTGTTGGGTTCAACATTTGTTATTGTTTGTGGTATGTATATCGTATTACTTCAATATTTGTTATTTTTATTTATAGGATTATCAATGTTAGCCGTTGGTGATTAATCTAGGTAGTTGCGGAAGAAGAAAATCTCAGATAAATTTGTACTTGGCGAGGTATTTATATAAATACCATCGTAATAATTATACAATTAAATCAATTAAATATTGACGTTTCGCACCAGCTGAGTGCTGAGGCTTATTCATAATAAAAATCTAAAATTATTGTTTTTCTTAAAAAAAAACGACATCGTTATTAAACGGGTTGGTTAACGGTTAACAGTGTGTTCGGTTGTGCAATAACATTACGATTCATCTTTTTGCCGCATTTACTTTCTCTTTTACTAATATCTGACCGTCCTGGTATTTTAGTATTTATGATCTTTTTTCCTGTTTACGCAACTATCACAGGTCACTCTACTGGGATTACATAAGTAACTTTCTTATTATAAGAGCCGCTTACCTGCAGCTTCGCCCGCTGTCTTGCAGCTTTCACTATATGAAAATTTCTCGGTCATATTGGGGCCAAACCATTCATTTGGGCAAGTTGCTACATATATGAGCCCTATCAAATAGGCCCTATTTGTATATCCATCTTTGAACATGGTAACCTTTGATCCCTTGAAAACCGGAAGTGACCTTGAACGAGTCATACACTACTGAACTACCGATACTTATGCAAAATTTCAGCCCTCCAGTTCTTACGATTTTCGAGTCTGTTCGCGTCATAGAAAAGTGACGGACGGACAGCATGCACTGCACGTGCGCAGTTTTCATCGTACGTAGCTAAAAATCTTACTTTGGGTCAAGGGCTCATAATCCGCAAAAAACCGATTTGTGACATTGAATTTAATATATTAGATAGAGATTTGGGAAATGGTTTTCGGCTTTATATGCTGACCAGAAGGCTTCGCGCGCGAATGCGCGCCGGAGGTTCTTCAGCGCTTCGTGCTTTGGTATCAGTAAACATCTGCTACTGTAGTGACTGAGCTGTCTTTGCCGTTGTATTTGAAAAATTGCACAATTTCGAAGCGCGTGCATTAAAGTTAGGGCTGTAAAGATCCGCAAATTTTATGGATCCGGATGTCGGATCCAAAAATATCCGGATCCAATGGATCCGAATACCGGATTTTTGTGGATCCGGATCGAAAATCCGAAGGTTAAATTCGGATCTACGGAATTGGGTGTTAAATCCGCATCCACGGATCTACGGATTTGAAAGTTAAATCCGGACCTGCATTATACTATTAATTTCCATAGGATCCGGATCTAAGGTCTGTAGCTCTATCCGTATTTGAATAAATTCGTGGAAGAGATTACTAGATTTCAGTAAAAACGGATCCGGATTTTAAGGATCCGAATTGTGTATGATATCCGGAGGAATCCGGATCCGGATATATCGTAGCTGAAGATCCGGAGAAGATCCGGATCCATACCGTATCTTGTTTGTATCCGGAACCGTTTCAGGTCCCTAATTAACACCCGTTCATTCGCAATTATTATATACATATATAGATATGATTTAAATCTATTTGCAAAAATTCAAAGTATCGAATTAGTCAGCAGTTATTTAAAAAAAACTAACACTTGCCATTCCCTTGGATGTCAAATATCGTCGTAGGTATAAAAGATACGAAAAAGGCTTCATATGAAAGTTACCGTTTGATAACATCAGTTTAACTTTCACATTGAACAACAATTCAAGATGGTTGCTTTTGAGATAGCTATACCTCTCCGTTCAATTAAATACAAGTCATAGTTGTTTGTTTTCTATTCAACGATGTAAGATAATGTATGATTGCATAAAAAGAAACCAGTAAAATTAATTGCGTTTACATTTTAATCATGTAGCCTTTTACCTATATGTCGGTAAGTAGATGATAAAAAACAATAACATATCTGTCAAAATGTAAGTATATGTTTTACAAATTTATCAAGTGCTATAAAAATTCCCAACTTGCTGTCCAAACTTATTTATCTAATCCTCCGGAAAGAAGACAAGCAAATTTCAAACTTTTGTAGTATATAGGTAACAATCTAGCTTATGTAAATGCTTTTTGTCAGATGCCTTAAACTTTATTAATGTTTTTCATCACATTATACTTACCGACATTTAAAAAGTAATTAAACGCTATACTTACTTGATGAAAACGTAACTTATTGTTATATTTCATTGTGAATTATATTCATTAAGAATAATATAATAACTATTAACATTTATATGCACAACATAAGAAAATCTTAAAAGAAACCACTGGTAAAGTTCATAACAATTGCGAGAAAATTGTTTAAGTTTCTCAAATTACAAAATAGTACTTACCTACCTACTTACAGCGTGTTTCATAAATGTACCGATTAACGACAAACTTTTAGGGGCGGTAGGGGACATCAAATCAAACATTTTTGCTTTATAAACCTATGTCCGGAAACGGTTTTCGTATAATAGTACAGGGTGATATAGTAGTAGTAAAAAAAAATGGTTTAATATTAGGTAATACATATTTATCTAAAAAATTTTGATTTTAATGAAATTTTTAAAGTTGCTCGTAACTTTATGAGGCATCTTTTGAATTTATTACAGTTGATACAGTAATTACAGGGGCGTCCTCGCGGAGCAACCTGTTAGGTTTTTGCAT
Source organism: Pyrocoelia pectoralis (assembly GCA_036250285.1). NCBI lineage: Eukaryota > Metazoa > Arthropoda > Insecta > Coleoptera > Lampyridae > Pyrocoelia > Pyrocoelia pectoralis. The sequence continues at coordinate 54,054,749 of CM070074.1, forward strand.
GAAACGATGTTTTTTTGCAATGTTGTAACTTTTGTTAAATAAAGCAACTAAAACACACCTTTTTCCCCACTTGAGTGTTTTGCGAATCTTGGTTTCGTTTACGAGAAAAAAAATTTGAACCGCACAATAAATACTTAATTATTATCTAATACTTATGTAAGTATGTAAAAAAAGCATCAATTACCAATGCATATAATAAGGACTATTTGAGACGAGTAACTCATATCTATCTCTTAATTACAATAGCAAGATGTTACGACAACGTATTTTCATCATCTCTAATCGAAAGATCTGATACGAATGTAAACTTATATAACCCAATGTAACTTCCATTTATGAAACTTTTGTGTAAAGTAAATCTTAACGAACTTCAAATATTTAATGTAAAGTATATGAAGGGATCCTTTCATTCATATTTGCTCGAGAAAACTCATTACTTATATCATCATATTGACTATACGAAATAGTTGTGTATATAATGTAGGAAATGACATTGAGCTTAGATGAAAAATGTATCTACTGCAATTCGACTGCTTAAATCGCTTCTTGATTAATTTAGGTTGGTTTTTTTTACACAAATGCAACTCAATATGTACCTACGATGCGATATATTTTAAATAACTTTGTGAAGAATGGTACGTAACTGATACTGTAGTTACTTTTCTACAAATTGTGTGGAATTTGAGGTTTCCAAAATAGTTTCATTATTTACGTTAAATAAATGGAAAGTGACGAAAGGCATATGGAATGAACACCTCTTGAAGTTAAGGGATTATTGCAACAGCAACTATTGCGGATTTATTACTAATAAATCTACGGAGAGATATGAAAAACAAGAAGATTTCTTAAATTGGTGTTTCGAAAAAAATATAAAAAATTACACAGAAAACGTGTTACTGGGATATTTTACTAAAAAATCGGTAACTTCCAAATCATCCACTTTATAGTAAATACATACATATACTCCATGCTTATATATGTTTAATAACCACAGCTGTTGATGCCTCTGAAATATATGTATTACTTAAAATACGTAACAAATGATAAGGTTTTGCGAATGTTGTATTATGCTCTAATAAGTACAAAACAGACTAGAACATGGTATTATTGTATGGGGAAAAACTTACGAAACTTTCCTAAACCAATTAGGTATGTGTACAGCAAAAACATTTCATTAGACTAATGTCCCATAAAAATAAATTTGAGCCATAAAAGCCTTTATTTAAGCAACATAAGGTTTTCCCTCTGAAATCTCTGTGTATAAAGTATTGAAATTGTTTTATGTAAGGAGTGGAAATTATCCACATACTGAGAATCCAACTCAAAAGAGGTTAAGAAATACTACCAAAACCATTGAATTCCATTTTTACAAAAACTTATAACTTTATTCGCCTAAGAATATTCAATAAACTTCCTACTAATATTAAACATGAACAAAATAAACAACTTTTTTAAAAAAATTAAGAAAATGGATATCTGAACTGGATGAGGTGAAACAACTCTTAAAGATGCAATGATTGGTTTCGTATTATTTTTATTATTAATATTTTGTACTTTTATTTTTATTATTATGTAGTCTTTATCACTATTTTATATTCTTATTCTTTGTTGTGCATTGTCCATCTGAAAATCACATGATTAGGTTTGCAAATCCCATAAATTTGAATCTGATTATGTAAAATTTAAAAAAGCTTATTTAAAAAAGTTGTATGAGTCTGGTCTATATAATTTATATTAGGTACATCATCTGATCGCCAAAAATAGTTTAATATTTAAAGAAAGGAACCTCCAACCAGACCAGGTCTTGCCTTGGAGGCCCTATATTTTCTCAAGGGAAAGTGGCCATCCTCTTATAAACACTGTAAAAAAATACACAAATTGAGAAAATAAATTATCTATTATTACTATTATTACTATTGTAGTGACAAATTAATTTGCTAAAATTAGTTATGTTACTTACGTGATAAAACGATTGCACATGCTTTCCTTCAAATTAAATTAAACTTGTAGATTTTCACTCAAACGTTAATTACATTGGTGCCAATATGTTACAAGGTGGAACCGTAGTTGATATATTACGTTACACAAAAATGTTACACTGAAAGTTCTACCATGTACTACAGACTACTAACAATAATTGAAAGTGTAACACACATTTCTAATATAAAATGTAAACACCACTTTCTTCTCTAGTTGTACAAATAACTATTTGAAGCTAGCAAATTGGTACCCAATAAATTACTAAAATCATATCTAGGACATTTTTGCCATGCTTAGTTTAATCGTAATAAAAGACTCCCATAATGAAGATCATAGATAAAATATATACTTATTTCATATTTTATTCGTTTATAAAACGTGCGACAAATTTCTAAAACTCTATTAATTATACCTAATTATTATTAGATACCTATAGCACTGCATTGATATATTTTTATGTCGAAAATTAATTGTATTAATTAATTCATGTATTAAAAACTAGAATAGACTGACAAAGGTTGTACATGTAGATTTGAAATAAAACTAAATCTATTTCAGGCAGATTTTTGTGTGGGCCACTATTGTCTATGTAAACAATCGCTAGCTAATGCTGTTCTTGAGAACAAACAAACGCAATCGGAAAAATTGAATTATAGATCATAATAAATTGAGAATTAATTAACACATAAAAATATACCTAATAATAATGTCTTTATTATTTGCTTCAGCAGGTAAACAACATACATAGATATATTATGCATCATTACATCTCTCGAAAAATGGATCACACACTAGACAAAAATACATGTGACAATAGATCTGTCTGGTACACAATAATGAAACTAATTTAAAAGCTAATAGGTAGGTACTAACATTAATTTAAAACCTAAAGATACGAGCTTATAGCAGTAATACAGAGCAAGATAATTCTGTATTTACAATATCAAAGGATGTTATCGTACAATTAATTCCAGAAATGAGGACGCAGAAGAAAAATAACAACCACTTAGTGGAAATAATTGATAAAATTTAGAGTCGCGAATAAAAATTAAATATCGCGTTATTAGTAAACTATTAATAGAATAAATTGTAAAGGGCCACTACAAACGGCAGCAAAGCGGGGATTCAGAATTTCAATTGAGCATGTTAATTTGTAATGTAAATAGCGGTGTATACTTCACTTAGTAGTCTTCTAAGGTACGAGCATTATATTGATTCAAACTTAATTCTTAAATTTCAAACTCACTTTTTATCACAGTGTATAATAAGTAACTTACGTCTTAAACAGTCAAATGACTGCTCTTTAATTTTCATTCAAATTAAATTAAATTAAATTAAGAGAATGTATGTATTTGCGTTTATTGTATAGTAATTTAAAAATGCTTCTTAAGTTTCGTGGTACTTTTTAAATCTGACAGATTGTTGTCCATCGAACGAATCATTGAATATATAAACAGAGCATTTTTACGCTACATACCCTAAGCAAACTTTTCATGAATGTGACTATCAACTTTTCCACAAAATTTTATGTTTGTGAATATCAGCACATAAAATGTAACGTGCAACGTCTAAAACCAATAAAAAATGTAAACCTCAAGGGCATGAACAGAGCTCAACCAGTTACTCTCAGATGAGCAATTTTGAGGGTTTTGGATATTAAGCGTACAATTATATAGAAGCACCAATGCAAGATTCATGTAATCAAATACCGTACACGCGCGAGAGATTACGCAACAATAATTTAGTTTTAGTGTGTTTAAATTGCGCAATACTTTTTGTGTTCCATGTACGTTGTAGGTGTCTCAATTTATTTTGTATATAAAAAAATTAAGATTTATTTGAGTTTGCTATAAATCAATATCAAATAACGCTCTTATATGTAGGGATAAAGTTGTTATAGAACATTTGTGCCAAGCAGTATGTCTCAATCTGTTTCAACAAGTTTGTAGGACTGTAGGAAAGTCATTGGATCGTTAGCAATCCCTTGGGCACAAACAGATTAAAGTTAAGAAGGGAACTTTTAATAATAGAGATTTCCTTTGGAATTGTTTATCTGCCTTGACATCTCAAAGAATGACACATGTCACGAACAATATAAAACGAATTTAAAGTTGCAATAAAGCTATATTTAAAAGAAAAGTGTGTTTAGAAATAATATTAATGAAAGCATAGCTACATTTAAATGTGTTCGGCACTTCTTTAAATGTCAAATCACAACATGAAGGTAGTTGTTTAATTCACTGTAGAAAACAACGTCTTGTTTTACCCGCTTGTGATATGCAATAACTATTAATTTTATTTAGTTTGGGTTTAATTACATTCCTTTGCGTGATTAAATTTGGAACGACAACTATAATAATAATTGAGGAGTATAGTATACAGACTGTTTCAAATTAACTCGCCACTATTGCTATCTTTGTTATTACTGATTTTAAAAAGTAGGTTAAATTAGCAAAGTAATAGTGTTTTTAGCGTTGATTAATATGCAATTAATAAGAAAACAATTGAATAACGCATTTTCGATAAAATCACAAATTTAGTACTTTTTTAATGGAACACCCCGTACATTCTTATTGTAAACGAAAGAGAAATGAATTCTCGACAAAAATTCTTATACACTCTTACATCAAAATACTTAAGATAAAGAAGATATTAACAACTGTATTATTTTATCAAATTTTTCCAATAATTCTGGAATGTTTAATCGTAAAAACATACATTACTGGTCCCGAGAAAATCCGATGTTAACTTATCCATCACATCCACAAACCAAGTTTAGTTTAATTAAATTAATGTATGGTGTGGTTTGATTGGTTGTATAGTGTAGTTGGTCCTCTGTTTTATTCTGGATCGTTTACGGGAGTAAGATATGTTACCCTTATGGAAGAAGAAGAAGTTTTGGCAGAATATCTACGTGAGTTAATTTAGAAGATCCCAAATCATTTATTTCCAGCAAGATGGAGCCCCAGCTCATAATTTCCGTGAACTTGGAGCAATGCTGCAAAGCCTGCAAAGACGTTGTGTAGACCGCTGGATGACTACAAAAGGTCCCATTAAGTGGCCACCTCGTTCACCCAACTTGTCGCCTTTGGATTTTTTCCTTTGCGGGTACGTTAAAAATAAAGGTTTGTGAAAAAAGATACGCCAATGTAGCTGAATTAAAGAATAGCATCGTGTTATGTATTAATTCAACTGACGGCTGACGGTAGAAGTATATGGAATGCTACAAAGAGCTTTCATAGGAGACCTTTAATGTGCATTCATGAAAATTGTGGTATTTTTGAACATTAATTAATTTTGAAAAGTTAAATAATTGATGTATTGGAAGGTCACGACTACCTTAATTAAATAATACAGTTGTCAATATCTACTTTATCTTCAGTATTTTGATGTAAGAGTGTATAAGAATTTTTGTCGAGAATTCATTTCTCTTTCTTTTACAATAAAAATATACGGGGTGTTCCATTAAAAAAGTACCAAATTTGTGATTTTCTCGAAAATACGTTATTCAATTGTTTTTTTATCAATTGGAAATTAATCAGCGCTAAAAACACTACTACTTTGCTTATTTAACCTACTTTGTAAAATCAGTAATAACAAAGATAGCAATAGTGCCGAGTTAATTTGAAACAGTCTGTATAGTAGTATTTTAGTTTTAATTCTGATTAATAATTGTAGTACTATTGTATTGCAAAGCTCATGAAATTTGCACAAATCAAAGTTCATTTTATTCTATTACTTTGTTCCCATCAAATAAAGCAAAAATGTATGAGCGCAACAAGGATTATATCATTCAATGGTTATATCATGTCGTATCCAGTATAAGTTCTACAAAAATAGTACCGAAGTATAAATTGAAAGAAAAGTAGAACCCGTAAATTGCACACTAACCTGCACTGCTTGACTTTTTTTGAAAATGGAGTTGGTGAAAATATTTTTGGAGTTTGGAGCACCGCACATATTGTAAAGTAACAACGGCCGGATATTTACTGCTTCGGCAATTGAAGAATTTGTCAGCTACTGGCCTGATTGCAAAATTGTTCAAGGTAGGTCACGGCATCGGCACCCTGAAAGCCATCGTAGCGTGGAAAGAAGTAACCAAGATCTTGAGAACATGCTTCGATCTTGGATGTCCGATCACTCTTCTACAAATTGATGCCTTGGCTTTGTACAGTAGCAGAAGAATTCCTCGAAACATCGCATAATTGGAAGGACTCCGTACCGTGTATTATTTGGAGCTGAACAGTGAACAGGACATACAGCTGGGTGATAAAGAAGAAGATGTTAATGATACTTTCAATGATTTCATCACAGTGCATTTAAATTGTGGTTCAGGTTCGTCTTCAAAATCGCAAATAAGTCTTTGTTCTCTTTGTACAACAGAGAACAAAATTGAATATGAAAGACAGAAGTCTTATTCTGGCACAGAAAATATGACAGAGACAACTAATAAAAAATTTAGGGCATTTGAAATCGGATCATATGTGTATTTTGCAGTTTCGAAGATAGATATAGAGGCCCTCTCGATTCAACGAATCTAACTGAAAAAGTGTTAGATCTGTAAAATGGTCTCTACAAATTAGGTACATCTACCTATTTCCAGAAATGCTATTCAAGAAACCTTAATTGGTTTTGAAGATGAAGTTCCTGATAAACTAATAACTATAAGAGGGGCAGTTGCATATCAGGGGTTTCAAAACTGTTCGTGTAAGGCTAGTAGCAAACAGTGCAATATAAAGACAACTGGCCGTGAAAAAAATGCCAACCTTAGCGTATATTGTCACTCAAGCGCTTAGGTTAGAGGTAGGTTTAGTATAGTTTGTTTTCAATTGATAACAGTCCCTCAAGATTAAAAGTTATTTTCGATTTTCGGCGAATTTGACCAACGGCCAACTGTTCCGACGGCAGAACGGCGACGGCGAATCGCGACGGCGAAACGACGACGGCGATTAGGTCTAGACCCTTTTTAGAAGCAGTTGCCCGCGGTCACTTGTCTCGCGGCCAGTTGTCCTGTCGGCCACTTGTCTCGCGACCAGTTGGCCGCGGCCAGTCGGCGGCGGCCAGTTGTACTAGACCGTACGTACCTATATCTTTATACTTTGGTTTTGACTACATCGCTTTTGGCAGATTATAAAATGCCTGAAAATAATCAATCAGAACGAGTGACACGTTCTTCTGCTCACGTTTTCCCACCATATTATCAATTTATCGGAATTGGTGTAGTCATGACGAAAAATCGTTGGTACGCATTTTACCGGCTGTTTATAAAATCCCCAGACATTTCACAAAAGCCTACAACTACGATATACATAAATACGAATGGATTCCACCTCGCTTTCTGCGAAGATTAACAGCAACTGTTTGCAGGTAGTTACTATATACATAGTTCAATATTTCTAAAGATTTTCAAATTCTTCCTCTTTTTGCAAACATAAATGATAATTCCTTCATATTTACCAAAAGAAGAGCTTAGTTCATCTAAAGGACAAACTTGAATGTACTTTTAGATTTGTGTATAGTACGAAATTACCTACGATTCATGTTCATAGAGAGATAATATTTATCTGTCGCGTTGTTGACGCGACTTTGTGTATTTTTCATGAAAAGGATATATTTACACACGGGTACAAGAACATAAATATAAAATTAAATACAGGAAATGAAACAATAAATAAATAACAAAAATGAACAATTTATTCTAAACACGAACGTAAAGTTAACCGCGCGTGTGTATGTAGCGCACTGCCTTCTAGGATCTAGCGGATGCAGGGGTTGCTTCGGAGGACTCGCATAACCTTGCCTGCTATCGAGCTCACACGGTACCAATCTCCACGGCGGCCTCTTGGTAGGCTCTGCGGCAGCGGAGCGACAATTTTTGATACCAGCGATCGATGCGGGGTACTGGACTGTGACTGCTTATCCTAGCCGTGCTATTATCAACGTCGGCGTCGGATAGTTTGAGAGTTTAATCATTACCAGCGATTTATCCTAGCCGTGCTCTTATCAACGTCGGCATCGGATGGTCGCCCCTGGTCCGTGTTATTATCAACGTCGGACAGGATAGCTGCCCCTTCGTCCGTGCTATTAACAACGTCGGACTAGGGGTACTTAGTTCTTCCGTGCTATTAACAACGTCGGAAGAATAAGTAATTTCCCACGGCGTGCGCACGCTTTTAAACCCATTTGAGCGGGCGTGTCTTCCCTACTCATCTTAGGTGAATTCTCATTGGCGCTTGACCTGGCGGGGGAAACCAATGTCAGCCAACCGCGCTTCGCGTGCCCGATGTGGTTTCGTGCATCCTTGCCATGCCCGATTCCTACATATCTATTAAAATTGTTCACAAATTTCTCCTACAGCTTTCTTATAGATACAAATTTGAGACTCTATGGTCTCTAACACGGTAGTTCTAAATAAAATGGTTTCATAATATGTTGATGACAGTAACTCTTATAAACTTAAATGAACGTTGAGCTCCACAAAGGTATGAATGCCAAGTAGTGCTCTTATTTCTAAATTGTTTGTTGTACCATGAAAGTGTGACTCTCTCTTTTCAGAATCAAGCTCTTAGTTATTTATCGATCATTGCATTTCAATATTTTTGTCATCTCTATGTAACAATGGATCCACGATTTGATTACAATCAACTATAATTAGCATTAAACATCTTTATTAAGGAAAAGTGTTTGTAAAAAAGATTTAACGTACGTTTATGCTTGAGTTGGCGTAGCCGAAAATAACAAGAATGCAATACTTTATAAATATGCAGTGTTTTATTTCAAAAAACACAATTTTAATTCGTATCTCAAAAACACTGCACACAGCTTAATTCTTCGTGAATATAGTGTTCTTGTGTAGTTTAACTAGTAAACTATCTTTTTAAACTTTCAAGTGGAAAGTTCAATGTAAGTAGTCTTGGCAACTTTTTAGCAACACTTTTTCAAACGTAAGTATTGGAATTTGGAAAAAAGTGTATGGGGCGCTAAATATTAAGAAAGGAAAATGGGCAGCTTCCATTCTCCAAAATTTCTCGGCAAATAATTGACATGGAACAAAATGCAAAGGGCATTTGGAATTGCATTAATCTATGAGGAAACTATTCTCTCAGTTATCCAACACAATAGAAATATTGACTTATTGAATCAAGGGAAACATTTTATACACCAGATTATTAAATTATAATAAACACGAAGCGTTTGGATAAAGTAAAGGAAGAGAAAACATTCAATTCAAAAATCGTTTATTAATTTATAAAATGTGCTCTATTTTTATACTAAACCAAGATATGCAACATTTATTACAACTATGGAAAAGGTGCAAATCGTGGTGAAATGCTTTTAGAAAGTGTCACAAAATTTAATTTTTAAGTCTGCTGATGATGACAGCTTTACTACAGAAACGCATTTATTACAAAAGAACTTTTTGCAGATGAGTTCTTTAGGATTTCGCCTATAATACCACATCACGTTCAAACTAAAAGTAAATTTAGAGACAGAATCGAATAAGGTAAGTGTGTAATGAAATTCCTTAAAAGAGTGCTCCAAAATTAAACGTTGCTAAATATTTTGTGAGAGAATTATATATTAAAATGGTCTCCATACAATACTGTATAAATTATTATATTGTTTCAAAATACACATGGCGTTTTGGGTCAGTCGTTCCTTTATTTATGTTCCTTCTCTCGTATTTGTTATATTGAAAAGGCCACAAGCTGATTAAAACGAGAATGGCAGTAGTACGAAGATGAAACATTCATAAGCGTTATTCAAGTCGGCGTTCAATACCACATTATGTCAATCATAGCTCAGTAATAAATTATAAACTTGTTAGAAATCTCACTCTGATTAATGGTTCGTTTCCGTTTATTGAAATTCGGTGTCTTTGTTTATGTTAAACGATTTCATAACTTTTTGTAAAATAACAAACTTTTTAAGAATACGATATGTACAACTTATTTGAAACCTTATAGGAAGAATCAATGATATAAAAAACTGTTTATTATGGTATTCACACATGGTGTGATAATTTAATTGTACGAGCAGCAGTAGAAAGTGTGCAACGGTTTGGTAATAAAGTTGCACTTTGTGCAACTGCACACAAAACCCGAAAGAACTGTTACAGAAAGCGTTTAAACGTTTATGAAAAATATTACACCAAGCTTAATAGCACAGCCAAAATACCGACGCTATTTACTGTTAAAGGAGGCGACAGATTGAACGCATTGTTTGTTAGTTGGTGTCAAGAATTTAAATGTTCAAATCTTCCTCACTTTGTTCTCCTCGTTAAGCAATTCATTCATTTAATTTAATTTAATCTAATTTAATTTGATTTAACTTAGTTTAATTTAATTTAATTTAATTTAATTTAATTTAATTTGATTCGATTTAATCTAGATTGGAAGCAACAGAATAAAAGACACTCAGCCTCCCCTTTGACCAATTTAATTATGAATGAGATCGGTTATACGTTATGCGACATGTTTCGGAACTAAACCAGCTCCATTATCAAGCGATGTATTAAAATTATGAAAAAATGATGGGGTTGTTAATAAAATGACAATAATGTGGTAAACCTCATATTTAATGTTTTCATCTTTCAATTAATTTCATCAAACCCCATGATGGGGTTGTTAATAGTAGATAACGGACACCTCACCTTTCACTTTTTGACCTTGAGACTTTCCAAGGCCACGTGGGGGACGTATTTTTGACCTTGGGTATGATTTGACCTTGGTTTCAAGGCCACGTGGGTGACCTCGGGGTTTGACCTTGGGAATTTCCTGGTTCTGGATGCTGGATGGCTTTTCTGGATGCTGGATGTCTTTTCTGGATGCTGGTCCACGACCTAGGGATGATTCTGGATGACCTAATTTATCCTTAGGGATGACGTAATTTATCTTTAGGGATGATGCTGGATGGCTTTTCTGTGTGCCCTTTTGGTTTTCTGAATGTCCTTTCGGCTTTCTGGATGCTGGTTGACTTTCTGGATGCTCTGGCACGTAGATGGCTCTATTTGACTTGAGATCTGGTTCTGAACTTTGCTAAATTTGGTTCTGAACTTTGCTAGATCTGATTCTGAACTTTGCTAGATTTCGTTCTGACCGTTGATAGATTTGGTTCTGAACTTTGGTAGATTTAGTTCTGAACTTCGATATCATTGGAATTTCAGGACTGATTACGTCATCGGGAAAAAAAGATAATATAAATACGTGTTATTTAATCTGCTTATTATTTGAAAATGTATTTAAGATGTTTTAAACTCTCTCCAAACTTAGTACCGCTTTAGTATCGAACATGGAGAGTCAGTTTCAGCATCCTTTTTCTGCGATCGTTGCGGGTCCATCAGGCTGTGGAAAATCATATTTCATAGTAAATTTTCTTAAACAAATGTCGAAATTGTGCAATACTACTTTTAAAAAGGTTTATTGGTTCTACGATCAATGGCAGACACTGTACACGGAATTAAGTGCATCGGTTGAGTTTCAGCAAGGTTTGCCCGATATGAATATGTTTGATGGATTGGAACCGGTGCTAATAATAATTGACGATCTGATGCGTGAATCCAATTCTTCGGTAGTTGATATTTTTACGAAGGGATGTCATCACAGAAATCTGAGTGTTTTCTTTCTAACGCAAAACGTTTTCCATCAAGGGCGAGGCCAGAGAGATATTTCTCTCAATGCTCACTACATAATCTTATTTAAGAATCCTCGCGATCGAGCACAAATAAAACATTTAACGCGACAAATATATCCTGAAAATTCAAAGTTTTTGGAAGAGGCGTACCAAGATGCAACATCCAAACCGCACGGATATTTGATGTTTGACTTGAAACAAGGCACACCGGATGCATTGCGTTACAGAACGTCCATATTTGGAGAGGAAGGAGAAGATGGCGCATGGTGCATTTACGTACCCAAAAAAGGTATTAAAGTCTCAGCTCATGAAAAATTTGCCATTCTTAAACCGTGATGGCTGAAAGAACAACGTTGTCTGAAGATAATCTCGAATTGTTTCGAGCATTATTAAAACTGGGTAATAAGGAAAGACTTGCTTTGCTGGAGTGTTTAGACGACGAACAGGTTCATTGTATTTGCGAGTGCATTTATAATACTTTAAAAGGCAATGTACCGCTATCGAAGCAACAGAAGCGTCGGCTCTCTTGTCACAAAACAACGCTAAGACGTTTGGTTAAACAAGGCGAGCCTATAAAGAAGAAGAAGCAGATATTAGTGCAGAACGGGGGTGCATTTCTACCACTTCTATTAGCACCTCTGCTTGGTAGTGTACTGGGAAGTATTTTTCAATGAGTATGGAGCACGCACAGAAAATGGTTCTCGTACCTCAAGAATTTATACAGCAGTTAAAGAGCGCGGGAAGTACGCAAAATAACGTTTTGTCACAGTTGGACGATGAAATGAAGCATGTGCTAAAGCTGAATTTATCCGATCACGACAAATGGCAACAGTACAATCAGGTGCTTCAAAGGTATTTGCATTTTTTCGGTCAACTACGTCAGCCTGTTAGTATAGCAATTGAGTCAAAGGCAAAGGAGGAGGAGGAGGAGGAGACGGGAGGACTTTCAAATACCGATATTGTATCCACACTGCCTGAAACGTTCAAGAAGAAAGGAGAAAACTTTTTACGTATATTGAACGCATCTGGAGATGTTAGATGGGACAAACGAGGAGCGGTTACAATAAAAGGAGAAATCGTGCCATATTCGAATATTATCGATCTAGTTCACGACACGCTACGACCTCGGAAAACATCAAATCCACAAGGTTGGCAAAAATTTGCGTCGTACATGCATGAAATTAATGTACCTCACGAACTTATCGGTAACGAACAAAGACGAAACGTCACGGATCGACCATCGCCAAAACTGGAAGTAAAAGGAGACATCTCCGAAACGGACGGCGAATTGAGTTCTTCGTCTCAACAAGAAAGTCCAAGAAAATCTAAAAGGTTCAATCCTCCGCGTGGTTGGCGCGCATTCAAACTGTAATTATGGAAGTCGTATATTATGATCCTGCACATCCAGCGGGATTTGTCGGAGCCGCTTCTCTGCTTTCTACATTGAAAAATCAGCATTCTAGTGAAGATATTAAAGCGTGGCTACAGAAACAAGAGACGTACACTATGCATAAACCTGTAGTGAGATATTTTACTCGAAACAGGTACATTGTGGGTAACATTTTCGAGTTATGGCAAGCGGATCTCTGCGATATGAGGAATCTAAGTAAATACAATGACGGATATAATTATATACTGACGGTTATCGATGTATTTAGCAAGATGGCGTGGGCAAGAGCTCTGAAACTGAAAACTGCAAGTTCAATAATCGATGCATTTTCGGATATTTTTCAAACATGCGGTCAGGTGCCTCAAAGTATACAGACCGATAAAGGCAAGGAGTTTATTGCGAGAAGTGTCCAGCAATTCTTTAACAAGCATCAAATCAATTACTATACGACAAACAATCCTGACGTTAAGGCGGCTGTAGTCGAAAGGTTTAATAGAACATTGAAAACGAGAATGTGGCGCTACTTTACGTACACGAATTCCTACCGCTACATTCATATATTGCAAGATTTTATTTCGGCGTATAACAGCTCCCATCACTCGAGTATCAAGATGGCCCCGGAGGCCGTAAATGATGAAAATGTTCTAGAGGTATGGCAGAACCTGTATTCGAAAGGTCTAGGATCGGAGCGTGTACCCAAATATAAAAGGGGCCAGCATGTTCGTATAGCTAAAAGCAAGTACCTGTTTGAAAAGGGTTACGAAAGCAATTGGAGCCAAGAAGTCTTTCAGATTTCCCAAGTTATAAACCGCAAACCTCCTGTTTATAGGTTAGTTGATTTGAAGGAGGAAAAGGTGGAGGGTACCTTTTATGAGGAGGAGCTCCAAGCGGTTAGCATTGATTCCGATACGGTATTCAAAATCGATCGAATTGTGGAGGAAAAAGGTCGAGGAAGAAACAAAAGTTATCTAGTTAAGTGGCGAGGTTACAGTGACAAGTTTAATTCGTGGATATCGGCTGCCGAATTGAGACATCTGTAAGATGGCTGAAGAAGAAGAGTTTTATTTAACTTTATTGAGTAACAGTTCGATGACTTACTTTCCGAATAACACCACTGCCAGCTTCATTACGCAACTGCCAAAGCGTCTAAGACTCACCGGAGATTGGGTTGTAGGTCTTTCTGAAATCCACTATCCTTGTACGTTTAAGACAGTGACGAAAATGGACAATTTGGTTTATTATAGGATCAATCCAGTGCTGTCAGATGCACCACCACTAGAAACTGTACTTGAAAAAGCCACAACTTACTTTATTAGAGAACCGAAACAAATTCACTATAAGGAGGGTGAGTGGTTCGTGATACGCTTTGCAACTGGAAATTATGAATCAGTAGAAGAAATCGTTAGCACGTTAAACAAACATGAATTAATAAGCAAGCTGATAAAAGTGAAATATAATAAGACGACGAAACGTGTATCCATCACTTTTGAAGCTGCATTTACGATTTCGATCCTAGGATTCTCTCAAAGATTGGCTCTCCAGCTAGGTTTTCGACCCTATCAGAATATTAAATTCGAAGAGGAGGCTCACCATACAGCCAGCATTTGGACCGGTTTACCCTCCCAGATGTTTGTCTATTGTGACATTGTGGAGCCGCAGATAGTGGGGGACGTTTTGACGCCTCTGATGCGAATCGTAAACATCGTGATCCGCAACTACTACTATGGCAACCATAAGGATGTTGTATTCTCCCCGACACATTACATTCCCGTGATGACCAAAGAGTTTGAGAACATTGAGATAAATATAAGGACGGATACGGGCGCCTTAATGCCATTCGAGCTTGGAACTTTGAGTTTGAAGCTTCACTTTAAGAGAAGAAGAAGATGACTTGTCCGTATCAACAATACTATCTAAATCAAGCAGGTAGCGGGATAGGGTCGATTTACAGAGGTGCACCGTATCAAAGGGGACACGGAATAGGAAGCTGGTTAGGCGGAATATTTCGAAGTATTTTACCGCTGTTCAAGTCCGGTGCGAGAGCCGTGGGACGGAAAGCGCTTCGTACGGGTACAAACATTTTGAGTGACGTAATCGAAGATCGACCAATAAGAGAGTCCTTCCAAGACAGAGTTGAAGAGGCGGGACGAAATTTGAAACGGAAAGCTGACGAAAAAATAGGTACTCTGATGCAGGGATCGGGATATAAAAGACCACACCCGACTTTCGATCATCAGTCTCTTTCGACAACCTCTGTCGCTAAGAAGAAGAAGAAGAAGAAGAAACCAAGAAAAAAGGGTGATATATTTATGTAAAAATGGCTTTTCTTCATGCTCAATCGTGCGAATGCATTAAATCCGAATTAGATTTGTTTGCATTGCCATCGACGCAAACCAGTATCGAGGGTGGAGAATGGATTTTCTACAAACCTTTGTCGGCGTTGAGCGATGACTCTCCATTGGAATTCATTGTTCCGGGAAACGGAAACGATTACCTGGACCTGAGTCAAACCATGCTGTACATCACCGCAAGGATAGTCAAGCAAGACGATACGGCATTAGCAGATAACGACATTGTAGCACCTGTCAACAATTGGATGCACGCACTATTTAGTCAGGTGGAAGTCCATTTGAATCAAAAGCTGGTATCTCCGTCAAACAACACCTACGCCTACCGATCGTACATTGAAACCCTACTGAATTATGGGAACGAAGCCAAATCTTCGCATTTATCATGCACATTATGGCACAACGATACGGCCGGCCAGATGAATGCTCTTACAGTAGAAAACGTCGGTTTTACTAAACGGCGTGAGCTGACAACAAAAAGCAACCAAGTGGAAATGTTGGGCCACATACATTCCGATTTATTCAATCAGGAAAAATTTCTCATTAGCGGTGTCGAAATGAAGATGAAGTTTGTTCGTTCGAGAGATTCGTTCAGTTTAATGGCTGCTGCAGGTTCCAATTACAAAGTGAAGATAGTGGATGCCAGCTTGCTTGTTAGAAGAATGAAAATTAATCCGACGATTCTGCTGGCTCACGCCCAAGCTTTAGAAACAACCGCCGCAAAGTATCCCGTAACAAGAGCCGATGTAAAAGTTTTAACGATCCCCACAGGCATACAAAGGAAATCGCTAGATAATATCTTCCTCGGTCAGCTTCCGAAACGTGTTATTATAGGATTTGTTTCAAACAAAGCCTTTAATGGCGATTACGGATCAAATCCCTTCAATTTTCACAACTACAAAATTAATTACGTTTCCTTGTACATCGACGGCCAACAGATTCCTTCAAAGCCTCTTCAACCCAATTTTACAAAAGGCGGACTCTACGTACGAGCATACCATACATTGTTTTCGGGTACTGGGATTCATTTTTTGAACGAGGGCAATAATATAAGTCGTAAAGACTACCCTAACGGATACTGTTTAATGGCATTCGATTTAACACCAGATCTATCTGCGAACGCAAGCACGCACTGGAACTTGGTACGAAACGGATCTCTGCGACTAGAGGTTGGATTCGAAGAAGCCCTAACTGAAACAGTGAATGCGTTAATCTATGCCGAATTTGATAACGTGATCGAGATCGATAAACATCGAAACGTAATTGCAGATTTTACGAGTTAAAAAGATTGTTTTTAGCATGCAGCCCCACTTTCTGTTATACGGTCGAGAAGAATGGTCGCTGCTGCATTTGTGGATTTGCAAGGGTTTCGGGGGGATGACAATAAATTCATTCCTAAAGAGCTGGCCGTAGTTACGGATGAGGGTAATCTGACGGTTTTCTTATTTAAACCACCAACATCCTATTCGACATTTTCCCATGATGCAAGGAAAACTGTAAATTATCTCGAGACACGTCACCACGGTCTTCGTTGGAGTTCGGGATATGTCCCATTCCAAGATTTCGAACGAGAGGCTGCAAAAGTTCTGCAACCTTATAACAAAATTTATGTGAAAGGTATTGAAAAGTGCGGGGGTACTGGGATTTCTAAACAAACCAATCGTGAATCTGGAAGACAATGGATGTCCATCGCTTAAAAATCTGAAGAAAGAAGCGCAAGCTTATCGCTGCATGCATCATACTATTGAGGAGCCTATGTGTGCCTTAGAAAACGTTTTACTACTTCAAGATTGGGCAAATTCCAAGGATGAATACGGGTCAAATTCTTAAGTTGCTGAATCTGATTCCGGGTCAGAAAAATGTATTTCGACTTGTATGTGCTTCTAATCAGTTGCCGAAACACGTGCAAAGACCTTGTGCCATTATTGTAAACACCGATCCGTCATACAGACCTGGAGTACATTGGACTGCGATCTACATTGATGGGAATGGACGAGGAGAATATTTTGATTCCTTTGGTCGACCACCGGAGGGATATCACCTGAGATTTTTGGAAAAGAATTCGACATTCTACCGTTACAACGACAAAGTACTTCAAGATTACCATTCAAACGTTTGCGGACTTTATTGTTTAATGTTTTTATACTTTAAACTTAGCGATTTAGATTTTTTTGAAAATTTGTTTACTTCATGTCAGATTGTGAATGATAATATTATTAACCTGTTATATAAAATATGTTTTAAAGTAATAAATATAAATGAATTTTAATGCGCTTTTCTAATGCCGTTACCATACGGAAATCCTCCTCCACTGTAGAAGTTTCCAACACATCCTCCTCTGTGTGTTTACTTGAGCGGACTTTATGCAATAAAAGTAAAACACATATTCAGAAAAGCCAAAAAGACATTAAGAAAAGCCAAAAGGGCATTAAGTTAACTAGTCTCAATTGTACGTATTTATATTATCATTTTTTCCCGATGACGTAATCAGTCCTGGAAAGTCCAATGATATCGAAGTTCAGAACTAAATCTACCAAAGTTCAGAACCAAATCTATCAACGGTCAGAACGAAATCTATCAAAGTTCAGAATCAGATCTAGCAAAGTTCAGAACCAAATTTAGCAAAGTTCAGAACCAGATCTCAAGTCAAATAGAGCCATCTACGTGCCAGAGCATCCAGAAAGTCAACCAGCATCCAGAAAGCCGAAAGGACATTCAGAAAACCAAAAGGGCACACAGAAAAGCCATCCAGCATCATCCCTAAAGATAAATTACGTCATCCCTAAGGATAAATTAGGTCATCCAGAATCATCCCTAGGTCGTGGACCAGCATCCAGAAAAGACATCCAGCATCCAGAAAAGCCATCCAGCATCCAGAACCAGGAAATTCCCAAGGTCAAACCCCGAGGTCACCCACGTGGCCTTGAAACCAAGGTCAAATCATACCCAAGGTCAAAAATACGTCCCCCACGTGGCCTTGGAAAGTCTCAAGGTCAAAAAGTGAAAGGTGAGGTGTCCGTTATCTACTGTTAATAAAATGACAATAATGTGGTAAACCTCATATTTAATGTTTTCATCTTTCAATTAATTTCATCAAACCCCTTAGCCATCATTTTTTCATAATTTTAATACATCGCTTGATAATGGAGCTGGTTTAGTTCCGAAACATGTCGCATAACGTATAACCGATCTCATTCATAATTAAATTGGTCAAAGGGGAGGCTGAGTGTCTTTTATTCTGTTCCTGTGAACCCCCCTTTTCGAGTCAGAATCCCTCAATATGGTTGGAAGCAACATTATTACATATTAAATCTGTAATCAAGGTATAAGTGGAAGAGCAGCGCACCCTCTGGGGTACCCGCTGAACTTCGCCTTGAGAATTCCTAAAAAATACTATATTTAAGTTTGGTTTTGTAAAGTATCTGTTTACATTCTTTTCTTCTTTTCTCTTTTTTCTTTTTTTTTGGGAATTAAAGACATTATTATTATTATTATTATTATTATTATTATGTACAGGGATAGCCATTATAAATTACCCAATGGATATTTTCGTAATTATGTATTGTAGATAGATGCCTATATTAAATGTGAAAGTTGTAGGATAATAAGCGAAGTGTCCTAATTTATCATGAAATACACAGTGGCTTACCGCAGCTAAGAGATATCAAATATATTATACTTTTTTTAAATGGAACACCCTGTATTTTATTTTATTTTCATGAAGCCCATATTTTTCTGATTTCAAAAATATACCATATGATACCCATGGCTTGAACCGTTTTAGAGTTATTAGAAGTTGAATGTCGCATGTAGCAGTTAAGCTGTTTACTATTGTTATGGAAATAAATATTTTCCAAGTAGGCTATGAGAATGAGTAGGTTTAATAAGCCAACTATTTTAATAAACAATTTAACAAAAACTAATTTAATGAACTTATAAATAATAAAAATAAATCACAACAAGTGTTCGAAGTATCCACCATTATTTGCAATACATAATTCATATCGTCTTCTTAAATTACGAAATGCGGTAAGCCACTGTGTATTTCATGATAAATTAGGACACTTCGCTTATTATCCTACAACTTTTACATTTAATATAGGCATCTATCTGCAATAATTACGAAAATATCCATTGGGTAATTTATAATGGCTATCCCTGTACATATTGTACATCTGTGTTAATAGTAAGTCATTATATGTATTCAAAATGATGCTTGATGCCATCCCATGTTAAAAACCAAGTCAGCAGTACGTGGAGTACGTTCACTTATCTCCCCCATTCTGTGATGCACACAATTTACGCCTTTTTGGTTTCACATATATTTTGAGAAACTTGTTTTTGAGCTAAAAGGACGCATGGCTCTCTAAGTACGACATTCTGTAGTAGGTACTCCCTAATCGTATTCTTGGCTCTAGAGTCTAGACTTTTGACGTATTATTTGTGGGAATGGCCTATTTGGACGCGACCGTTTGAAGGCAGGGACGTTTGAAAACAGGGACTTTTGAACGCAGAGACGTTTGAACGCAGGGACTTTTGAACGCGGAGACGTTTGAACGCAGAGACCTTCGAACACAACATTTAAAATTTTTTTAAACTATTACCGTTTAAGTTTAGTTTAGAACACATTAACAAAAACTGAGGACCTGTAAATATGTGTTAAAAGTTTGTGTATTTATATATTTAGAAAAGAAAAGAAAAAAGAAGACCATTGTAAAAACCTTCGTGTGAGGGCGGACCTCTGTGTACATGGGGGCGAAGCATATTGAATCGTTGTTAGGACCTCTTAATACTTTTAATATTAAGACGTAGGTCTTTTTTTTGACCTAATAATAATCAATTAATTAGTGGATTTTAAGGGATGTGGACAAAAGAATTAATGGATTTTGAGGGCGGTGCACTAAAGAACTAGTGGACGTAGCGCCCAGTGGACAAAAGAATTAATGGAATTTGAAGGCGGTGGACGAAAGAATTAGTGGACGTAGCGGCCAGTGGACGAAATGGAATGGATGAAACGTCACACAATCGATTTTTATAATGTAACAAGTAAAACGCTTACCTACCTAATACATAAGAAAATGTCAAGAATATAATAAAATAGTAAGATAGCACTTCCTAAATAGAATTTTGTCTTTATTGCGAAAGTTCGACGATCTAACTGTAAGTCTTTAACAAAAACAATCATTTTAGACTACATATTTACAGGTGCTCAGTTTTTGGTAATGTGTTCTAAACTAAACTTAAACGGTAATAATTTAAAAAATAATTTAAATTTTGTGTTCGAAGGTCTCTGCGTTCAAACGTCCCTGCGTTCAAACATCCCTGCGTTCAAATGGCCTGCGTCCAAACGTCTCTACGTTCAAAAGTCTCTGCATTCAAACGTCCCTGCGTTCAACCGTCTTTGCGTTCAAACGGCCGCGTTCAAACGGTCGCGTTCAAACGGTCGCGTCCAAACGTCCTAGACCCATTATTTGTTAGTGCAGTACTCAATACACTAATTGAGAGCCGGCAGGTAGTGTTCAGGATCACAAAATATCGTATGTTTGTGTAAAAACGTTGTTTGATTGTTTAGTTGTATTTTTAATCACGTTACCGGTACCACTGTAATCTTGCATCACAATTACTATGAATCTCTCGTTAAAATTGAATTGATAAAAATTACCACTATTATCATTTACTTTATACACTAAAGTCAATGCTACTATATCGAAGTAAAAGGTATAGTACGCTCACTTAAAAGAAATCTCAATATCGGTGCCTCCGATTTTAATGAAATTTGGGGTAATTATCAACTGATAATTTGTTGTTATATTACGTAAATTTAAAAATGTTAGTGTCAGAATTTATTACGGTGTCCAATTTTCTTTACGTGAAAGTAGTTCAACATTTTCAGGGTTCCTTATATCTTGCAGAGATTAAACTTATCTTTAAAAATACATACATTTTTCTTGTTTTCTTTAAGTTATTTTAAGGTCTACTCGTACATGTAAAGACACACAGAGGTAGGCGAAGATTAGGATAACCAGAAAATGGAATATTTATATTCACACCTATTCCGCTGGTCTTTCTGGCCGATTCGAAAATTATACGGTGGAAAGTATTTTAGACCTAAAAAGTAATAATTATTACCTTTTCGTTTAACAGTAGCAAAATCTAGCTACAAAAATTATAATTACCTCTGAAATTGCTCAATGCGTCAATTAAGACTTAGGTACATTTTTGCTATTTAAAGTAACGTTAGTATTTTCATTTAAAAAACGTTATGTAAGTTGGTATTTGCCGCCCTACAATTGCGTGCATTGTACTTTAATTCGGATAAAACGGCCAAATAAATTGAAGAGTGAATACGGTTCTTACTTCCAATCGATAAACTTTGAATTTAAACGATAAATTTTTTTATTTAAAGTAAATTGACGACGAAAAGTTATTCGATGCCATTAGTTTCAATTGTTTAAACTGACAACAGTGATAAGGATATAAATAATTTAATTTACTGTACATGCTTCTAAACCATTACTTTTTCAAATACAACGAAATCTAAATGAACTAAAACATCACGTTTAGGTGATCCACTTTACGATTTTTCTAAGTTGCAAGATTTATCAGCATTACTTTCAAAAATAAAAATAGTGCTGGGTGAAAAATATTTCTGGCTTCTTTTGCAACCGAAGGAACGGTATTAGCAAATGACGATGTGCTAAAAGGTATTTTTTCTCGACATAATGAAGGTTTTAGTGACGTTGAAAAATGTGATGATGAAGGAAATTCTTTTACATCATTAGGCGGCAACAGTTCTTTATTCCAATTATCGTTCTATTGATATACTCATTCCGTAAAGACCTAATGTTAGAGCATGGGGACTCTAAACAATTGTTATACTTATAACTCATTTATAGCGGTATCTCGTCCTTAGATCGTCGGAGTAGTCAGCAGAACATTGTTAAATTGTAATAGATATAGGAACTTTGCTGTGGTTTTAACATACAATTAACTATAAACAGGGGCGGATGGGCAAATAAAATTTTACCGGGAGAATAAACGTCGGCGGCCCAAAATGAACATATTATATTATATAGGGTGTCCAAATCCAAAAACAAAAAAAGATCACAGTTATTTTTCCATGACTATTTGATCAAAAATTAACAGTTTTATCGCCTTCATGGCACTCTGGATAGAAAATTAAGAATTAAAAATATTTGGAGGTTAGGTGTCGGAAATTGGCAAATGGGTTGTCATTGTAGCTATTTTCTATTCAAGTAAGCAAAAATATACTGGGTGCCCCATTTTAAATAACAAAGTAAAGGTCATTTTTTATCAAACCGGAAGAACAATTGAATATGTCAAAGAATGCACATTTATGTCGCGTATGTACGTGGCGAATTTCAATTATTTATCTTTAAAAACAAGAAAGTTATAGGGATGGGCCACATGCTAGGGATAGGACACTGTGTCCAAGATGAGGAGGACCACTGTGGGGATTTCGGAAACGGTAAGAGATAGAGTTTCGGTTAAATAGGAGAAAAGTTGGGCAATTTTGAGTTTAGTAAAATGACATTTTTAAACTGACGAAATTCCGAACCGTTCCGAAGTCATGCAACAAAAAGCGAATTTTCAGGATGTCGTGTTTGCCAAATTGTTACTATGTCGTTGATGTTAAATAAAAAGTAAAAGAAGCTCTACAGGTACTTTTTAACGAACTGTAACATGGCATACTGCAAAATGGAACGTGACGTTTCGTTTTCAAGTAACCATCATCAACCTTGTTTTTTTAAACACGGTCTTGATTTTTTTATACATAATATTAGGAGAGCTTTTTATTCTGCATTCAAGCATGTACCACACTTTATGGTTTAATTGCGATTGTGTTAAGAACGTCAATTAAGTCAACGTACCTACATCGTATCAGGTTCATTAAAATTACCACAAATTTTACTGTGCGCTGTTTCCTTTGACCACCAGCGAGTTTCTCCTATCAACTGGAGTTTCATTGATCTAGAATTGTTGTCAATGTCCAACCATCAGTAACCCATGCGTTGATGAGATTCTTTAAAAAATGCTGCTATACAATTCAGTAATGAAGAAAATAATTATGCCTTATTGTGGGATTTGCAAATGTCTGCCAGAACAAGATTTAGAATATGCGCATAACATATAACACCAAACATGAAAAGATTTGAATTTTCCTGGAATTTACTGTACATATTATTTGCACTGTTTACTTTTGGACATAATTTATGGTTCATGGTCGACTGGTCGAGGTAAAATGCCACATCGAAACGAGAGCGCTAGATTAATGCTGTTTGCAGTAATGCGGTCTAAAAATTTGTACATTTTGTAATTTGTAGTCATACAAATTTCTTTTGTGACAGCAGTCGTCTGTTTGTTAGGTGCAATCATAAGGGTTCACGCACACTACCGGCACTGGGTGTTTTTCAATCGGATCCGGCCCCGTCCATTGACGCACAGGGCACACCATCGGGCTTGCTGCGGTCAAGCGGGCTCGGGGCGTACTCGGTCAAAAAACACCCGGTAGTGTATGTGAGCCCTTAACCCGCGCCCGGCGCCACCGTATCGATATTTTTACATAGCTATATAAAAATTATGTCTGCAAAATCAAGCGTTTTGGTCAGGGGTGGCCCAGGGCCCACAAATCGACGACGGCCCACCGGGAAAATTCCCGGTGTCCCGGTGGGCCCATCAGCCCCTGACTATAAAGTAGGCGCTCGCTAATCGGACGTTCAATAGTCCGACATTTCCAGTAATCGGACGTTTTGAACGCTTTTCGTGTGGTAATGGTCATAGTACGTAACAATGTAATGTTGGGAGTTACCAAACGTGTAAAAGTTTGACCCCCCCTCCAGGATTGTTATCAATGACCCATTGAACAATATTGGGGGGGGGGGGGGAGTTGAACGGCCGCCATCTTGTCCGCTATCTTGAAAATGCCCGCGAACCTATTTTTGGCTATACCTTAGCAACCGTATGTCCAAATCGAACATACGTAGACTCTAATTGCACAGTTTTGTGTTCCTAAGATAAATTGTTTTATAACCGAAATTGATAATCCTAGCGGATTTAATGTTTTTGGGCTTAAAATCTTAAATTATGGAATATGTAAAAAAAACGCTAAAAAACATATCACTTTTTATTTTATTATTATCAATCCTTTAGATCTTGCTTTTATGAATAAAATGCAAAACCAATTGACGAAATCCGAGCACTCGTTACGAAAATATACAAGATTTAGGAATAGGTACCGCACCTTTTTACTGAGCACACAATAATTGGTAGTTACAGTCAAATTGAAAATTTCATAAGTTTGTTCTCTACAAAATATGCGAATTAATAGTAAATACATACATTAATTAAGTGTCATCAATTTTTGAAGGCTTATGCGATTCCCTCGCCCTCATAAGAGTAATGATCGCCATGACATGAATCAGATCGGAAAAACCGTACCGGTGAAGAAATCGAAAATACCCGAATTAATACAAATTTATAAATTTTCATGCGCCGGCGGCATCATTGGACCGTACTTTTTCAAAGACGATGATGGCCGCAACGTAACGGTTCGATGATTACAGACTTTTTATTGCCAAACATGGAAGAATTGGATATGCTGGACATGGGGTTCAACAGGGCGGTGCCATATGTCACACTACACGCGATACCATGAACCAAAGAGGCAAATTTGGCCGAAACATTGGAAAAGGTCTGCCAAAATTGGACTTTCAGCATGGACCACCTGATGCGTAACCGTGGGCACCATTTGCATTAAATAATTATTAAAAAGTAAATGGCAGGCATTTATTTATCGATCCAAATAAATATTTCATTCACTTTTACAATTTCTCTGTTTTCTTCGATTTTCAAAAACCAAACGCTTAAAAAATGACTCTTTAGAACAATATTTTATTTGAATTTTATGTACATATATACATCGAAACCCATGCAATTAGTTTCAATTATTCAAATTTTGACATACTATATAATTTTGTGATGAATTATTAGTTAGTGTTAACGTGTTGTATGTTGGAAGGAAATGTACAATATTTGTTTGCTAATATAAAAACAATGAATAATGCTTTGCACTTGAATAATGGTGGACGCTATTTATTTATTTAAGGTGTCGAAGGGTTAGTTTTTTATTCGGAACTTTATTGTAAATGACCCTAATCACTGCCAAGTGAAATTAATCATTACGTGATACTCTAAGCGTAGAATGTAGAAAAACCTAAATAGAAATATCTAATATAAAATTTTATGTGAAACCGTGGTGAAAATAACACAGAAAAAGTTACAAAAACCATCGAGGTGGGAGCTAAACAAATAATAATCTAATCACCTATTATAGTCGATAATATGTGCAGATTGATATATTACTTAAAATGAAACTGACTAAAAATATTTCACCCTTTTGGAAAACTATAGGTGACTAAATTTTTAGGAAAAGTATCTATGTTCCGTCTTTTCTGTAACTCCACCTTAAGGGTAACGTGTTTACAAGTGGTTGAAACGTAATAAATGAACAAGTATAAGTAAGTACAAGGAGTAAGCTGATTCATGGAAAGTCGAATAAGGTAAATAAGTTAGATAATAGCAGTAACGCTCGTACCGGAAAAATCGTAACAAGGATCACGAGGTGACTGTGTGATTTGTTATACGATCACTAAGTAACGTATCCTCCGTCCTTATGGTTCTATTAAACAAAGAAGGCTATATATAATATTTCTTTGTATCTCTATTGTTTTGAAAGAAGGATTAGGATAGGGCATTTTAGGCATAGTAATATCAATTAAAGCGAAATTTTTGTGCCGTTGTGGAGCCGTTGTTAAGAAAGTATACAGAGAAAATGGTGAAAGTTTTACTCAAAATGAATTTCTGAAAAGCCTC
Source organism: Pyrocoelia pectoralis (assembly GCA_036250285.1). Lineage (NCBI taxonomy): Eukaryota > Metazoa > Arthropoda > Insecta > Coleoptera > Lampyridae > Pyrocoelia > Pyrocoelia pectoralis. Next base: position 54,080,993 of record CM070074.1, read on the forward strand.
TTTTAATTCTAAAGATTTTGATATACTATAGTGGTTAAGATGGAATTTGTCGCTCATTGAGGTACTTATATTGTTCACCAACGTTGTTACTGAAACTGAAAAGACTACCAGAGATTCATTTTCTCTGCGTCAATTTGTGTATTTTAATCTTGAAATTGAAGACATGCAAGTGCTTTCTTCCTCAAAGTTATACTAAGTGAAATTTGTATTCCTCTTCACTTTAGATTGACATTGATATGAGCGCCTTTAGAGGTCCGTGAAGTTGGAGGTACACCATCATCAAAATCAAAATGCAGTATTGCCATAATTTTGTGCTCATTTTGTGCTAATTTGTGCCGTATAAAACAAATTTTGTGCTCAAGCCCTAACGGAGTTAATCAACATTTTTTATCTGTACCTCCAACTTCACGCTGGAGGTACACCATCACCAAAATGAAAATGCAGCATAGCCATAATTTTGTGCTCATTTTGTGCTAATTTGTGCTGTATAATACAAATTTTGTGCTCAAGTCCTAACGGAGTTATCCAAGGCCACCTAAGGCCTTGAGTTATCCAAAATTTTATATCTGTACCTCCAACTTCAGGCTGGAGGAAGGTAGCTACACCATCACCATAACATAGCATTGATTTAAACATTATTTGGCGATAAATCCTAAGAAAAGTGTTTCTGACTGAGACCGAGAGAAAATAGGATATACTTTTTTTCTAGGGATTGTTCCATATGCATTATAAGAGCAAATTTTATCAACAGCTTTGTTGGCCATTTCTAGATGTTGTAAACTTTAACTAACTAAGTATATTGGAAAAAAACTGAATTTAAATATAAAAAAATACAACATAAGTAAGTATAATTATTCTGTTTTAACATCAAGCGAGAAAGTCAAATGTATGCCTTGAAGTAAGAAACTCATATTAAGTAAATACGTGGATGAAATGGATGGTGTAGGTCGTAACATGCAAGATCCTGCAATATATGTTTTCAAATAAATAACAATTAAACCTGTTTCGACTGAAAGTTTGTATGAAAATCACTACTTCCACTTTTCATAATTCAAGTAAGGATTCTCTTCAAAAATTAGGATCTCTGATGGTTTTCCATTCCTTCCTGGCTTTTCTTTTCTTTGCTATTAATTTCCTTGGGTTAGTTGGTACCTTTAAGTCTCTTTGATAGTAGGTTCGGTATAGCTATCCATGCTTTGATTTTTTTCTGTGCTAGTAATAGTTTCAGTGAGTGTCAAGATTACAGGGGAGTGATCTGAGCTCATGACATATTCATCACTCACGTCAATGTAGTTTGACGATATATTCTTGCTAATCAAGAAGTCTAGCGAATCTGGCCTCTTGTTAACATCAGTGGGCCAGTATGTTGGTTTTCCTGTGGTGTGTGCTGAACATCCGAAGTCATATATTGCTCGTCGTAGTTCTCTGCATTTAGTTGTGGTTATGGTGATACCCCATCCGGCGTTCTTTGCATTAAATAAGTCTCCTCCAACAATAAATTTTTCCTGGAAATTTTGATGGAGATTTCAGTAATCTGTTCTTAAATGGTGTCTTGGGTGTATGTAGGATGCTGCCACGGATATCCTTTTTTTGTATTAATTTTTACTGAGATATTCGGCTTCTCGAATTTCAAATTCCTAATACTGTTGGATGTGTTGCTTAATGATAACAGCACTTCCGCCTCTCACTGTGCCGAGGGCGGTCTAGGACAAGTCAGCGCCGCCGACTCATCGCGGCCATCTCATCGCCGAGCCATCTCATCGCCGGCGCCGGCCAACTCATCGCCGAGCCATCTCGTTAAAATGGAATGGAACAACATAGCATACAAAAAGCCATCAGTATATATATATTTATTCACAACCATCAATAAGTCATTAACAGTTAACGATTGATTAAAATATAAATGAATGTTAAATATCAGGTAAGTATTATTGATTGTTTATTAACGCTATCATTATCGATTTAAAGCTCTGTAAAGCTGATTATCAATTGATTAAGAATTAAGGGAATGTATTAATGTCATATGTTAATGTAATATCTTGATGTTCGGTATCGGTATTTATACAAGCAAGTAAAAGGGGATAGGTGAAAATGTGCTGAATTTATCGGAAACAAAATCGGCGATGAGTTGGCCGGCGTTAAGATGGCTCGACGATGAGATGGCCGCGATGAGTCGGCGACGCTGACTTGTCCCATTCCGGCCGAGGGAATGTGTAGTATGATAGCAGAAGTCTTTTAGTTTTAGAAAATCTTCTTTTGTGCAATTCGTCTCTGACCTTTGTGTGAATAGAGTTGCTTGGAGTTCGTCCAAATGATGTTTCAACCCATTGGCATTCCACGTCATTATGCGCAAGTTTTGAATTTTTGAGTTAGCCCCTTGGCTAATTGGTTTCTCTAAGTTTTCCAGCCTTTGGTTGATAGCTTTGTTTTCCTTTTCTTGGCGATTTAGTTTTTCCAATACTATCTCAGAATTTTGACTCAATGGTGGTGGGATTATCGGTTTTGGTATATTATAATCATCGCGGCGATCTCAGATAGCGGCCCGCCGCTTACCGATTATATGACCCCTCGGTCCCTGCTATAAAAATGTTAAAATGTACGTACGTGATAATAATTACACTTATCGCACTTATCACACTCTGCGCTTGCACCGGTGATACACAACTTTACTCAATGAAAGTCAAACCACTTATAATTTACTAATAAGTTTACGATAACCTCTAAAAGTTTCATACACTTTTGTGCAATTAAAACAATTAAGAACAAAATTGGCACCTTCATAAAAGACATGGTTTGGTAAAAAAAAGCATTAATAAGGCAGCAATAAAACACAATGAACAGATTATTTTATCCTTAAAAAATAAGACTAAGACCATATTTCGTATATTCAATGACAATAAAAACAAAACTGTGAGTGACGATAATATCTCAATCAAACATGAAGGAAAATTAGTCACCGATGCAAATTGTCGGTTAAATTTATTTAGCAATCATTTCCGATTAGACATAGTTAACAATCAGAGTAAGGAAGAGTATACAAAAACTACAAGGTGTATTATAGGTAAATCACTTTTTCATTATCCCCCCCATGAAAGTGTCCATTTCAATTCTTATCGCAGATAGCGAAACCGAAAGTGAAACTGTCGTGGTGATCCGGTTGCTAGGTCTGAAAAACTTTCGGTACCTGGACGACGAAAAAGTTCAAAATGACATTTGAATTAATAACACAGAAGTTTATTTTTTATTTGGTTAAATTACATCTTCACGTATCGTTTCCATTTCTTTTACTTTGCACCAATTTGCAAAATTTCTCGTAGGTCTAGGTACATTTGCTAGTATAGGTCCTTTGACTTTTTTGGTAACCTCGGCTCCACTACGCTACGCCTCGCCCATTTACAAACACCTCGCAATGAAAAGTACGCTTTCGTAGCTTGTAATGCAAATAACTATTTCTCAAACCAACAGATTCCTTGGAAATCGTCGATATAATCAGAAACCTAAACAACAAAAACTCGGTGAGCATTGATGAGGTACAATTGCAATTGTTAAGAAGGTTGCTTACCTCATAGCAAATCCTCTTTCGCATATAGTAAATACAATTATTACAAGTGGTGTTTTTCCAGGTAAATCAAAAATAGCTATATACAGCTCTACTCAGCAAACAAGATAGTTGGAGAGGGGATACCGGCGCTATAGTAGCTTTTAAGGTACAATCCGAACAAAAATATTTGGGCGCTTAATTTAAATTTGTATTGTTGGATACACATAAATGTATTGTATGCTGCATGAGAAGTCTTCAAAAAGACTGGATTTTAACAAACAAGAGTACCACAATAAAAGAATTAAGTAATAAAACGCACGCGGAAAATGTCAGCTGTAAACTGTAATAATTTACTTTTAGCTGTGAATGTACACCTCAGAATTCTCAAATATGATTGGACAAATAATTTGCCGCGTCAAAAATTTCAAACACATTATTTTAGTTGACATATTTTCCGACTATCTTGTTTGCTGAGTGAAGCTGTAACTATTCCCGTTTTTAAAAAGGGTAATAGAGAACACATCGGAAACTACCGTCAAGTGTCTATATTACCTGCTTTTTCAAAAATTGTAGAGAGCGTTATCTTTAATCAAATCACTGGTCATCTACTAAAAAATACTATTTTAAACGTTAGCCAATATGGCTTCTTAAAAAGCAAGTCGACTGAAATGGTAATCTTCAACTCCTTCTCACCTGTTCTGGATCAACTAGACCAAAGGAACTATGTTGGAGGTGTATACTTCGACTTAACGAAAGCGTTTGACAAAATAGACCATCAGATACTTTTAGAAAAGTTACAACAGTATGGTATACGTGGTATACCCCTCAATCTCATACAGTCTTACCTTACTAATCGGTACCAAGTAGTCTGTTTGAATTCAAAATATAACGGAGTAAATAGAACTATTCCATCTTCACCATCAAAAATCCTGACTGGAGTTCCACAGGGGTCCATACTGGAACCTCTAATATTTATACTATACGTAAACGATCTGGCGAACATACAAAAAATGTAAATCAAGTGTGTCAATTTGCGGATGATACTTCTTGTATAGTCTCGCAAGACAGTAAAGAAAACCTGTACACGAATATTGCGGATACGGTTTTAGTTATGGATGACTGGTGTAATAAAAACTTACTATCTTTAAATAAAAATAAAACCGCTTGCTTATTATTCAAGAACGTTGAAAATTTAAATGTAATAAATAACCTAAATATATCAGTTAGTAATAGCACGAAATTTGTAGGAGTAATTATACAGGAGGACCTGGGCTGGAAAGATCATATATCATCAATTATATCTAAATTAAGTCTAGCTTCCTTTGTGATCCGTAATCTAAGAAATCAACTGAACGTTGAATGTCTGAGATTGTTTTATTTCGCCTATGTTGAAAGTGTTTTGACATATGGCATATTGTTCTGGCATTCATCAACGGATAGCAAAAAGGTTGTTCTTATGCAAAAAAGAATTTTAAGAAATATGCTACAGCTACCCTGCCAAGAAACATGTCGACCTCATTTAAAAAAATTACATTTATTAACGGTTCCATCTTTATATATACAGGGTGATTCATTAAGAATGTCCAATCTCTGAATTGTAGATTCCAGACCTCAAAATATGATGATTCTGCCCAACATGCCTTATACAAATATTGCTAGTTTCCGAGATACCGGGTGTTTAAAATTTAAATATGAATTTTGATTTTCGCAATAACAATTAATTAATGTGATTAAAAATAATAGACAAGGGTTATTTGATATGAAGAGATCTTTGCGAAAATGGATCATAAATAATAGTTTATTGTTGTTACACATTTAGAGAATAAATTTTTTTTTAAATTAAAATTTATTGAACTGTTTAGAAGCAAATAACTCGATAACTGATCGAGTTACACGAATCAAACAAGAGTAACTTTTTTTTGTAGAATCTAACGCTTTTCCATATTTTATTATTAGTTTGCTAATAGTTCAGCCGAAAAAAATTTTTGCTTAGATTTACTAAACACAACCAAGTATAACTAGCGCCCTCTATTAGCAATGCTAAATTAGAGTCCAAATTGGCAATCCTCATGCAAAAAAAGGTAAAACTGCCAATTTTCAAAAAGAAATTGTGAAAAAATAGAAAGTTATTGCGAAAATCAAAATTCATATTTAAACTTTAAACACCCGGTATCTCGGAAACTATCAATATTTGTATAAGGCATGTTGGGCAGAATCATCATATTTCGAGGTCTGGAATCTACAGTTCAGAGATTGGACATTCTTAATGAATCACCCTGTATACAAATTAGCAGTTTATGTCAAAACTAATAGTGCCACATTCCAAAGGAATTCGGACTGCAATAACCACAAGATGAATCTTCGCGGGAAAAATAATCTAAGTATACCTAAATACAATTTTTCATTGGTCCAGAGGGGCCCAAAATTCAAAGCGATAAAGGTATTTAATGCACTACCGCATAAAATAAAAGAAATAAACAATATAAATAAATTTAAATATAATTTAAAAACATTTTTGTTGGAGAAGTGTTATTATTCCTACAGAGAATTTATAGTTTAGAAAGTATCGTAAATTTTCCGATATGTACACATTTAGGTATATAATTTTTTGTCTTTATGTAATGGCACACTAATTACTATTAGTATGTGTCTTGATTTGACACTGTCTTTGTCTTCTGTTGAAGAATTTACAGCAATAAATTATTATTATTATTATATTATTATTATTAAATGACTTGCTAAATGAATGCTTCCCTTTGAAATAATAATATACATTACGTAGTTTCATTTCTATAAACTGCATATAATTATAAAGTAAAATAAATAATGTTATAGTTAAACAATAATAAATAACGAACAGGATAATACAAAAAACAATAAAATCGCGAACACTTGAGCTTGTTATACAGTAAGATACCGTACCTATACAAAATTTACAAACTGCCCAGCCAACACAGTTGCTATTTTCTATCAATACAAAACCTAAAACAAACAAGATCACTACTAGACAAGAGTGGTATAAGTCCAGCTCAGGTTCACAAGTCAATATTGAAACAATAGTGAATTAATTGTTAGTCTCACTTATATTTCAAATCGCGCTGTCGATGATCTATTGAAAAGTAAATAATATCTTTTCAATTAGGATTTGTTTAATGATTAAAATGTATCACTCCTGCATTGTTTATGACTTAATGCTTCAAATATGAATGTAACACTAAACACTATAGTTCCATTTATGATTGAAATGATTTTGAAATTGAATTTATTGTAAGCACGTGTGGACTGTGGACCTCAATTAATGAAGGCCATATTGAGTTTATTTTCCACAAACTTAGACATTATATATTTAATTGTTTTTAATTGTCCACAATATTGTTTTATACTTATTAGTTTTTGTTTAAGTCGTTTACATAACCTTAACTTGTTCCCCATGTGATAATCTTCCTTAGCGCCCATTTCACTACACATTTCAACAATGTATTGACGTCTTTCATTACTTATACTTATAAAAAACATTTTGCTTGATAATGGTAATGGTCATTACCGAAACATGTCGCAACCATAACTAATATTATAATTTATACCTTCGACGAATAATTTTAATTGCACTCACTCAGCAATTAATTTATTTAAATTTTCATATTTCACATTAAGAAAAGGTAAGGGGAGGCTTAGAGTTTCTATTACTATTCCATTTACCCCCTTTGGAGAACCCGAACTATTCCATAGATGTATTTATAATTATATGTAGGTAGTTTATAGAAATGAAACTATATGTATATTATTATTTAAAAGGGAAGCATTCATTTAGCAACTCATTTAATAAGACATCTTGAAGAATCCATGCCTTTTATGACGGTGCCAATTTTGTTCTTAATTGTTTTAATTGCACAAAAGTGTATGAAACTTTTAGAGGTTATCGTAAACTTATTAGTAAATTATAAGTGGTTTGACTTTCATTGAGTAAAGTTGTGTATCACCGGTGCAAGCGCAGAGTGTGATAAGTGCGATAAGTGTAATTATTATCACGTACGTACATTTAACATTTTTATAGCAGGGACCGAGCGGTCATATAATCGGTAAGCGGCGGGCCGCTATCTGAGATCGCCGGGATGATTATAATATACCAAAACCGATAATCCCACCATCATTGAGTCAAAATTCTGAGATAGTATTGGAGAAACTAAATCGCCAAGAAAAGGAAAACAAAGCTATCAACCAAAGGCTGGAAAACTTAGAGAAACCAATTAGGCAAGGGGCTAACTCAAAAATTCAAAATAGCTAACTTGCGCATAATGACGTGGAATGCCAATGGGTTGAAACATCATTTGGACGAACTCCAAGCAACTCTATTCACACAAAGATCAGAGACGCATTGCACAAAAGAAGATTTTCTAAAACTAAAAGACTTCTCCTGCTATCATACTACACATTCTCTCCGCCGGAATGGGACAAGTCAGCGTCGCCGACTCATCGCGGCTGATTCATCGCGGCCATCTTATCACCGAGCCATCTCAACGCCGGCCAACTCATCGCCGATTTTGTTTTCGATAAGTTCAGCACATTCTTACCTATCCCCTTTTACTTGCTTGTATAAATACCGATACCGAACATCAAGATATTACATTAACATATGACATTAACATTCCCTTAAATCTTAATCAATTGATAATCAGCTTTACAGAGCTTTAAATCGATAATGATAGCGTTAATAAACAATCAAACATACTTACCTGATATTAACATTCATTTATATTTGAATTAATCGTGAATGACTTATTGATGGCTGTGAATAAATATATAAAAAGTTTGGAAATAAAAATAATCCTAAACTTAAACGTAGATTGCCATTAAAGCGCCTAGGTTATTTGCTCGGTTATTTGCAGGTGTAGTATATTTTTTTTAATTGATACAAAATGGCAACATGACCCTAAACAAAGTTTGGAAGTAAAAAAATGCTAAACTTAAACGTAGATTGCCACTACGCGGTACTTTTGTATCGTATATGATTATTAGTTATAAGTAATTAACGGATACTGATGGCTTTTTGTATGCTATGTTGTTCCATTACTAACAATTTTTAATTTTAACGAGATGGCTCGGCGATGAGTTGGCCGGCGATGAGTTGGCCGGCGATGAGACCTTCCTCCAGCCTGAAGTTGGAGGTACAGATATAAAATGTTGAATAACTCCCTTAGGACTTGAGCACAAAATTTGTATTATACGGCACAAATTAGCACAAAATGAGCACAAAATTATGGCTATGCTGTATTTTCATTTTGGTGATGGTGTACCTCCAGCGTGAAGTTGGAGGTACACATATAAAATGTTGAATAACTCCCTTAGGACTTGAGCACTAAATTTGTGTTATACGGAACAAATTAGCACAAAATGAGCACAAAATTATGGCTATGCTGTATTTTCATTTTGGTGATGGTGTACCTCCAGCGTGAAGTTGGAGGTACACATATAAAATGTTGAATAACTCCGTTAGGGCTTGAGCACAAAATTTGTTTTATACGGCACAAATTAGCACAAAATGAGCACAAAATTACGGCTATGCTGTATTTTCATTTTCGTGATGGTGTACCTCCAGCGTGAAGTTTGAGGTACACATATAAAATGTTGAATAACTCCCTTAGGACTTGAGCACAAAATTTGTATTATACGGCACAAATTAACACAAAATGAGCACAAAATTATGGTTATTCTGCATTTTCATTTTGGTGATGGTGTACCTCCAGCGTGAAGTTGGAGGTACACATATAAAATGTTGAATAACTCCGTTAGGGCTTGAGCACAAAATTTGTTTTATACGGCACAAATTAGCACAAAATGAGCACAAAATTATGGCTATGCTGTATTTTCATTTTGGTGATGGTGTACCTCCAGCGTGAAGTTGGAGGTACACATATAAAATGTTGAATAACTCCGTTAGGACTTGAGCACAAAATTTGTTTTATACGGCACAAATTAGCACAAAATGAGCACAAAATTACGGCTATGCTGTATTTTCATTTTGGTGATGGTGTACCTCCAGCGTGAAGTTGGAGGTACACATATAAAATGTTGAATAACTCCGTTAGGGCTTGAGCACAAAATTTGTTTTATACGGCACAAATTAGCACAAAATGAGCACAAAATTATGGCTATGCTGCATTTTGATTTTGGTGATGGTGTACCTCCAACTTCACGGACCTCGCCTTTAGTTGAAAAAATAACTGTTGCTTCATGTGTATATTATCTCCACACACTGACCATACTTTACGTTCTTCTTGATTGCACAGAAGAAGTAAGAAAAAGATATTTAGGCAATATGTAGATATCATGTTGTGTTCTTTATGCATAATTTAAGCGACACATTAACTGTTCAGCGATGCGGAGCAAGGGCGCCGCCAAGGGGGGCCAGGGGGGGGCGATGGCCCCCTGGGAAATAGAAAAACGGTAAAAGTTATTAAAAATAAAAATAAATTTGTACGAAATCTTGAAAAAACGCCAGTCACGAACCCCCAATCGTGCTTGCTCCCCCTGGGAAAATTTTCTGGTGGCGCCCTTGATGCGGAGTCTATGACGTCACACACTACTTAGTCAAAATAAGTATTTGTGGCAGCAATCACTTCTTCGTCTTTGGATCTGTACTTCTTGCCGGTGCGAATGTTTTTTAGATTTGGGAATAAGCTATATTCCGAGAGACCCGGTGAATAAGGGTCTGGTGTACCAATTAAAATTCATTGATTTTTGCTATGACAACACGTAGCCAGTGATAAGGCGTAGTATGTGGTGAAAGAGAATGTTTGTTTTTATTAATTGACGCTATTCCCCCTGAAATCCTTCTAGACGTTAAAGTAGTGTATTCCATAAAATTGTTTCACCTTAGTTGAGGTACCGAAAAAACAAACATCTTTGTCGTTCTAAAAAACCGAGACCATAACTTTCTTGGCCACCTTCGGTCCTCCCTTGTCAGTACATTGTTTAAAACCCCGTTTTGCTTCTTCAGAGTAGTGGTAAATCTACGACATTTTGGTCAATTTCTCAATTGACCTTACTAAAGAGCAGGAAATCTTCCATGACCTTAAAACCACGCTTTAAAGTCCGCACCTCAAGTTTTAACGATAGAGTATGTGAAGGATCACAGTCAGCTTTTATTTCCATTTGGGATAAACCGTTAACATAAACATTCAATCATTGCACGAATCTCAACCTGCTGCATTGTGCACTATAGGTACTAATAAAGAACGAAACAACATAACACCATAAATATATAGCATAATTTGAAATCTTATCTGGATTGGAGCGGTGACCTTTCACTTCATCCGCTTACTGTTCATATTAAACAAGCGTAGACGCGACACAATGAATGTGCTCGGAATGTTGCGATTGACACCTCAAATATATTAATGAATAGTTAGGCGTAGCCACATGCAGATACTTCATGCTTACATTCAGTAACGAAATTCATAGGACAACGCATACTCCAGTTATATTTGACTGATTATATTAAGAAACTCCTTACGGATATGTTAAAACAGCACCTGCATTTGGATGAGAAGGAATGTACTCATCAATCATTGACTACTATAATAGGACACCTCTATTAATGTAGACGGGAAGGGAGAATATCTCTTCAATAAGTAGCTCATTAGATGTTAAAAGCAGCGGGGGTGGATGTGGATGCGCTCTTCAAGACGAATCAACAAATAAATTCTGGATTTACCTATTAGGTTTATTCAATTAGTCAGGTTTACCTAGGAAACAATTGTAATCCCTCAACTGTCGTTTTGAAACATTAGTAGTGTAGATTATTCTATTTTTATGTGTTGAAGGTATGCAACCACTGTAAATTTATGAACGAACTGTAAAGAAATACTGCCGAAAATTTAGTAATAGATTAGGGGGAGGGGGCGAAAGATAAACTGCAACTTGTGTGTTACGCTCTGCATCAATAGGCAACAATACGGCAACAAGAAACGTAGAATTTTAATAAGAAAAAAAGAGAAAAACTGCATGTTAATGGGTTTGTCTTCTCCACTCAACACATCAGGGACTACAACCAAAATGATGATGATATTATCTGATTGCTAACGACAAAACTTCGTGTCGTTACATTGAACTATCCAGTAAGTTGCCAATGATGCAATGGAAACATTCACATTCAACACCACCAAACCAAAGAGGTTTATGATTTAAATTAAAGCACAACTTTTGTCAGGTGGTGTTGTCACATCTGACGTTTTCCTACCAGATAATGAAATAAATAAAATTCATTAAATTTCCAATGGTTTTTTGATGTCAATGAAAAAATTTGTAATGCTGCAGAAACATAAAAACGTTAAAAAAGAATTACTTACATCCATTCTAGAGCTATAAAGCGTAATCTTTTGAATGTAAAGAAATAGTAAATCTAATTTTTGTATATAAAACCGAAATAAATGTATAAAAAGAAAACGGTATTGTATGTGGCAATGTTGTTGACACATGAAGTGAAAAATCCAACGGCTTTCCTTGATAACTAATATTTATATACATAAAAGCATATAACAAGAAAGCTTTTTACTTTAGATTCAAAATATTAAGGTTTAACAGGAAACCGCTCCCTTAGATTTTAGCTGCCATACCGATGTTATTTTAAATAACGGCCAGTGGCGTGTCGTGAGGTTTAAGTTTGGAGGGGCGCAAATCGAATAAGCGCGCTGTAGGCGCCGGTGCCGCCGCAGGCTAAAATTTTGGGGGTGCCACGCCGAAAAAAAAGTCAAAAGTTGTTCGTTTTAAATAAAAGTTCACCTAGGTACCTTTAAAATCTTTAAAGTCTAACTAAGGCACTGTCTAAGTAGAAAAATGAAAGAACAAAATATTTACACAAATTAAACAAAATAAAATAAGTAGGTAAAAGACCTGTTTTCGGCTTTTCGTTCGCAACTTTGCGATAACTTTAAGTCTGGTAACGGTCTCCCTAGTTCTTTAATTTTAAGTTTATCGACTAACGGCAGCCTATCAACATTTATTTGAATAATATAATTTACCGTATTCATTATCACAGCCGCACGCAACAAACAAAACGAAAAACTCGGCATGATACATAGAAACACAACGGCAAACGATAAAATACTGCCTCCGCCGCCGATATCTTGCGGCCTCATAGCACGTTACGATCGTGTATCATCCTGTGGCTTTCGGGCTGTTTCGTATGCTTTTCAAATGCTACACTGCAGGGCGCTGGTTGCGGGCGCCGAGACTTATTATTAGCAAAGTAATAATCCTCGTTGCGCGAAACTATTAGGTATTAGATGAATGAGATGATAGAAGTAGACTAGATATTTAGTTTTTTGTTGAAATTTAGAAATTTTATTTGGTTTAGTTAATATGTATGTATCAATTTAGAAACATTTAAATTGTGGTACGTTATTAACAATCCTTAGGAGGGGCGCGCGGCCAAGCGGCCTTATAGAGCAACCGCCACTGATAACGGCCCTGATTTCTTTATCGTTGACAATTTAAAAGTTAAGGAGCTATGTTCAAATTGAAATGTACAATTTAATTGTACGTTCTTTTCAGCTTAGTAATGTACTAACTTTAAGTAGCTTACATAATTTATTTATAAATAACTAAGAAAGTAATTTCAACAAGTAGGAACTTTCGTCCTACCAAACCAGATTGCTGGTTTATAGTTAGGTACATGAATTTAAAATTTTGCATAGAAATACAAAATCAAGTTATATAACGATTCCAAATACATAATAATAAATTATGATCGGTATCTATCTTTTACGTTACACAAAACTATAATTATTGTGGTCCTATTTCTATTTCTAAAATAGAACCGTTATGGGAAATGTTGATCAGCGTTGCGTTTCGGTGAGCCAATGCAATGAAAAACTTTGAAAATATGTTTTCGCTGCGTTTCAATCAGTTGGTTCAGTTGCATAGTGAATAATCAATTTGCATTACTCACATTCACCTTAATTCACATTTCTTACGGTAAAAAAATAGTAAACTCTAAGCAAAAAGGGTTTCAATTTTTGTTGTTGATATAATACTACCTTTTGTACAAAATTGATAAAGTACTCTTTAAAATGACTCAGTCTGAGAAAATACATTTCGAATATGAATTTATTTATTAGAGACGTATCAAATGTCGACCATTTGAGGTTTCATTTTTTCCAGAAAACCTTTAGACTTCCTTAGATAGTTAGTGTTTGAATACGATACGGATTACTTTAATACTTAATATTAACATGTCAAGAAGGATGGGGTTTCTCTATTTTCTTATTACTACAAAAAGATTATGTAATATAAGAGTAAGGAAGAAAATTATGTATTTTATGGATGATTATATCTATGAACAGCGATATTGTAAAATAATGAGCTTATTGGAACATATTTTATAATCCCCTATTATTATAATATAAATTCTCTTTGGATTCAAAAACTTTGTGAAGATCTTTTATTTGCATTTGTACTTGAAAGGGAGATGAAAATCTAGTAATGTTAATTAACTTTAACATTTTCGCATAAATTATACAACTTTATTTAATCAGTCGAAAATAAATTAGTTTTTGAAACCTTCCAGCATACGTATAACATTAATTATAAGTTTGCGGGATTCTAGGAAACACAAAAAAATTATGACTTTACTGAAATATTGTTGAAGTTGTTTGGTAAAGACTAGAGAAGTGCACGGCGAACGTGATGTATACCATAGTAGAATCCAAAAGCTTTATAATGCTCCACAAGGCACAATACGTACTTATCATAAGAGACGTAATTCCGCTACATTTGTGTTTAGTGGCTTTCAGTGGAATGAAGCGATGAAATCATTGTAATATACTGCCACTTTAATGTCGAGCTTTCGATTTTACTTTCGGAAATCATATTTGAGTAGAGAAACATAATACCACGAATCGAGGATATAAACAAACCTTTGAATGGATCACATTCAAACTTTCAGTAGCAGAAAGGAATGGCTGAATTGTCTACATAAAGAATTCGAAATGAATATCAATAAGTCATCAAATTAAAGGTTTATTATCCGTTACGACAGAAAATATTCAATCTCCCCTTACTAAGTAAAATAATTTTGATCATGCGATTCGCTTCGAAAATATTGATTAGATTTGTAAATACCTTGACATATATTTTTACTTTAAATAAATTCTTACGAAACTTTTGCAATAATTTCACGGCATAATTTATATTTCCAAAAAGTTTTAAATCTTATTTATTTTACGCAGTTTCGAAATTCAGACTTACTAGAAATTCTGTTTTCTAAGGAACGTAATCAGTTGAAATGAAAGTATTTTATAACTGCTTATCTTCAAAGCGAAAAGTTTGAGGCTTTTTCAAATAACTCGTTCGCTGTAGAAACACTATTGAACGTGTATAAACTTGCTTCAGATTAACCATCTGAAATACAAATTTATGGTTGTACAAAGAGTTAATGAAGATGTTTCTTATTAATTGCATTTTTAATGAAATATTTTGTGTTTCAAATATTAAAAATTAACAACACATTATTGATGGAACAAAACCCCTTCTCCACATGTCTAACGATGTACCATTGATTGATCTATCTTACGGATAAAATCTTTGCATTTTATGTTTATATAGCGTACTTTCTGTCAATAAAACCATAGGTGACACCACGTTTGGGCCAATGTATATCTTCCGTAAACGTACTATACAGGGTTAGTAAAAAGTCCCGGAACGGTCGAATAACTTTGTTATTTGAAAAGTATGATTTCTGAAATTTGGTATGGGGGTATAGTTAATATAAATGCATTTTATGCAATAAAGTTTTTTTTTTTCACTTCCGGTGTAATCGGAAATACGTCCAACTTTTTTTTTTAAATGGAACCCCCAGATTTTTTTAACACTTTTGAATGCAAAATAAAAAACTACGTTCAGGAAGTATTAACATGTTTAATTTTATTCACAACAAAACAGTTAAAAAATTAAAAAAGTGTCCCCATAATCTTGAACAATTGGAAGAGAGAATAGTTCAAGAAGCCAATCGCATCACTCCAGAACAAATACAAAATTCAATAAGAAATTTTACTGACCGTTTACATTTTTGTCAAATTGTAAATGGAGAGCATTTTGAACAATTATTGTAATCGCAACCTGAATAGACAGGTATCTTGATTTTTCTGTATTAGGACACTTTTTAATTTTTTAACTGTTTTGTTGTGAATAAAATTAAACATGTTAATACTTCCTGAACGTAGTTTTTTATTTTGCATTGAAAAGTGTTAAAAAAATCTGGGGGTTCCATTTAAAAAAAAAAGTTGGACGTATTTCCGATTACACCGGAAGTGAAAAAAAAAAACTTTATTGCATAAAATGCATTTATATTAACTATACCCCCATACCAAATTTCAGAAATCATACTTTTCAAATAACAAAGTTATTCGACCGTTCCGGGACTTTTTACTAACCCTGTATGTATAATAGGTAACCGTCAAGGAGAAACATTTTTTTTTTCATTTGACTTGAATCAGCCGTGTACATACGCCCTATTCCACATTTAACTCTATCACGCTAACGCTTGCCAGTCGAACTACAAGTCACTGTCCATAGTGTTTTTTAAAAACGATGTGTTACCACTATCGACTGCGTAAACGTCATCGGAGACAAAATCAATGTAAATCAATTTATTTAAGGTCCCTCTCTTCTTTTACGGAGGATCACCGTACCAGGTTAAGAACCAGTTTCTAATGAGATGCAAGCGGAATGGTCAGAAACTTCATATCTCCACCATTTACGTTTGATATTTGATACGAAGTTTCCCTTTATTTCTCTTTTTCTCTCCAACACCGGGGTACCTCCCAATTTTATTGGTAACTCGACTGAGAGCGAGGAACGTTCAAATTAAACCTCAATCTTTGAATATACAGGGTGTTTCATAAATATACCGATAAACTTTTAGGGGTGGTAGAGGGCATCAAAGCAAATATTTTTGCTTTTAAACGTATGTCCGGAAATGGTTCATTTTCGTAGTACAGTGTGATACAGTGTGTAAAACAAATTGTTTTTTATTAATATCTAAAAAACGCTTCTACCGATTTTAATTAAATTTTCAAAAGTTCGTCGTAACTTTATGTGGCATCTTTTGGATTTATTACAGTTGATACAGTAATTCCAGGGGCGTGCTCAAAATGTACTACGAAAATGAACCGTTTTCGGACATAGGTTTATAAAGCAAAAATATTTGTTTTGATGTCCCCTACCACCCCTAAAATTTGTCGATATATTTATGAAACACGCTGTATATAATTATAATTTTATGTTACTGAATATTACTTCCGGCGCTGAATTAAAAAACCGCTGTTACGTATTACAGAAGCCTTGTAATAATATGTCATTATTGCTCTCACGGTAATTGCTCAATAATGTTAAAAAAACACTTAAAGCCGAGTTGCGCAACGCACTATAATCAAATTTCTAGCAAAGAACATGTGAATCTAAATTAAAGTTGGGGAGACTTTCTGTACTTTTGGACAGAACGCGCTTTCATTGGTTCGAGTTTTTTCCTGTCTTTTCGTATCTTGTGTGTTCTTTTGTAACATATATAAGCAAAGGCGGATTGTGTTCTCAACAGCGCTTCTCCTCCGTCATGAACGTGAAGGAAGCATCTTTGAAACGTATAGTGACGTGCAATAAAACCTGGGTTCACCATTTTGCTCCAGAATCCAAGATGTCAAGCATTAAATGCCGACACACAACCTCGCCCAAACCTCGCAAGACAGTTAAAATTACCGCTAATGTGTTTTGCGTTAGGGTCTAATTATGTTTGATTTTTTAAGAGAATTAATGCTCCATACCACTGTCAACTTCTCTTAGATGGTACTAAACCAGCGTTTGAATAAAGAAGACTAAAGCATTCCAGTAGAAGCATGATCCTCGTCTATGACAACCCGTGCCCTGACTCTTACAAAGATGCATGGAGTACCATTTCCCCAACTCCCATATATTTCTGACCATTCTCCTAAAGATTTCTATTCCTTTGAACTATTTGGAGAAGCTTTAAATGGTACTAAACTAAATGATGAAATGCCAATATTTTTGCAAAACTGGTTAAATATGTGACCAAAAGTTTTTTAAGACCACATTTTTTACTTTATTTTATTTGCTCTCCAAGCCTTCTGTCTATCGCTAGTCGCTTAGACTAGACTAAACTCATGATGAGCCTCTGACCGCGTCATTCCATATTGTTTTATTGCTTTAGGCCTATCTGTATCTACTAGTGGCCACTATATTTCTGTTTGTTAGTGATCGGCGTATAGGAATTATTTTATAACCATGCGTGGCAGGTTACTCGTCCCTATTACGCGCCTTTGCCGTTTTTACTCGCCTTCTTATCTAGTATGCCCATAACCGTGATAAAGAGTAATGAACTGATATCTCCACGTTTCATGCCCTTACGCATTATGACCTCTTCCGTCCCTCGCACTCCCTTTCTAGAAGTCTCTAATTGCATGTTGTAGTTCTCATATTCGTCCAGGCAACCCTTTGTTTTCCCTTTTGGTAACGTATTGATAGCCTTTTCCGAGTCTATCGCGTAAATAGACAGTTGCCGTTCCCCCACTAGCACCTTTTCCTCAATTTGCCCTAAACTAAATACTCAGTCGTATGTGTTTCTCCCTCGACGGAATATCACGTGAAATCATCTCATCCCCGTTTTAGAAATTGGAACAATAGCTGCCAATCTCTGACCATAAATAGCTGTCTCTGTGGTATTCTCCCGCCAATTTTATATTTCTCAATCTCCTGTCAGCCGTCAAAACTTCCTAAAATGTAAGATTATTCTCGTCGCTCAATCTCACAACTACGTTGGTTGCTTCTGTTTTCACAACTATGATTTTTATCTACCTTCCAACAGCTCCTTAAAATGTTGGTATCACATTGTCTTAACTTCGTGCTGTTCAGTTAAGATCGTTCCTTATTACCATTGATGTTCTTTTGAAGCTTTTTAAAAGTTCTATTCAATTGCGTTTTTAGAGTTAACTGGTGGTTGTAGCTTTATTGTATTACCAAAGACGTACCAGCACTTCTGTTTAGCCTCTTTAACCATGCATTTATATTTAATGTATATTTTAGAGCCACTCCTACGTGTAGTATGTCAGTATTTCTTCCAGCCGACATTGATTTTCACTAGCCTTTTAATGTCCTCACTCCACTATATCGCTTGTATTCTTTAATTTGAGTACCTAACCTTTCCACTTACTCTACCCGTCACTAAAATTATTATCTCCTTGAAATTTTTCCACATTGCTTCCACATCAAACTGTTTCTCTCTCTCTTTCGGTTTTGTAAATTCCTCATCACACTCTTTCTGATATTCCAGATCTACCCCTGCCTGTTGAAGTTTGTAGCTTCTTATATTCACACATTCTTATCTTACTTTTTCTGCAAGTTTCGCCCTCACTTTAACACTTGATTAACACCGAGAAAACACAACACCTATGCATAGCAAATCTAGCTAATATATTAAACATCGAAAATATTCATGAACTATAAATTCCTGAGGGTATCTTTAGCAACTTATACGAATGGGAATTGAAGATACGGCAATAAAAGTTATTGAATGGAAACAACTTATTTGATACAACATTATCCAAACAAGAAACTTAACACCTGAAGGCTAGTAGGATGGTCAGAATTGGAATTCGCATAATGAACAACAGGTATCTATTATTATAATATTAACCATTCTATAATAGACTATGAATCTGAATCACGACGGCCCTTATAGTTAGCTGATCTTATTTAAAGAAATAAGTTTTCCTTTTTGAAAATACAAACGATGTTGAGGAAAATTCGATAAGATACTTCTATATCTTCAAAAGTTGTTCTGTAAAAGTAAGATATTAAGACAAATGGTTAACAGTTAATAAGAGAAGATTTTAAAAATTGACGGTAATACGAGTACCTCTTATATCAATAACGAATTTTGTAAGAAGCTTATGATGTATCGGATTTATATATAAATCTCGACTCCACAATATTTAACCGTCAAGATATTTCTAAGTAAAACTGAACATAAAGTACGTCGCGAACACACAAAGCATTTATCGGCCTCTACAAATATTTACGTTATGCCTAAAACTCGAAGCACGACGTTTTTTCAAGTACCTAAGTTATCTTTCTGAAGTAGAATTGAGAAATTATTTCATTCGAAAATAAGACAAAAGCCCAAACTGTTATGTTTGTCACCTTCATAAAATTATATTATTTGTACTGTCAATGTGAAATATCTAGTTATCTTTTAGGTTACCACCATTATTCACATTATTTTCAAATTATCTTGATAAAATAGCACGTTACGTGTTTGATACGATGATGATACTGCGAATTAAAATTAGGGCTGGTTTCTGATATCTCTTACATTTAAGGGTTATTAACATTTTGTAACTACATATTAAGGAATAATCTGTTTCCACTTCCAGCTTGATTGCTGTGGTGTAGGACACAACCTATAATCTGATCTCTTTATTCTTATTAATTTAGGATTGTCAAATAAGGAAATTTTAATTATTTAGTTATATAACATCCATACGTCAATTTCGCGCAGAGGAATAGAGAGTAGAAGTGGCATAAATAAGCAAATAAGTATGGCATATAAACACATTTTTGTTTCCTCTTGGAAACGGTTAAATTAAAGCATGATCCATAAAGATATGCGTAGTTTCTAAAATTTGTCAAGGAATGCTTTGTAGTGGGGTGTACTATGTACATAATTCTTGGCATTCTGAACTATTAGCAGAGATGTGTTTCGCGTAGGCCGAACTCTTGTTGCAAATATGGGTGAATGTACCAAAAGTGGAAAGGAGAAACTTGAGTCTTACAAAAAATTGCATGTAAGAAATAGCATTGATTTTATACACGGTAGGAAACCCTTTTAGCTTCCAAAGTGGCATCACATAAATGGAGCCAAATCATCATCATAGGAGTTTCAATTTAACGAATTGAACCACTATTCATCAGTGAGACGAAAAGGTAGGGAAAGAAATGCGTGGTTAAATTTAGCTAACATCAATGATCATCTCGAAACGATAACTAGGATGCGGTACATAATCATCAAGAAGAAGAATTTGAAGGCATGTGGAAAGTACTTACCTACTACTACAATTAAACACCGCCATGAGAATAATCAGCGGCACACTTACATCCACTCCTATACCATGGCTATCTGTTCTTTCAAATATACCCCCAGCACATTTACGTATAAAACAAGCAGTTAAGAAATTATGGAATAAATATCAATCACTTAAAGAAATTTTTCCAAATTGCAACCATATACAAAATTACAGCAATAGGCTTTCTTCTAGCAAACCCTTTTGGAAAATAATTATACAGGGTTAGGATAAAAGAATCATCGGATTTTAAAAGGCTGTATTTAAAATAATAACACATAACATAGCATAACATACAGTAATGAACGATACATGAAAATAAATGTAAACTGTTCAAGTTTTAGACATACCATAATAGAAGTATGGACATACCTTCACAAATTTTCAATATGAGCTCCTTTCGTCACACGATACACATCTAAGCGGAAGTGTAGTTCAGCCCACACCTGTTAACATCTCCCTATCGATGGTCATAAATGCAGTGTAGAAATACAAAATTTTTCATTAGAAAATGAGTGGAAACTATTTTGGACAAACGAAAAGGTCTTTAACATAGCTTTGGTTATGGACCCTACTAAATCCCTTCCTGAATTCCATCATTCTAGTATGATTTGGACTAAATTAAATCGTATACGTACTGGTCATGGGCGATGTAATTTTATGTTATTTAAATGGGGTATAGTGCAAAATCCATTGTGTGCCAAGTGTGATAATGACTATGGGGAATCTATAGAACACATCGTTGACCATTGTCCAGTGACCAAATTTCAGGGAGGTTTCACTGCATTAAATGAACTAACAGCAGAAGAAGCAGGCTATCGATTGGTTACGCTCTATTAAAAATTTCTAGTTGATCTTTTACAACCTTTATATGCTGCTTTTTTTCTAAATCTATGTCCTGTTTATGCTATATTCATAAGACTAAAAAAACTGGAAGACCATTTATCATAAAAAACTTACCACAAAAATCTATCTAGAAACCTAACAATCCAATAGAATGCCAAATAAAACAAAACTAAATTTTTGTTCAACATGAAATTTAAGTTGGTCTTATTAAAAGCGTAGCTTTTATACTTAGGCCCATATTTAACATGCAAAAAAATTGCAGTGTTTTTTAAGGTTTCAACATTTTGACCTTTTCATTTTAAATTTAGTAAATATTAGCAATATGTACTTCTACAATTGAATGTTTTTATGGTTTTCCGTTATAATATAGTGGTTAAGTAGAAAAAAATTATCAAAGTTAGATATTAAACCAGCCAGTTTCAATACATGACCACACTGATCATTGCAGTGACATCAAAGATTGCAGCGGATGATCACTAAGTCGACAATTCAAGTTAAATGAAATTCAAAGGAAGTGCAAGGAGTGGACGTACTACATGGGGAAATACAAAAAAGATAAACTAAGGGTGCACGGTTCGGGAAGATTCCGGGTTGTTTAAGGTGCACGAAACGCAGAATACCCAGCTAAGCAAAATGTTCAACAATGCAAGAGAGACGAACGCCACAGCCAACTGGGAGGTCCATAAGGCTAAATCGATCTGTGTGTTTTCCATTATTTTCTCCTCCCTAACCTTTAGTTTCTACTTAGGTAGTACTCTTTGACATAACAAATATTGATTTCTTCTTCTCTTTTACGAGGAGTACGGAAAAAATTGCACTTCTTAAATTTTATGTTGAATAGATATCGTTAACACGTTTCGACACTCGATAATGACATTTGGAGTCTTGAAATGTGTTGTGTTATAAAATAAACATTTAAATAGAGGTACTTATTATATTTTTATTTATTTATTCATGTTATGGGCTGAGATCTAGGAACAGCGAATTTCCAAGCACCTCTACGCGCATCAACTGCTTTGGTTATTAGCACTACCCTACTCGAATTTTGTCTGACTAAGGGAATTTCACCCTTAATCAGGATCTTTATCGTGCCGAATTATAATTACCAAAATTCATGTTTTTGCTTCAATAAGCGTGAGTTGCAGATTTTTGGAAAACATTTTGTTTTACTGATTAAAGTAATGGAATCATATTTGCAAAATCGATATCAAATGGTGATGTACAGGGTGTACAACTAAGAAAGAAGGCCGGCCGTAACTCGGAAACTATTCGAGATAGAACAGTGAAATAAAAAATCTTGTAATAAATGTGGCCAAGAGAAAATGCTGGAAATTATTTTCAATTTCCTACCATTGCCGCCAGAGGGCGTTTCACTGATTTCAATTTGAAATTCCCATTTTTTGGGCAATTTTCCTCAGTAAGGTATTTAAAAAAATATATTCATTGTAAACTAGTGATCAATATGTAAAGCTTTGTTTGAATTTTCACGATTGCTGTCAAAATAAAGGGAGAGGGAAGTAAATTATGTGTTACTAGAAAACATCGTGTAACTCCGAAACGGGTTGGTTGAATTTGTCAAGATTGGTCTCGATGTAAAGATAATACTTGATATTACCAAAAAATCCAAAACCACAACAATTTCTTATCTCCGTCTACCAACAGAGGGCGCAACTTGTTGAAGGAACATAACGGTCAACTTTTCTAAAAAAATTCAAATGATACCAAATATTTTTTCACTGCTATTGGAAGGAAAATTAATAAGGGAGTAATTTACAAAAAAAATTATGTCAATAGCTCTTATAGTACCGAAGATATAGTCAAAAATGTGTAATATAAGAGGCAATTTAATAAATGGTGCGCAATTGACAAATTGAAACTAAATATCGATAAATGTAAAGTTGTTTCATTTACCAGGCAACTATTGAAGTGTTTGGGTTTCTGTTGATACATTCTAAGAAATTTAGAAATAGTCAACGTTAATGGCATTGTGTTTACTGCATTAGCTTAGTCCGGAACTAATACCGCGTAGGTATTGGTGTAGATACCGTATTGCAGACAGCAAAAAACGTGAGCTGGAAAATGTCCAATGTAAATTCTTGAAGTATCTTTCGTATAGGACGACATGCAATATACCTATAACAGCATCTTGGAGAACATGTTTGAGATATATCGCTTGATGTCACGAGATCGGCGATAGTGCCGCCTGTTAGAGCAAATTTTGAATCAAAATCACCGATAGTAGTTTGCGTACTGAAATCAGTTCTATACGCAATATAATTAACTGAAAACATTAGTAGAGCATGAATCACAATGAAGGGTTGTATGCGCTTATTATTATGAATGTAATCACTTCACTTTGTTAATTATTTAATTAGTAAATAATGTAGTGATACCTACATTAAGATTATTCATTGTACATATTTCTATATCATAATTATTATTATTATTTTAAGGCACATTTCTCCAGTCTCTCACTTTCACACAATATTTTCTCTTCTAAATATCCCACGAGTATAAAAGAGAAGAAGAAAAACGGTGCTTTAAAACACTGAAATAACCAAAAATTTTAATAATCAAGATCAAAATCAATTATGGAATGGTTCATTCGACTCAATTTTATAAGGTAGTAATTAATCAAAATGAAAAATGAAAGTAATACTGACTCAATAGGAGTATTATTGATACAAAATTGATTATAGCTTTATATTCTAATAATCACAGCTTATTCATTATTGATGATACATATAAATAAAATGTTTTGTTCAACTTACATTCTGTTTCATTATACATTTCCATTATAATAAACTCTTTACATTCATACCGTTACAATACACGCCGTATTTGGTGTGGTTTCCCTTTAACTTCAGTTTGAGGTTTGCACTTTCGAATGTATAATAAATAAAATATAAAGAGCAAATAAATCCATAGAAATTGAATTACTATAGAGGAAATTCATTCTCCGTCAATTTTTATTGCAATACTATAATATATTTATTTTTTTATTCAAATTAAGTATAAATGGAAAACGGAGCAGTACAATCTAAATGAATTACTTTTGCAAAATTGCCGCATATCAAGAGTGTTCCAACTTGACACAATACATGATTGTTGTACATTGATTCATTAAAATATCGAAGTTGAAATATTGAGCCATATTTCGCTTTTCATTCACTTGTTTTGTACTCGTAATAGAAAATTGAGATATGCAATACTAAATGAACCGCAAATAGATTCATTCATCTATTTGTTTTATATATTCGATAATGACGTAATAGTTTCAAAAGCCTGATAACTTTACGGAGACAAAGGGTCTCTTTGGATATTATTTAAGTCGTTTTGGTTTAATTAATATAAACAGTTATCTCTCTCATCTCCTCTCAACCCTCATGTATATAATATGTGTGTTTTCTTACTTCTACGAAATAACGATGTTTCATACAATAAACTGATGCCATTACAATTAGAATCTAGTAAACATTGAAGTTTGACCTAACGTAGGTATTACTCTTTGATCATTGATGCGATAATTGCTGAATCTAGTAATTTTATCTATACCTCGCACAGAACGCTCCCTGTATTATGTGTATATACCAGGTGTCAACTTGAAAACTTGCCAGACCTCATATCTTCGAAACTATCCACATGATGGAAGATTCTGGTCTCACAAGGGGGTTTGGTAATATAGAAATTAATAAACTCTCAGTCGTCCTTTTAATACTTCTTTAATTACTTGGATAAAATTATTGAAATTGTTAAAATTGAAAAGTTGAAGTTGTTCACAAATAATCACACACCATAGTGATTAGTAGTAATAATTGCGACGTGTTTCGGGAGCTGACTGCTCCCATTATCAAGCAAGATTTTGATTTTGATTTTGATTTTGATTTTGATTTTGATTTTGATTTTGATTTTGATTTTGATTTGATTTTGATTTTGATTTTGATTTTGATTTTGATTTTGATTTTGATTTTGATTTTGATTTTGATTTTGATTTTGATTTTGATTTTGATTTTGATTTTGATTTTGATTTTGATTTTGATTTTGATTTTGATTTTGATTTTGATTTTGATTTTGATTTTGATTTTGATTTTGGTTTTGGTTTTGGTTTTGGTTTTGGTTTTGGTTTTGGTTTTGGTTTTGGACAAATTAAATTACACCTTAATGTTGCCATAAAAAACTCTTCTGATCTATCTGAAAAAATTAATTCTATCAACCTCCCTTCTCAATTCCATATGATCTCCTTCGATGTCACGAATTTGTTTCCAAGTATTCCTTCTGATGATTGCATCAACATCATTTCTAACCACCTCAACACTTCTGACCTTTCCGATAATCACACACAGTTCATTGTTTCTTTACTTAAACTTTGCATCCAAAAAATGTTAGGTTTATGGATCTTCGGCAAAGCGTAGAGCAAAGGGGGTTTGGGATTCATCACCATCCCGATCAGACCGGTGGTTAGTTTTCGAAACACCCCGGCTTCCAAACTCACCTCTTGGCTTAACCATATCTTGAAATCTTTATATTGTTTTACCTCAAAATTATTCGCTTAAAAATTCAGCTGATCTGACCCTCAAACTTAATGCCATCACCCTCCCCGCAAAATACTCTATGGTATCATTTGATGTGACCAATCTCTTTCCGAGTATTCCCACATCAGATTGTATCAATATTGTTTCTAACTGCTTAAATTCATCGGATTTATCAGACGTTCAGGTCAGTTGTATCTAGCTTGCTTAACCTTAGTATAAAACAAAACTTCTTTAAATTTAACCACCAATTTTATTCTCAAATGGATGGTTTAGCCATGGGCTCCAACCTATCCCCTATCCTAGCCGAAATCTTCATGAATCAATTAGAAACCACCCACATCATCCCTTCTAAATTTTATAAAGACCACATCCTGTTTTGGGGCAGATATGTCGACGACATTATTTGCATCCATACCTTTGACGACGGTTCTCTCAATATTTTTCTCGATTATTTAAACCAGATACATAATAACATCAAATTCACGGTCGAAATAGAATCAAACAATTCCTTACCATTCCTTGATATCCGATTAATTAAAACCCCTCATCATATGGAATTTGGCATTTATCGAAAACCTACCACCACAGATTCCCTCATTCCCTTTGACTCGTTCCATCCTTACTCCCACAAATTGGCTGGTCTCAATGCTTTGGTTAGAAGGTTAGTTACCATCCCTTTATCGTCCAGCAATTATAATCAAGAACTCAATATCATTTTTCAAATCGCCCATAACAATGGGTATCCTATGGAGGTGGTACAGAAACTTCTCACTAAAATTAACAGATCTATAAGCCAATCCAACCTCATCCGTCAGAGCACTCGTCCCATCCATACTGTTTATCGTTCCCTACCCTTCGTTCTCAACTTATCCCATAGGTTGAAGAATATCTTCAAGAGTCACCACATCCATATCTCATTTTCCACCCCTCATTCCCTTTCATCCGCGTTGGTCCATAATAAGGATTCCATTCCTAAGTTAAACAAGTCCGGTATTTATCAACTTTCTTGCCAAACGTGTCAATGTTTTTATCTCGGTCAAACCGGCAGATCTTTTACTTCTCGTTTCAAAGAACACTTTCAAGCCATTAAGACCAACAACCTATCCCATAAATCCGCTTTCGCCGACCATATCCCGTCCACTGGACATAACTTTAACCCCCAGTCTGATTTTAAAATTCTTCATTTATGTGACAAGGGTCCTTTGCTCAATGTCCTCGAATCTTTAGAAATCTGCAAACATAAACGCAGTAATAATAAATTTATTAAATGAAATCACCGATTTTGGTAGTAATCTTATCTGTCATAAGTTTGTTTAAAAATAATTTTTGCTATATTCAATTTTGATTCACCTTGTATTAATTCTCATGTTAGTGGTTGTCATTGTTTGGACGCCATCTAGTGTCGTTTATAATTCTTTGTCTTCAAAAATGTCACCGTATAACGGCTGTTGTAAAAATCAGTCAATTTTATAATGAAATTTCTCTTTTAATCCGGGCCCTTTTGGCTCCGGAATTTATATAATGTTTGTTATAATGTTTCAACTTTAATTATTGTTTTGTTTTAATTATGTGATCTTCACCCCTTTGGTAAGTTTTACTTGTAACCACCTGTTATCTTAATGCTAAATGTGCTATTTTTAGACATTCAATTTGTGATGGAATTTTGTATCGTTAGTTTAATTTAGAATCAATTTGCTTGAAAATGAGACTAGGATGTCTCGAAACATATATGTCGCATTCATAACTTAAATTTAAACTGTTAATTAGTCAAACTTTACTTCTGTTTTTTCACCTTTGTTGAAGGTTAATAACGAGGTGTTTTTACTTATAAAAATATTTTCCGATTAATGCTGGATTGTCACCCACGTGAAAGTGAGTAGCGGGGTGCTTCCAATTAATTGTTTTACTTCATTACCCGTTAGTGTTGCCGATTAATTTCGGGGCTAATGTTTCAGTATACTTGTATACTTATCTTAAAAAACATAACCACTCACCCCATCCTTCGATTCATCTAAGTTTTGACTTAATTCTCATATTAAATTCATTGTCAAGGGGAGGTACTAAGTAGTTTTATTTATTATCATCGACCCCCTTCGTGTATTACTGACTTACTATGGATTATTAACATATTTGTTGTAAGATTAAAATCTTAGGAGAACACTAAGTATTAAGTAAAATATTTAACATAATCCTATTATGATTCAGACTACTAAACAATTTAATAACATTAAAAGGGGGTTCTAAATGAAATCCCCAAGTTAGGCTTGAAAGCCTGATAAATTTGGATAATGAAATAAAATATGGAAAACTTTAACTGCTCATTGATCAAAAAGTGCCCTTCGAAGAAAAATTCAAATAAACTTAAAAATGAAAACAAGAAGGAATTAGCATGGTGTTCTAGGGTCGATTCAAATGAAAAAGAAGAAAATGAGAGCAATTATTGGTTTGCTATTTCAGGGCTATCAAGTCATACGTGGAATAAGCATAAAAATATTTCACTTCCGGATACCAGCACGAAACTTTGGGGAGTTACTAAATACATATCACAGACTGTAAATCAGCCGGGAAACAACATTACAAATGGCCGCCTTGCATAATTTTCAAAGTCACATATCTCACGAACTAATTAACCGATTTTAATTACAGTACACTATTTTGTGTAAAATGAAGGTAGTTTCATATTTTGGTCTAAATGCAATAGTTTTTTTAATAATGTTTAAATTATGAAAATTTTCGAATTTCTTTCAATTTCCTTTCCCACCCTCTCCCAAAATGACATATCTATTATATCTAAATTGAAATATAATATTGTTTATAATAGTTTCTAAAATGACGTATCATTGTGAGTGGTGTTGCGAATATCGCTAGCATTTTGAGAAATGTGTTGTTTAAATTGCTAATGATCAGTTTTTGAATGTACATGGAGTATCCACAATACTGATTAAAGCTAGAATTAACAATCAGTGGGATATTCATGTCAGATAAGTAACGATAATGGCTAAATAAAAGCGCTAAATAAATATGGATGAATATTGAGAAAGATTCAATAATACAGCAATGGTATAATTTAGAAAAATATTACCTACTGCTTATCTCAACTTTAACCTTCAAAACTGTAAACTTGCTTAATTAAGCTGCAAATGTTACGTAATTACAAAAACGAAAAACATCCGATAATAGAAATATTGAGAATTCTTACGAGCAAATTTTATTTACTTAAAATTTTCTCCTTTTTGGTGCTAGTTACCTTTACTTACATTCAAATGTTAACAGCTCTAATGCTTTGCAGTGTAATTCTACCCAGAATCTGAATAGGTATTTAAAGCAGAATAAGAAAATTGCCTTAAAAGTTCGATACATAAAGTAAAACTTGTTGAAGTTCATACTGACTCTAGCTTTGTAATTATAGTTGCTAATTAATAGCTTACTGATGGAATTTTAACAGTATAATTACTCAAAATACTTGCGACCTGTAACGTACTTGTAGCTCAGTCACCTTACGATTAAAGTATTTTCTTTATTTTTTATAAATTTTGTATAGAGAAAATCGCGCTTGGCGGTTATGCCCCAAAACATTTAACATCTTATTTTGGCTACTCTATTTGCACGAGTTCTTGGCCCTTTATAATACATTTATATCAATGAGCATACAACAGAGAGAGATTCAGCGCGCTGGAGATTGGATTTGAACGAACCCAACCACCAGGTGCGACATGATCTAATAACAAGGTTCCGCAACTAAATATCCTCCATTTCCGACTGTTCTAAAAAAATTTCCGCGCTGATTCATAAACATACCACCGTGTCAATTTCCTTATAACAAAGAAAATCAATAGATATGCTTTTAAAGGACGGTACCGGTTTTCTGATAAGATTTCGCCTACTTTCCCATTTAAATGCATTTATAATTACATAGGAAACATTTCGCCTAACAATTAAGCCCACGTTACCATAGTAATGAAAAGGGACTCATTATGCGGATTTAATACACTGAGAAGGGTCTGGACTTTCATCACTAATTTTAGTACATTACAGGTATTCCTATCCATACTGATTTATTTATGCACATGTATAAATAACCATAACGTAGTATGGTGCATGTACTACATAAAATACTAACGGTGTACGCCAATATGCATAACACAGCGGAGCTCTTACCTTCACGAATGTTTTACATGAATGCAAAAACAACGATTTTATTCTTTATAATAGCACGATAGCACAGATATCTGTGATAATAGCATATTAAAGTATAAGTGGATAAACAGGTCTTTAAAACACGCGCGAGTTTTCAAGCACGATGGCGTAGTCAGAATGCTTGAAATAGAGCAAGTGTTTCAAAGACCAGTTATCCACGAATAGTTTACGCTATTTTTTTTATTGGTTCACTTTGAAGTCATAAATACTGGTATTAAAATGGAAATAAGAACTAATAATGTAAAATGGTTGAATTCGTACTGTGAAATCAGTATACCTTTCGTTGTCATGGAAATCAGAGAAATGGAAATTAATTTGCAATCTGTCATCCAAGATTTATTGTTGTCCCCGAAATGCTTAAAAATGAATTCTGATATAATATATTACATTAAATAATATTTTAATAGAGGTTTTGAATTTGTTAGTATAGTCGTAGTCACCTAAGAAGGCGACGCGACGCGGCAATGCGCAACGACGAATTTACGCTGCTTGTCAAATTGGTGCGTATGTATTATAAGTCAGTGTCGTTTCACATTGTTTTTGTAGATATGTTCATTCATCACTAAATATGAACATTAATGTTATTTATTGAATTACAATTACAGGATAATTACATATTTAGTGATATATAATCAAATTCGAATTAAGGTTATTGAAAAAATGCATTTGTGGGAATGCATTTATTATGCAGAATAACAATAAGTAAATGGAGATATGATACGCAACTGACTTCTTAGGTGACTACGACTGTTCCTACCTAATATTTTATCTGACGTAACAAAGTACTCCTGTCACCTGTCAGATCAATAACCAATAGAATTCAGGTTTTTCAAATTGGCGCGTTTTTGAAAGTGGGACTTAAACACGCTGGGGGTAGTTTAAAAGGCTAAAGTAGGACACCAATAAAAAATATCAACTTACATCAATTCTCAATTCATTTAATGGTTGAATCTCTTAAAATTATTTTACATAGACAATCGGCATACCCGCATACATACACAATTTTAGTGTTTATTTTAACAAAATATGTAGATATACGTGAGCAAAATAGATTATATCATTATAAACGTGAGTTATTGATTAGTGTTACTTAGTCGAACCGATAACTCGAATTCTAGACTATCCAGGAGGTCAAGGTTGGTCTTGCTAAAACCCTAATTTTCAAACTTAATTTAAGTTCGAAGATGGGATAAATCTAACCTTTGATCTCCGACCTATGACATTAACATAAAGAGTAGGCACTAGCGTAAGTACTACCTAATATAAAGTAAGAGAATGGAAGAAATGAACAAGGAAAGAGTAATAGGCGGTTTGGGTTGACTCTATTCTCTTTCACAGTCACACTGCTACACTCTTCACCTAACCTACCTACTACAGAGTGAGCAACCAAATTTTAAGGTGGCAACATTGTTAAGTTGGTATTTGTTAGATAAGATAAGCGTACAGTTCAATGTATCTATTCATCGAATAAAGAATTATCTATTTTATACCTTAACCTTAAAACAACAAGTCTGTCATAAATATTTTTTAATTTCAATGGCCACATTCAGCAGACCCACCGGTAACTTAACCGGTAAATAAACCGGTTGGTATTTTACTCACCACTCTCTATTTACGGTTACTTTGTTATCGCTTTATGGTACATGCTTGTTAGGTTATGTCACAAAACATATGATTGAAAAATCAAAATAACCCATTCAGTACCGATACGTGTGCTGAATGCAGCCAATTACAGATTGTTCAGTAATCGGAACTGACTTCTTCTGTCGACTGCTGCCTGTAGTGTCTAGGCTTTCGATCACTTTTATTGGCGAATTTTGTAAAGATACGCAAGTTATGTGAAGCGGGGAGAATTATGCCCATAAAAAAACTTTTATCCAATCAAGGAAACCTCTAGCACTTGAGTTCTAGTATACCTAAATTATAATAGCACGATTTTCATTTGCATAATGCGAGGCTAAAGTGACATGACGTAATGCTGACACAAACAGATATAAAAGGTGTTTTCTTTTTGCACGTCGTGGTTGACTTAAGTCAGCCCTGTCAATAACCCACCATTCGTTTTATAAAAATAATTTGACTCGGTTCTCAATAACCCTATTCGTTTTAAAAGCTTTATTTAAGTTTTATATTAACCCGAGGCAGAAATGTCTTATGACGTAAGCTTGACGCAAGGCACTTCAATCACGTGATAATTGTGACTGACTAACCATGTGGCGGTCTAAAAAGCAAACACCTGTATTTTACTCATTTTTCTATGAAATGTCAAACGTCAATGTTACTTTGATGTTCCGTGTATTTAAACAGGGGGTCGACAATCATTTTTAGCTGTTACAGTAATCACTATTTTGAGGGGGGTATATAAAAAATAGTGTGTTATACACTAGGGGAAGTAAGTGATTTTAGTGCGAGCATAAAGTTTGCATCCCGAAGGGAAGTGGAGGGAGGAAATTATGCGATAAATAACTATCAAAGGTTTATCTAAAAATGTGGAGTCTCATCGATAAACGCCATTGTTGGTACCCTTGTCAGTCATCCTGATACATTTAAAGTCCTAATCTTTCAAAACATTATACGCACACACATTTTAAAAACCATTAAGCATTTCATATGCAGATTCAGCCCCAATTATAAAATTAATATATCTAATGAGCTTGATTAATGTTTTAGCAGGTTAAACTCTAATTCCATAGCTAGATAACAACGGTTAAAGTTTAAATATGGAACTTTGGGCGAACCAACGCGGATTCACTTAGAAATTAATGTTTTAGCAGCTTAAACTGTAATTTTAAAGTTAGATAACTACGGTTGTTTAAAAAGAAAACCGAATTTATTCTATGTAGACGCAACACTTTGCACCTCAACAGACGCATTTACTTCGGCTACAACCTCTCCCACTATCCTTGCTTCTGCAGCGTCCAGTAAATCAATTTCCTTCGATCGGCGATTCTACCTGTTTTAGTTAAATCGATCCCGACCTAAGAAGAAGAGAACAGCGTTACATAAGCACAAGTCCCGACAATCCTTGAACCAACTTGGCACATACAATAATATCCCAGAATGTTTTGTACAGCAGATTTGCTAGGATCTTCGCCAAATTCAATCCAGAGAGTGTGACACAAGGCTCGCCTATACCTAGATTGAAGCTTTACTCGGATCAAGAATAAAGAGACCTTTTTTGTAGTGAATCGAATTCTCTACAAAAAAGGATAAATAACTTTTTTTCGTATCGCGCTTTGTTTTCTAGATATTGTGGAAATAGTGTTGTCGATGCACCGAACATTATTGTTTTGTTTTACTCAATTTCTGAGATCAAGAGACAATATTATTATTACACCCAGTCGACTTGTAAAATATATAGTCACATATTTCTCAATATATCTCGGGAACGGTGAAAGATACAAAATAAATGTGTAGAAGCTACATTGCGGGAAATTTAATTCTAGACAAAAAAGGTCTCTTCATATTTACTCAAATATTGCATATTTTGCGAGATATAGTAGAAAGCACTGACTATGCTTACGACAAATCACTGTTAATCCTTTCCTTCGTTCTCTGGTTAATATTTCAGATTTATTTACCATTTCCCCTTTCATATTATGCATTTTTGTTGCATATGTTACAAAAAATGACAAGAATTTACCATGTAAAATGATGTACCTATATGGTAATATGCGAGCGCCGAAAGCGCCAAATGCCCTAGAAAGCCGCTAGAAATGAAGCCGAAGAACACATGTCTTTCCATTAATATGAATATATGTTGTCGGGCACGAACCGTTCTACAACATATATTCATATTAATGGAAAGACATTGTGTTCTTCAGTGTCAAAAATGAGCCAGAAGTCATGGGCGAAATCTTATCATTATCAGAATACCGGTACCGTTCTTTTAGATTAATCGATCACCTAGTTAGGAAGAAACTTGTTCAGGTCAATGCGTTAGATTAACTTATATCTAAGTAATCGAATAAGTATATTATCATTCTCCTACCCTTACGAATTTTACTCATCTTAATGTTATAATTGATGGAATCCAACAATAATAGACTCCAGCGTGGTTTCAGAAAAGGGATATTAAAATCGGACAATTGAGTATTGAGTTCAAATTTTGAAGCACAAATGAAGTTAATGTTACAATACCCGGCTAGGAAGCAATTTACGAGTAACATCCTACAGACTATCCAAATTTCAAAATGACATCACATACCAATCACAGTTATTGTACAACTGAATTCCTCTAAATTTGAGATATTTGTCTTTTATTTATTTATTTATTTATTGAGAATAAGCACAAAAAGTATTACATCATAATAACACAATTTTTTGCAATTTAAAGTAAGAATTCAAAAATTCCGAATCGAACATTCCTTTCACTCTTTCCAAGAATTTTAACAGTATTCAGGAGATTGACTGTAACTTTATGTATGTTTTTATTATTTTTACCATGTGTCCGGTTTGTTATTTATATAGTACATATACAGGGTTGCCCTTCGTTCTTCGATAGTGCCTTTAATATTAATTTTAGGACAAAAGGTCAAGAGACTTTTCTTATTCAGATGTACCTTGTTTACAACCTAAAAATATTTTCAGCCCGCACTGCTCTCGGTTTCGTCTGTACAGGATCGTACTCGATTATTTTAAATGGAATATCCTATAGATTTTTATATTTTTGAAATCCATATTCGATTCTAGACCAAGTTTGTTTGGCTTTTCATCTTCTTAAGTCAACTCATTTACGAGAAAATCAATGTTTCTTAAAAATTGTTGCCAAAATCAACAAGCAATAAAAAAATCATAACTATTCAATCATTGGCAGCAGAGCAACAAAATTGGAGATTATCATAAACAAAAGAGCGTTTTATTTCTCGATATGCTGATTTTGAACGAAATTTGTTACAAAAGGGTCGTACTGAATTTTTTCTAACGACCACAGAAGAAATGCCAAAAGTCGACTATTTTAAATAGAACACCCTGTATATTTTTTCATAAATGAACTGCTTTTTAAGTTAGCTTTGATTTTTTTTAAACATGTCCTATATCTAAAG
This sequence comes from Pyrocoelia pectoralis, assembly GCA_036250285.1. Classification (NCBI taxonomy): domain Eukaryota; kingdom Metazoa; phylum Arthropoda; class Insecta; order Coleoptera; family Lampyridae; genus Pyrocoelia; species Pyrocoelia pectoralis. Next base: position 54,116,283 of record CM070074.1, read on the forward strand.
GTAATAGTTATGCAATATATGAGTAATTAACAATGCAAATACATAGGTACCGTTATGGAGATATTTATAGATGTTAAGAATAAAAACTACTAGTGCAAATCGATAGAGAATTAAAAACCACATTAGAAATAGTTGAAAGAAATCAAGGGTTCCATTAAAAAAAAATGAGTTTCGGCAATTTGAAAAATTTGGAAATTAGCGCTCTCATACAAATAAAAGTATGTCGAATTAAAAAAATCTTTTAGACTAATTAAGTACATACTTCTGACTTTCATCTACGAAATTACAAAAAGAATTTCAAAAAATGGCAACGCCCCGATCAATTTAAAAAATTTTTTAAATATTTTTCAGTATCATCGAACAGCATAAAAAATTGGATAGGTTGCTATTTAAAAAAGTGTAACTTTATGCTGCCCAGCGAAAACTAAACACTAAAAAAAAAATGTTTTTAAAGCATGCAGCTTTTCAATAGAAATGAGTACAGTACTAAACATTTTATGCCGACATTTATACAAAGGCACTAGAAACAAAGGCCGGAGTAATGGCGAATATTGGTTGATGTGACAATAATAGTGACTATTGGTGTTTTCTTTGCCCATTGGTTAATACCGTCTTTTCCCACAAAAAATCGGTGATTTCAGAATTTCTCTCCTGCATTTCATTGTAATTTATGTACGGCAAAAACAATACATGTAATTCAACCACTGAAGAAAATAACGCTTTACAAAACGATATTTCTGAACAAAAAATTAATTCTGAAACACTGAAGATGTATCAACCGCTACTACGGAGTAGCTAATAAATAAAATTATAAATGTTTTATCTGAACATTTCAATTTCCTTAGTTTTCTGTTTTGTGACGCTTAAATCCGTTACAAATAAACTCGTATAATGCCACGCCACGGTAAGGTTGTAATTCATATTTTGGACGAATGAATACCAACATTACAAAATGATATTTACATTGCGCGAAATTCAAGCATGTCTATATCATTTTATATACGTACTGTATTCTTACTGTAACAGTAAATAAATTAAAATAAATAAAAATATTCCTTCTTCAAACAAAACAATACAAGTCAGTTTACTCATTCATTTGGTTGTATACGTTTTAATACAATAATTTTGATCGTAAGGGTTACACTTACGTTTGCCTTTGGCAGATTTACAATAATGGTTTTTTCATTCGAGTTATACTCTTGGGATAAAGACGCGAAAAGTTTTATGTGAACTGATACGACTTGAAGTAATGCAATATACTATCTCCAAATGTGTCTTTTTTGTTTCCTAAACCTATAGATGTTGTCAGAAACATTAGTAACGGTATCCAGAAAGCAGATATTTATAGTATTTGATATTTGGGAATGTCGAAGATGGAAAGCATTCACAAATTGTTTCTATTTTAGGAGGAAGTCACAAAGGCACGTGAAGTAAATTTGTTAAGAATTTTGAAAGACAAAATAGAATTTAACAAAGCAATATAGATGACAAGTTATATATTGATGTAAAATTTAATGCTGTTGGTACGTATGGATATAAATAAATTTCTTCTAAATCGTTAGCATAATAAGAAGGAAATATATAACCAAAACAAGGAAATGTCTATGGCGTGTGTAGTATAACAATGATTACTAAACCTCAACTGCGGTGGACAATTTTTTATTTAGATGTAAGTATGAAAGTCTTCAAATCACCATGGGCAGATAAATTCCTTGCATTTTTTGCACACATCTTCGTGTTACGTTTGCATGCTGTTAGCCACTGTACCTTTGAACTGTAAGTAGTCCTTATCTTGTTATATTCGTTGTATAGGTAAGTGCATGAATCCTTTAATATGCCACCTTTTATTTTTCCGTCTCATTGGATATATTGATAAATATTGGTCATCGCGCATTTCAAATATATTTTATTGTATTATTTCCGAAAAGGCAAGAACGGATCGCAAGTACACAAGAAATTATGTGCCGTATATCGGAATAAAGCCTTGAAAGAAATGCTGTGTCAAAATTGGTTTGCCAAATTGCGTTTTGGTGATTTTTTACTGAAAAATGCTCAACGATCTGACCGTTCAGTTGAAGTTGATGAGACACATATCAAGCCCATTCTCGATTCAGATCGTCATAGTACAACGAGTGACATTGCAGAGAACCTCAATGTATCGCATACATGCATTAAAAAAAAATTAAAACATCTTGGACTATGTTAAGAAACTTGATTTATGGATCCATCTCCGTTAAAGACATTCATCTGACACAACGCATTAGCATCTGCGATTGACTTCTGAAACGCAACGAAATTGATTCATTTCTGACACTACTGATTACTGGCAACGAAAAGTGGATAGTCTATAACAACTTCAATCGGAAATGATCGAGGGTAATCCAAGATGCACCATTCCAGACGACACCAAAAGTTGAGATTAATCAAAAAAGTGTATGGTCTCAGTTTAGTGGGATTATAAAAGAATTCTGTATTTTAAACTTTTAGAAGAAACCAAATGATTAATTCAAACGTGTACGTTCAACAACTCGCCAAACTGAGAATTGCAGTTCACGAATAGGGGCTAGAACTGGCAAATCGTAAGGGTGTTGTTTTGGTTACTCGTCAAAAATTATTGGAACTAGGTTGGGATGTGTTGTCACATCACATCCACCATATAGCGCTGACCATTTATTTGGTTCTCTGCAGAACTCCTTAAATTGTAAAATTTTTAATTTAAAATATATAATCACTTAATTGCCAACCAAATACATAAAAGATTATTAATTTTAGATGTCTCATTATTTTAATTTACCACGATCACAACTCATTAGCCATCTCCTGTGAATTATGCAATATCCAGAGACTGTACAAATTTTAGTTTCACTAGCACTTTGGAATCTTTCAGAAAATGTACGGTTACGAAAAATCGGTTCAACAGTTTCTACGTGATGCTGGAATTCTGTTATCTATATCGCTTATGTAGTAGCCATCAATTATTATTTTCAAACAAAATTCAATGTACAGAATTAAACCCAGTTATATTATATATGTATAGATACAAAATTTCAGCTTCATTCTAAGTCCAAAGTTTCTCTCATCAACTTATAGTTCAACTCCACCAATTATAGTAATTAATAATGCTTTTGTTTTACCTTTGAATCAAATATTCGTGGAAACAATGCTTACTTTCACATTTAGATGAGAAAATGTAACTTCTCGCCTGTTTCAATTAACACAATGCTATTTTTAAAGCAACACTGAAAAGCAAGCGCTTATAACTATTTCTACTGGAGGTAGAGTTTGTGCAAATGGCATCTTTTGTAGACGATAATGTTCATCATTGTTTTAGTTTCAAAAATTTCATTTACAGCCATAGAATTGTTTTAATAATGTGTTTTTAACACAATAGTTATGCGTACTAGCTACAATTCGCGAAAATCTATTTTACTGTAAAACAAATGAACGCAGTATCTAACAGATTACTAAGATATCACCGCTGGGTTCGTTTGTTTAAAGCCTTTCACAATAGGAAAGATTTTCGCTAATGTTATAATATAACTGTTCGAGATGTTTAATACGTACATGACTGTGGTTGTTTAAAAAAAAACGATTTAAGTAAAATTAAATATCGCAGTTTTTCAATATAACCCTCCAAGTTAACATTACCACAGAGGTAATTAAGAAAGAATGCAGCAACATAGTGAAAAGTGAGACTGTTGTTTCGATAATGTTAAAATAAAACCGCCTTTTAAAACAATAGCTTTGACACTTTATATTTCAGAACCCTTTTAATAGGCTTTTTAAACATAATGGCTATTGAAAAAATGGATATTGTATTTCAAATTCCTCATACCTTTCAATATTTCACTTTTGTATAGAGAGCTGGAATGTATATATGTACGAGTATATATCGGTTTATAGAATCCTTAGAATACTAAATAAATGATTCTTGTGCTACCGGCATGATTTGTCAGCAGTTTACCTACTATATATTTTCGGTACCTATCTATAATTTCAAAGATGTTTTTGCGTGCGTAACGCCACTTTGTGTAGTACATGATTAATTGATATTTGAACGTAGATGATTGCTTCGGGTTTGTAATTTAAAGGTTGTTGTGTGCTATTTTCTTGTGAAAGTGTAACTTAATTAAAACACATACCTACACATTATAATTAATAAACCAGTTTCTACTTTGTGTATTGTTAAGTAAATTATGGGGATCCGTTCATTATGAAATGTTTTAACAAATGTAAGCTACAAGCATTTGGATTGTAGAATTGGAGAATGTAGATACCTACCTACTTGAAGCAGGATGAATGAATACAATACTGAAATGTTATACGTTTCAGTTGAGGATTCATTCATATTGTTTATGAGTGTTTTCCAGTAATTGTAATCCTGTTCTTTCTCTACCATTCAAAACCCATTGATTATTATAAACTTCTGATTGTGCACACATGTATACACACTGTGTTAATGATTTGGGAGTGATCTCGCATATAGCACCCGTTCTTTATTCACATGAAATGTGTACATATTTACTTTCTTAATATACTTACTTCGAGGATTGTAAGTTGATAGCATTGTTTGTTACAGTGCTCAAATATTAATGCATTTCAGGTTGTCTTTATACTCTTCTGAAGATTATTCAAAGTATCAAAAGTTCCTAAAGATGGTCAACTACGAGGTGCAAATTCAAAATATTACTTCAGAAATGTATAAAATGCGTGCTGCAATTCAATATGTTCCTTAATTCCTGAAATTTTGACTAATATGCAGTAAACATTGAGCGACAACTTCCCATCTATTGCGGTATGGCTCACGGGTGTGGTGGCATAAAACCTTCACCCAGATGCACATACACAAACTTACCAAGGTGTAGCGTAGGGCTTGCCTTGGAATTACGGAGCAATGATAACGACCCTTACTGCAGCTATGGAGACCCTCTTAAACCTACCTCCACAAACCTAGTAATTAGAGTAGAGGGGCTCAGAGGGGCATACCGGCTGAGAGTTAACGGCGAGGAGGGATGGTCAAGGGCGAGGCACTCGCTCATTTTTGACGAAATCTCCAAAGACAAAATCCTTAGTATGATAACTGAGAGGATACCCAAAACAGTTTGTCTCACCAAACTGTTTAAGACAACAATCCCCACTCGGCACGACTGGGAGAATAACTCCAGTAAAGCGAAGCTGAATGGAATCGAATATTAAACAGACGGCTTGAAAACCACAAAGGGCACTGGCTTTGGAGTATACGGGATTTCTGTAAGCCTAGGACAACAAGCGACCGTGTTCCAAGCCGAGGTATATGCAATCCTGACAGCGGCTGCTCAACTATTAAAAGAGAACCTTATCAAAAGGAAAATCTTTATAGCGACAGACAGCAAAGCAGCGATTGCAGCAATAGTCACATATGTGGTAAAATCAGGGCTAGTCCTTGAACGCACACAAATGCTAAACGCACTATGTAAGTGCAACTCAGTCACACTAGTGTGGGCACCTGGGCAAAACCATTTATACGACCCGAACCGGCTTGTGGGATTACCTATAACACAGCCAAAAAGGAGATTCAGGCAATACTCACGAAAGAGTATTGCAGACATTAGTCGAAAATCCCAGGACAGAGTTATTCCTAGATCTTCCTGAAAACCCCAAACGGGGACCTAGCTACGTCCATCTTAAAGTTAAGCAGGACGAAGATAAAACGTTATTTGCCAATGTGAGGCATTCACCTACTTGGAAATGAAAAGATTATACAAGAACCGATTCGCCCTACTAAAATCCTGGGCTTTGTGAAAGATACAGGCAATAATAATAATAATAGAAGACAAAAGAATAGTGAAAATAACCCTGATAGATCACTTTGATACTGAGATATGGATCGGCCCCGAAAGAGATGAAATGATCACTTGAACGCAAAGGAGTAACAGGCGTAGGCGGGTGGATGGTGATGAAACACTCGATTTACAAGCAAGAAGAGAAGAAGAAGAAGAATTAGGCATGTGCAAATTGTCAGTAAGGTGGGTGCCGCGGTGTTGCATTCTGACCAAAAACATGAGAATGCGCGAATATCTAGTGACAATTTGAAACTTTTTAACGAAAAAACCAGTCGATTTTTTGAGTCGTTTTGTTACTTTTCCTGAAGCATTATATTCCAGAATCAAAACGGCTGTCTCAACAGTATAAACATCGTGGCAGTCTTCCTCCAAAGAAGTCGTTTCCGACTATATTTATTAACTACTGTTGAAAGGGTCAAACTATCAATGGGACGTATTAAGGTACAAATCCCAGATAACACAGGTTGTGCTATGAATATTCCCGCTCGAATATTCAAATATTTTTAAAACCTTCTAAGGATATTTGAAATATTTACAGAATATTCTTAGAAAATATGATGTCCGCTCTGAGAATATTCACACAACATTCCTGTATATATTCATAGAAGGTCTTCATGGATAATAAGCGATTATTTTGAATATTTGTAATCGATTAAATGAATATTTGTAGAACAATCAGAATAAGTCCTATGGATGATCATACATTATTTCATATACAAACAGTAAGATATTTGTTTATGAATATCACATCTTCATAAAGTGTAAAAAATAATTGTTAAAAATGACTGCAACTCTCTATACTCAGAAACTATTAAAGTTATCGAAATGCGGTTTTCGCCAATCGATTGCATTCGGGCCAAGGACCAAAATTCTGATATTTAATAACAATTATTTATTAAGAACACTTTTTTATTAGGATGGCAATTCTCCATATCATCTAGGTATAATAATAATTGACTATATCTATATGCTTACTACATTCTTCAGTAGTATTCCTAACATTTTATATTTAATGCGCTCTATAAAACGGAATAAATGATTGCAGCGACCAATAAAAACTATAATTAATTATCTGCAATTGCATATTATAATGTGCTCTATTATATATAATTTTATAGAATATTCCTATCTCTAAACATTAAGAAATTAGTCATTAAGTATCTTTACTGAAAATGGAATTCCTCACTCGTTGGTAAAACAGATAATACTCCAGATTATGTTTCCTTAGTTAATTAAATTTAATTAGAGTATATTTTATTACAGCCTGAAGCGGAACAAGACAGAACTATGATTAAAACTAAATCAATGAAATTACGATATTAGAAACACGAACAAAGTGAACAAATAAACTGTTAATACTCAAATAATGTTTAGTACATTAAAAAACCTTAGCTAAAACATAAAAAAAACTGTGGCTCACCATTCCGCACACGATACACGCTTAATACGCCGAAAGTATTAGTATCTAAATCAGATTTCAAAATCACCTCTTGTAAATTATTACTGTTTGATAATCATCATGGCGGTACTTATTCCTCCGACTTCCAATAGAAATAATAGAAACTTTGCTAGACAGCTTCGGTTACGGATTATATTAATATCAAAATATGAAACAGAGATGGTTTGCATTTAAAAAGCAATATAAAGTCTCCGATTACATATTTTAACATAGGTATTTAACATCACATACACAATGGTATGATAATCTGTTGTTCAGTACGTTAGAAGTAGCAACCTAACAAACACGTTTCCAAACACTACAAAACAATTTTGAAACTGTACGTTCTCATTTGTGTCTAATAACATCACAATAGAATATTTTACAAGGAAAGCGCTTTCCCACCAAAGATTTATTTTGAAATATGTTTCCATTGCTTAATATCTTTTAAGAAATATATGCAACGCTTGAAGTATAATTTTTTTGTTGCTCAATAAATTGTTTCGCAATTATTATAAAACCTAACTTTGATAACTATTTGGTTAGCGGTAATAATAGAAACAAGCAATTCAACCATTTCTGGTTTAGTTTTATATGTAACCTTACGCGTCCATTGTTATTGTTGTTCTTTTTTTGCATTTTTAATTAAAAGAAATGCGCCAAAGCTTTCCTTAATATGGAAACATGACAACTCTTATTTAATTATAATCTATCATAATTGATGTTGCCATTGATTGTCGAAATGCATGTGAGATGCTTGCCCAAAAATTCTTATCTTTTGTTAATGTTCCATTTGATTTAATTTGTTAATATGAAATTTTAACTTTTTATTTCCAAATCTTAAAAATAGTGAAAATAACATTATCTATAACAAGGAAATACAGGCTTCAAATTATTGCAAAACACAGCTAACCAATTCCTCCAAATAATATGTTATTATACATGGTGTCCCGGGACTAATGGGAAAAAAGTGAGGAGCGTGTTTTCTGACCCAAAATAATGTTAATATTTCATATAAACTTTTTCTATGCAGGCCCTCGTTATCGAGTTATAGGCTTCCAAAATTTGAATTTTGAATTTGTTTTTTATTTTTAATATTTGTACTGGTTATTTGATCTTTATAAAATTTAGGTAACTATAACTATAACGTACGTGTATGTTTATTTTGGAAAAAATTAATACATTAATGAAACTGTAAATATTAGCCAAACGGCTTATTTGATCGAATTCCAACAAGAGTAGGTACCTTTTCGTTAGCTCAATGCGTGGGGAAGTCATTTCCGATATTTCATACAAAGTGTGCCATCCTACAAAATTTTTGGATCACTAACCATTGCGAGTAGTCCGTCCCTGGCATCAAGGCACTACTGTAAATCTGGTTACCTTTCCAAAATAAACATACACTGTACGTTATAGTTATGCGGAAAATTTTATAAAGATCAAATAACCAGTACAGAAATTAAAAATAAAAAACAAATTCAAAATTCAAACTTTGGAGGCCTATAACTCGAAAACGAGTGCCTGCATAGAAAAAGTTTATATGAAGTACTAACATTATTTTGGCTCAGACTACACGCTCCTGACTTTTTTCCCATTAGTCCCGGGACACCCTATATTATTGTACGATCACTACAAAAAACTAACACTTTGAAAAGGAAATTAGTTAGGTCAAATTTTAAAATTTCTTATTCATAGAACTCATTTCCAAGAGGTTTATTTCAAAAAAATTCGACGACCTCTTTTTAATTAAATTTCCCAATCAGGCAAAATCATTTGCAGTAAGACCTATTTCTACGAATAAAATGGACTAAGAAAATCTGAAAATTTGCCATAAAAGATCCTTTACCCATAACAAATTATGCAAATTCTATTTAACTATAAATAAATAGTTTGTGGAACCTGCACATATGAACAACTAAACAAAACTTTACTTTATGCAATAAAACGGAATATAAGAGACCTATACAAATTGTATTGTGAATTTTCAGAATTATAACGTCCGTGTATTTATATTTCTGGAAATGAGTTCTTATTTGCATAATAATAAATAGAACTACTGCCTCCATTTCTACATAATAACTGTACCTCGCGAGCGAGTACTTGCGTTTTCATAGTGTTAATTAAGTGAAGTTTTATAATACAACAGAATCATCTACATCCCTTTATTGTCAATATATAATGAAGTTGAATTTGAATTATAAACGAATCAAAAATATATTAAATACACACAGAATTCATATTGCCTTTATAACCTACAAAGTTAATGAACGTGGAGTTCGTATATGGCAAACTTATTAAATTTAGAGTTAAAACACATTATTATAATTTACTTGTTTCGAGTTTATGTGTAAACCTTTTGAAATTACGAACTCCAAAAAAACATTTGTATATATGATTTATTTGATGCGAAATGAATTTACTCTCTTGTTTTACGTATATGTGAGTTATAAAGGTATTATTATATTGTTGGTTTCGGCATACGTTTCGTGCCCTGACTAACATTGCATAAATTTGATTGTGGAGATTAGTAACTGTAGAGTAAATAATGTAAATCTTTGTCAAATTCGTCAAAATAGTACATAGTTAGGATCTAATAATTCGATAGCATACATTCGATAGGTACCTATTTTGCAGTCCTTTGCAATATAGAAAAATCGGCAGGAATTTGCCTTGCTATGTTTCATACTGAACATCGCACGGTAGCTATCCTGTACGCCGAGTATATTTGGAATGTCTTCGTTGCATTAAGGGATTGTATCATTTGAAGAGAGAAAATGTCATTCTTTATTTAGTTACTTGCAGTAACATATTTATGTTTTTAGCTCTATCATGCCATGTCACTAAATGAGGTTAGTGTTTCTTTCTTTACGAACATTTTTTATTTTCCTTATATACTGAGTTCTTCGAAAAATATCTATTAATTGTTCAAAAATTGATTAAAATCTTGAAAATTCCGCCCTTTGTATGTACTATTTCGTGCCGCCACTGCCGCCTTAACCCTTTTAAGCTTACGCGCCGTCTGTTACCTTACTGGAGTGCGGGTGGTGTGCAAATATAACCGAGGCAGATAAATGATATATACAAAACTCTCATATAGTTCGCGCGAAGTAAGTATTTCGCGCACGGCGTCGTCATTTCGCGCACGGTCTCGTGGTAACGTAGGAAAGTGAAAAAAAGAGTCACTTCGCGTCTTGTTGTCAATGCGCAAACTTTGTCATTTTTTGACGTTTGTAGAAAAATGAAAATAATTTCATACATTAACAAAATTATCACAATTCCATGGCAACAAAACTCTATTAAAAACAAGTCTAAGAATTAAATGGACAATAAATGTACAAAGTCAATCTTCTTGGAAACGCTGTCAATATGCAACTGATACTTCGAAAAAATACTCACAGAATTCAAAAACTTGGTTAAATATGTCGAAAAGGGACACAAAAAAATATTTAGGAGTGAAAAGATCCGTCCATCCTCCAGTACGGATGTCTTTGTAAACATTATCGGCTTGTTCAATGGATGCTCGTATGTTGCTAAGAAAGATTCAGAGCAATGAGATATTTTTAAAATGATGAATTAACCAATTTTTCTGCAAACATGCGCATATATTTTCATTACTTCTGATCATTGTTCGGCTACACATTGCCATTCATTCCTATAGTTGCGTTACTGACTAACTTTGTGATTGTTACTACGTCGTCATTTCTAAAGCCGCTAATTGTTCCCTAAGAATTTTTGGTATTCAAATTATTCCGTAAATGCTTATAGTCGAAGCGGTTAGCAAAAGTATTGTGCATTTTGTGATAAAAGGATGAAATTTTGCACACTTTTGTTCTTTGGATAATTCTAAGCAATTTGAGCCGTGGCGCCACTTTCTACGCCGTATGGATCCAAAATGGCAACCGTTTTTGAAAATGATCACATTTGTGAAATTTCATAATTAAAATAGGTATGCTAATGCTATCCTGTAAAATATACGCCTCTTAGGTGACTTAAGTGTAAATTAATTATTAAATATTTAATTTAATACTGCTAGTTACGTTTTAGTAATATTACAGACGCGATTTTGAAATAATGGACAACATAACACTGAATTTCAATACAGGGTGGCCCATTGAAAAGGTAACACGCCTGTTTTGGGACACTTAGACCAGTTTCTTAAAAAAAACCCACGGACACGTCGATTTTCTATTTTTGGGGGACAACTTTTGATGTCAAATTTGACTTTATCAGGTCAACCCCCTATCCCCAGCAACCCCTAACTGAAGAATTTAAATAGGGAGAAGGAGTCGAGCGACCCCTCATTTGAAGCGTCTTTTAATTCTCTATGTGACAGTATGAATGAAAATTAGTTTTATTCAATTTTTTTTCACCCCGATGAAAGGCACCCTCCAGATTAACGAAGGTGGGGGTGTTGTTTAGGAAAAATCCTGAAACACCCACCTTTGACCTTTTGAACGGCACATTTCAGGATTTTTCCTAAACAACACCCTCACCTTAGTTAATCTAGAGGGTGCTTTTCATGGGGGTGGAAAAAATTGAATAAAACTAATTTCGGTCATACTGCCGAATAGAGAATTAAAAGACGCTTCAAATGAGGGGTCGCTCGACACCCTTTCCCTATTTAAATTCTTGAGTTAGGGGTTGCTGGGGCTAGGGGGTTGACCTGACATAGTCAAATTTGACATCAAAAGTTGTCCTCCAAAAATATAAAATTGACGTGTCCGAGCGTTTTTTTAAGAAACTGGTCTAAGTGTCCCAAAACAGGCGTGTTACCTTTTCAATGGGCCACCCTGTATAAGTAGGTACACTTTAATACAGGTGTTTATTTGCAAGCTGGTCAACTGTACCCATTAAGAGGGTATCTATTTTGATTACTGGAAACAAAACGATATTTTATTGTTACGTCGTCCTTCCTGACCTTTGTACTAAAATAATCAAAATAAATACTCTCTTAATGGGTACAGTTGACCAGCTTGCAAATAAACACCTGCATTAAAGTGTACCAGTGTTATGTTGTCCATTACTTCAAAATCGCGTCTGTAATATTACTAAAACGTAACTAGCAGTATTAAATTAAATATGTAATAATTAATTTACACTTAAGTCACCTAAGAGGCGTATATTTTACAGGATAGCATACCTATTATAATTATGAAATTTCACAAATGTGATCATTTTCAAAAACGGTGGCCATTTTGGATCCATACGGCGTAGAAAGTGGCGCCACGGCTCAAATTACTTAGAATTATCCAAAGAACAAGTGTGCAAAATTTCATGCTTTTATCACAAAATGCACGATTCTTGGAATATCCTTTACTAACCGCTTGGACTATTAGAAAATATTAAATATCAAGAACTAAGTACCTGTTAATGCAGAAATGTTGTTCGTAGTTTATGAATTTTGACTAGAAACTATTTTGCAATCTACATTTGATATTTGATAAGATAAAATTTTGTAACAGTAACAGTGTAACAGTACCTACCTTTAGAATTTTTGACAAACAACCGAAAATTTACATAAAGGTTTTGGACAAATTTTATTAAACCTATGCTCAACATTATTTATCATTTTGGAAGTACGTACTATCATTGCTCTGTGATACCATTAGAAATGGTCCCAACTGCGTAGAAATATACAGATCTTTTAGCAAATATTATAATAATCAACATATCGCTTGAATAAAACGCACCGTATAAGTTCGTCAAAATGAGATATACCTACATTAAATAATGCATTTGTTATTTTCATTTAAACCTTACTTATATCGGGAGGAACTTGATTGTACAGGAATTCTAATAAATTGTTTTAGAGGAGCTTATGCTTTTGCAGTTGACTTGAGACAGATCGTTAACTTGGAATCGACTTTATCGTGCAACTAACATAAAATACAAGAATCGTTCGATTTGAACTCTACGTTGTTAACAAAGTAGTTCGTAGTAATCGTAGTTCAAATGTGAGTGACGTTAGTGTTATTAGTGTCCATTATACAAATTTCGTATAACGTGAGGGCGTCTTCCCTCTTGTAAGCAATTTAGTTTGTTTTGTTTGTAATGGGATCACGTTGAATATTTTACTTTCCAAGCAATAGTTCGCACAAAACACAATTCAAGGGAATTAGTAGATATATGTATATACTGAAACATACTTTTACATTAGGACTTATGAATAGCTAAAGTGCATATTTTGATAGATGGGTCTATCTATGCGTAGAGCTTTATTATGTATATTCATCTCTAAACTGAGATATTTGTGAATAATTTGTTATTACCTACTTTGCGTGAATTTAAATCACGGACTTTTACATAATGAAATTTCTTCAATTTTATTATTGGTACATCGTACATCTACAAGGATAATTAGCTTTACTATTCACTCTAGTAATCATAATTGGCCATTAATGATGAAAATGAATATTTCTCAACCCCCACGTATTACTTTAATAAATTATTAGTGAGCGTGCGGTAAATGGCTGCTCAATGAATGTGTAAATTCGAATTTACACGCGATACTTTTAACACTTGCAGAACTAAGTGGGAAAATCTTTAGTGCGGCACTATATAACGTACAGCGAAAGTTTAAATCTGCAACTAAAGCTCTCATATTATATATTAATTATGCAATAGGTGTTCGTAACACTTCCGGTTTAATGTGCTCTCTCTAATTTATAATTCTCACTATTTACCTCGTTGGGCATCGCTATTTTAACATCAATGAATGCAAAATACACACGCACTCTTTAATATTTCATAATTTCCCGTTTGTTTGAGTTGTGTCTACTTACCGAGTTCCATTTACAGTTCTATCTTTATAAGCTTTAATATGTGTGCTTCCACCGTGCGGTCATCTTAATTGTTCATTTTATAATCTCTGTTAAGAATTAGTTTTGTTAACGATAGAGGTTCATGTTAAAGACATCATTACCATTGTAAATACGCTTAGCGGTTTAAAAGGGTTATGCGGGACTTTCTAGCATTTACATTGTTATAAGTTTAATTATACAACTGTTCGGTTTTACTCTAAATCCGATACCGTAAAATGTAATGTAATTCTAAACTAATGTGTTCCTATCAGCGTTATGAAATGATTGCGTACCAATTTTAATATTAGATATCCATTAATATGGTACTACCACTGCATAAGAGCAATTTGTGCTGATGAGGAATATTTATTTCTCATATTTAACCTCGTATAATAATTATCACCTCTTAATCTTTTTTGCATGAATTACTTCGGTATAATTAGTCATATCTACTTTTATATATCTCTGTTCTACTTTTAAGGTGTCGCACATTAAACATTTAGTTACAAACTTCGCGAAGTACTCTTGCGTGTAAAAGTTTTATCATAATCCTGTTCCAAACAAACAGGAAGTCACAAAATTTGACGAGTTGGGTAAATATATGCCTATGTGAAAAAATGCGGTAATAAGAAAGAAATCGTATTGACCTCCATGCAATACAACATTATATAAGACGAAAGGAAGATGCCAGTTGCCTAAATATTTTCATGTCATAGTATGTGTGCTTCAAATTCCAAATCTATTTGCGCATTTTAATAGTGTACAATACCGTATTGCTTTATTTGCCTCTACAAATATTTCTTGCAAAATTTAATTTTGGTCAACAGTTATATAATTGAATTGCAGGCCATATCTCGTATTTTTAATACTTGATTTTGAATAGTTCTATTCGCTACTACAATAACTTATTGGTAGCAGTTTCAACTAATTAATATAATAGTAAATAATTGCACTACCAATTGTTTATTTTCAAAAGCCCCGTGCGTTTCGACATTACGTATGGAGCTTGTTAAATTGTAAAGTCACTCATGACCAGACACGTGCGCGGGTAGGGAAACGGGCTAAGTCAATACAGACTAGTGAAGGAGATTGAAGAATTCCAGAAGCTTCCAGACTCCAAAGGAGGATTAGAGGGTAGATTCGATTCCTTGAAGAAAACTGAGGCGACTTGCACTGATACCGCGAAGGAGACCCTGGAGCTTTTGCTTCAATCACACTTAGCGGGATCAAACGCCCTCGCTAAAACTGGCAAAGGCGAACCAGTAACTCTGAAGCCTCTTTTAAGGGGCAACACAGGAAATTGAGTTCTGGCTTGTTTTACATCATTTGTAAAGGAATTACAAAGCTGATTAAAATTGAAGAAACCTTCCTGCCCCATCTATGTAACTCGCGGGTAAAAATTGACTTCTTCTTTCGCCCTTTGAATCACATTTTAATATTTTTACTGGATGGGTGAGATCTTAAGGGCTGTCATCTGACTTAAGACAACTTCTAACTGGGCCAGACCTTTCTCATGCACTAAAAAGTATAAAATAATTTTTTTCCTGATTGAAATAAATAATATTTTTTAAAAATCTTACGAAAGAAAGTGTATCTTCAATGACTAATTCAGCCCGCGGATGTATCTAATTTAATACACTATAACTCTCCTATTATAAGTATTTAGAATAATAATATGTTATCAATATTATGGTCAACCACTATATTTGCATTTTAAGGGCCACACACTTTCCTTCGTAAAATTTTAAAAAATAGTAGTTGTATTTATTCCAATCAGGAAAAAAAGGATTTTATACTTTTTAGTGCTGCATTTAGTAAGAATAGAAAACTTGTTTTTTTAAAATATTATTAATCCACAGGAAAAGAATTGGATACCAAGGTATAGCAAAGATAATAATATTTTAGTAACTTTCGTCGATTAAATCTTAACACTCCCCTCAATCTACTTATGTAGTTTCTTAATCTGTTTCACAACTTCCACGATTTCTGCAGTGATGAAAGTCGAAGGCTGTCTACTTTCCTTATCACCTTCTAATTAACAAAATTCCTCGTATAACTTGGTAAAACTAATAAAAAAGTGTTGCTCCGAAAGAAGCAACAATGTTTTATTTTCAAATGAAAAATTATTTGCTTATTTTCTATATTTGACACAAAATGCAAACCTAGGTAAGTATTTCTTATCACAATTTGATTTCACAGTTATTTTCATGAAAAATAAATGAGATACCACTACTTATAAGGATAATGTAACTGGTAAAAACAAACCGTTATTTCGTGTTTAAGATATTTAAATATCAACTAAGCTCAAATAGTTTGATATGGGTATGAATAATTACTAATATTCCCAATCTACTGCGCACAAGGCTGAGTTTAGTAAGTTCATATTGTTACTGTACTACGAATTATTAAAAATGAATCATAAAAGTTAAAAGTAAATATTGTAATGTACTCATGGAAATTACTTGATTAATGTTGCAGTAACTCAAACACAAAGACGATAATACCACGGAAATGAAGAATTTTCAACTTAAACGCCCCAGAACGTGACACGAACTTGTAACAAAAGCACTTACAAGAAGTTTCCACACAATCTAGTAAAAAATAAATTCTAAAAATAACGTACCTAACGATTATCTCCACTAATCTTAAAAGTAATAAACAAGTTAAACAATATCTAATTTCAAATTACCTACTTCATATTAACATATAAATAATTTAATCAAGCATTGTTTGTTACAAATTATGAAATTTTCTACCATAACTAAGGTTTAGGTACAATAAACCTCTTTTATGTTTTGATCGTGTTGATGCGTGATGTTGAGATTCTTTTCTTGGTTGTTAAGTAATCTCTACCAGAAAAGCTCATAAACTAAGGAATAATAGTTAAGAGTCGGTTTATTACTGACACAGTCAACGTTAATAATTCAACAGTAATCCAATTCTTAGTTGTTTACGTCGAACCACAGTGAGGTGAATTATTATGTTGAGAAGTGTACGATGCAAATAAAGCCATTCATTTTCCCTTTTTTTATTAAGCCTTTATCTAGTAAATTGGGTTGAGTGATAAATGAAACAATATACAAGAATTTGGTAAAAAATTGAAAAGATTAATTAAATTAGTTAGGGCGTTAAGTGTAAATATGGAGAAAAGTAGTGTATACACAAAAGATGATTAGGGGTGTCACCTACTTCAGTACTTCAAGGTGCTTAGTGTCAACGAACAATTAATACACTAACTTGGAAGCTTAGAGGCATGAAATGAATATCCCTAAACAACTTCTAAGAACATCATTTAATTATTATGCTGTACAAAATTGAACTTTTGCACTTCAGTAAAAACACTGTCAAATAGCTTACTCTGACCTAATTAAGACATTTCTGGGATGCGTTAATTATTATCAACCTATATTACCTACAGTTGACAACTTCTCTTTTTAATAATCAAGTATTGGCATACATTGCGGAAACTTATTTCCCTTTAATTGAAATCATCGAAGGTGATATTATCTTTCGTTTAGAATATTAGATTTGTAAATTTAAATTAATTTCACCGAATTTTTCATTTATTATACGATCTGACGAGTTTGATTAAAAAGACCCTTTCATTGGGATTTAATTGCCTTTTTTAATAAAATATAGTTTCGTTATTTAAGATGCTGTACCTACTTCAAAGTGTTTTCTAAAAACTTTACACTAAGCTTCTTTATCTTGGATCAACTGTCTTTATTTTAACCTTCACATGTAATATATAAATAAATAATAAAATAATAAATAATAGATAAATGAAATCAACAAATCGGAAATTTACATATTGTTACAAAGATTGCATTGTTTAAGGCGGGTATGACTCATCCGCCGGAAGTTTCGAGAAAGCTGAGTCACACCTCGCGCGATGACTTACCGTTACTTCTAGAATTTTCGAGAGCAAATGCGGACTTGTATAAATAATGCCGCTCAATTATTACGAGTCAGTTGATAGTTCACAGTTCTACAGTTTAACGCGTTCGCGAAGTTTAAATGTGATTACCTTAAACGTTGATTAGGTTAGACTTTTTAGTGATTAAATATTAAGTGTGATTAAAATAATTAGTGAACCTCTAGTGTAAATAAAGTGATTAATTCTTAAGTTAACAACTAAGTACCTATTCGTAATTAGAAATAAGTGATTAATAATTAGCGTGTAAATAAATAAATATTCGACTTGGTTTCTTAATAAAGTTTCGTTACAATTGGTGTCAGGTGTGGGGTTAAAATGAAGAAGCTAAGTCAATTAAAGGTTGCTGAATTGAAAGTAGAGTTGGAAGACAGGGGATTAGACACTACCGGTGTAAAACTCGATCTTGTGGAACGATTAAAAGAAGCAATAATCAATGATGGAAATGATCCGGAAAATTATTACTTTCAGTCCGAGAATGAATTATTATTCCAAAACATCGAGAAAACATTAAAGGAGGAATTAAAAGAAAGTTCCACGGCATTAAGGGAAGAATTAAAAGAAAGTTCCACAACATTAAGGGAAGAATTAAAGGAACTCGCCGAAAGCTCTAGAACGATCGAGAGAAACATGGAAGAAAATTCGAAAATATTAGAATTTAAATTCGATAGAAAAATCGAGGCAGTTCTGGAAAATTCGGTGGCTTTGGAACATAAAATAGGTGCAATAAAAGAAGAATTTTACGACAAGTTCCGGGAACTGGAGAGACGCTGGGATAGTCGACATATTGAAAACGAGAGGCATCAAATAATGGAGACTGATGCGCCCAACGGTGAGGAACAAGTAAGTAGAATCAGTGAAGTGCATGAGCCCACAATTCGACGACTGGATGCAGCAGTAAAGCCACCTACATTTGATGGGAAAACAACCTGGGAAAACTACTTCATCCAGTTCGACGCTGCTGCTGTGTCGAATGGCTGGAACGACGACCAAAAGGCTGTAGCATTGACAGTCGCCTTGCGCGGAGAGCCACTGGATGTTCTTCAGACACTCCCTCCTGCTCAACGTAAAAGCTACGGCCACATAGTGGAACGTTTGGAGACTAGATATGGGCATGCTCATATGGTAGGAGCTTTTAGGATGCAGCTCCGGAATAGGAGTCAGAAGTCTGGAGAAAGTTTGCAAGAGTACGAGGCGGATGTTGCCCGTCTGAGTCAGATCGTGTACAATAATGTACCTGATTCTGTACTGCAAGAATGGGCAGTAGAGAGGTTCACGGATGGATTGCGTGATCCCGAAATAAAACAGGCTTTGTTCTTGAGCCGTCCTAAGACGTTAACAGCTGCGCTCGCTCAAGCGCTGGAGATGCAAGCGGCTATACAGGCAGTTAAAGGGCATGGATACGTCAGAACCGTGGAATCGGAAAATGCTGACCAGCTGGCAGAGAAAATAACTGCAACTATGACCGAAATGATCGAGAAGAGGTTCCAGAAGCTAGAAGGCACCGTGAATCTTTTGAAAAACAACAAGGAAGTCCGCTGCTGGAATTGTGGTGAAGTGGGCCATATCCGAAGTCGCTGTAAAAAGCCTATCAGGAGAGGCTATGGCAGAGGTCCCTCAATGGAGCAGCAGGAAAAGATGGGGTCAATTTGTGCTACTACTTTGGTGGATGACTTTTGGCAACCTGCTGTCGTTGCTCAAGAGCAAGAGGCGGATCCTGATCTACAACCGATTGTGGAATGGAAGAAGAATGGAGATAGACCAAATTGGCAAGAGGTGGCGCGACATTCCCCCAATGTTAAGGCGTACTGGGCACAATGGGATTCCTTGGTGATGGAGGATGGTCTTCTTAAACGAATCCTGGAGAGTGACGATGGGCAAGAGCAGAAAAGGCAATTGCTGGTTCCGAGAAGCAGGGTCGCGGAAGTATTGAAGCAACTTCACGAGGAAGTTGGTGGAGGTCACTTTGGATCGAAGAAGACGTTGGAAAAGTTGCGCCAAAGATTTTATTGGGTCGGTTGCAAGAAAGATGTAGATGAGTGGTGCAAGAAGTGCACCGTCTGTGCCGCTAGCAAGGGACCGCATCGACGACCAACAGCTCCAATGAAGCAGTATAATGTGGGGAGTCCATTTGAGCGAATTGCAATTGACATCGCTGGTCCGTTTCCTGAAAGTGAACGCGGCAACAAATACATTCTGGTCGCGATGGACTACTTCAGCAAATGGGTTGAAGCTTACGCTTTGCCTAACCAAGAGGCCGTTACTGTAGCTGAAGTATTGGTTAATGACTGGATTTGCCGTTTTGGAGTGCCACTAGAATTACATTCTGACCAAGGAAGAAATTTTGAGTCTGCTGTTTTCCAGGAAGTTTGCAAAGTCATGGACATCAAGAAGACCAGAACGACGGCTTTACACCCACAGTCAGATGGAATGGTCGAAAGAATGAACAGAACAGTTAACAGGTATTTGTCCAAGGTGGTATCTGCCAATCAACGAGACTGGGACCAACATCTCAACTTCTTCCTTCTGGCGTATCGATCATCCATCCATGAATCTACTAAGCAAACCCCTGCTAACGTCATTTTTGGTCGAGAACTCCGCTTGCCGTGTGATTTGAGTTTTGGTAGTAAACCTGGTGAAGATTTGGCTGGCGAGGGCTACGTGAGCGACTTAAGAAGGAAAATGGATAGCATTCATAACCTAGTGCGATCAAATCTTCAATGTGCAAGCGACCGAATGAAACAAAATTATGACGTTCGAGCTCAAGAAGGGGGTTACCAAGAAGAAGATTTGGTTTGGCTTTATAACCCTCAAAAGCGTCGTGGTTTGTCCCCCAAGCTTCAGAATAACTGGGAGGGTCCATACAAAGTGGTAAAACGAATTAACGATGTCATTTATCGTATTCGTAAAATGCCAAATGGAAAGCCGAGAGTTGTCCATTTTAATAGACTAGGACGTTATAACGGGAACAATCATGCGGATGGTGTACGCAGAGTAACGGAACAGAGGAAGGAAGTCTCATACGAAGAGTTTCAGAGGATGTATGGAGATAATAAAGTGGCTTCATTCGGCGTAACCATTGAGAGACAACAAGACCTCTTCACTCTGTCGTCAGAATATTCACTTGCTCATTGTGTGGCGGCCGATCTCCGCATGTCCCGTGGAATTGCTTCCGTTTTCAAAGCGAAGTTTGGTCAAGTAGTGAAGCTGCGAGAGTTTGGTCCACGTGTCGGAAGAGTGCTATGGTTAAGGGATCAAGAACGATTCATTTACTACTTGGTGACAAAGAAGTTATCGTCTGGAAAACCTGATTATCGAGAAATGTGGAATTCGTTGCTTGATCTAAAAAGAAGAGTGTTATGGAGTGGCATAAGGAAGATCGCAATGCCCAGAATTGGCTGTGGTTTAGATGGTCTCGAGTGGAGGAAGGTCCGGAATATGCTGGAGGAGATATTCCAGGGAACCGGTGTGCAAATCTTGGTTTGCAGGTTTAACCCGAAAAGTATCCCCACTCCGGGAACGGTGGATTGTCGGCGGACAGCGTTGCGCGATCTTGGACATGGTTTACCAACGATAGCTAATGAATTTCGAGACGAAATTGGTTTTAATGAGGGGGCAATGTTACAAAGATTGCATTGTTTAAGGCGGGTATGACTCATCCGCCGGAAGTTTCGAGAAAGCTGAGTCACACCTCGCGCGATGACTTACCGTTACTTCTAGAATTTTCGAGAGCAAATGCGGACTTGTATAAATAATGCCGCTCAATTATTACGAGTCAGTTGATAGTTCACAGTTCTACAGTTTAACGCGTTCGCGAAGTTTAAATGTGATTACCTTAAACGTTGATTAGGTTAGACTTTTTAGTGATTAAATATTAAGTGTGATTAAAATAATTAGTGAACCTCTAGTGTAAATAAAGTGATTAATTCTTAAGTTAACAACTAAGTACCTATTCGTAATTAGAAATAAGTGATTAATAATTAGCGTGTAAATAAATAAATATTCGACTTGGTTTCTTAAATAAAGTTTCGTTACAATATGATATACTCATAGACAAACTCTTAATAATTTCAACTAACCTATACACGATAATAGTATGAATAAAATTTAAGGCCCTGTTAAGACCAGCGTATACTCAACGCACCCTTTCCTTTCTAAGGTAGCAGTACCCCCGTTCCTTGGCTATATAAGTTGTTCATAAACAGACCCCTATCCGGACACGCTGAATAAGAGCAAGAGCGGCACTTTTATACAATTCATTCCATAAGCGAGGGAATTAATATATTTTACTGTTATTATCGAACGGATTATTTTCTTCCCTTTTAATATGTTGGGCATCAGTATCTTTTGCATATTGGGATCTTATTCCAAAACAAAAAAATGATTTCGCAGGTTTCCATGATGCGTCAATGAGAGTCACGATAACGTTAGGCACTGTCCTGAAACTGTCCTCCTTTACCATTTAAACGGTATAATTTTATGATTTAGATTAATTTAAAAAATAATAATAACAAAAATGTAACAGTATATTTTCATAAATCATAATTCAAATATCCTGCTTTAAAATTTGTAGTTACAAATAGTGTTATTGTTTGTTGCTTCCTTTAATTTTATTTTCAGAATTGGGAGAAAAAACAAAATAATTCAAAAAAAGGTTATTATCTCGAAAACTATTACCTTTAGATATAGGACATATTTAACAAAAATCAAAGCTAACTTAAAAAGCAATTCACTCATGAAAAAATATACAGGGCGTTCCATTTAAAATAGTCGACTTTTGGCATTTCTTGAGTGGTCGTTAGAAAAAATTCAACACGGTTCTTTTGCAACAAATTTCTTTCAAAATCAGCATGTCGAGAAATAGAACGCTCTTTTGTTTATGATAATCTCCAATTTTGTTGCTCTGCTGCCAATGATTCAATAGTTATGATTTTTTTATTGATTGTTGATTTCGGCGACAATTTTTAAAAAACATTTATTTTCTCCTAAATGAGTCGACTTAGGTAAGTGAAAGGTCAAACAAAGTTGGTGTAGAATCGAATATGGATTTCAAAAATATAAAAATCTATAGGGTGTTCCATTTAAAATAATCGAGTACGATCCTGTACAGACGAAATCGAGAGCAGTACGGGCCTGAAAATATTTTTAGGTTATAAACAAGGAACATCTGAATAAAAAATGTCTCTTAACCTTTTGTCCTAAAATTAATATTAAAGGTACTATCGAAGAACGAAGGGCAAGTGGGCAACCCTGTATAGTAAGAAAATAAAGGGACCAAAGTTCTAACTTTAAGGTACCTACTCCAAATCTTGTCATAATTATGAAGTGTATACACGAATTCATTATAAATAATACGTTATATCTATTTTTTCAGATACGACTTGATTAACTTTAGCAATGGGGTGGTAAATTTCAAGCAGCAAAACTTGTAAAGTAAAATATGTCCATATAATTGACTTCATTTTGCATATTTCTACGGAATTCTTTGTAAGTTAGCTAGACTCGTGACGATTGACCTTTCTGTATAAAACCATGCTGGGAGGAAAATATTTTGGCATAAATATACAAAGGTACCTAGTAGAGAGTATGCAGTTTTTTAAATCTTCAGGATTTACATCTTTATTAAAAACTAGAAGAATTGTCGACATTTTCCATACACCAAGACATTATTTTACTTCGTAAGGACAAATTGAATACATTTTTAGAATTTCACCCTGTTTGTCCATACAAAACAATATAATATCTATCAGGGTATTATAACAAAAAAGTTCGTGCGGTTTTTATACAGGGTGTCTCAAAAATGCTGGGACACAAAGCTACTACGTGTAATAGAGATCAAAATAAGTTGATTGGACCCAATTTATTTATATACCAAAATGTACCGAAAGGTTACATAAAAAAACACATTTTTGTACGCTGTTCAGACATGAGTGAAACAAATTGAATGAAATTTGACAAAAGTACATTTTAGAGAATTTCTCTCCTTGAACATTTATTATGAAAAACGTTCTGCTACTGCCAACTAAATTTTGTATTACAATTTTATTAAACTTGTACTAGGAATATCTGTTAGCATTATTTAAGAAAACATTCTTTCCTTCGGAACTATGCGGAATACGAAATTTTATCAAGAGTAACAAAATGAAGATAATTAGTGTCTTCTCGCTACAAAAATTTGAGAACCGTATTACCACCCCTAAGAAAGTTCTGAAAAAATGTAAGGGGGCGAGGGTGGTTTTAACCCATCTACAATTTCTTTTGGATTTCTTTAATTACCGAAAGGAAAGTAATCCTCTAAAATGCACTTTTGTCATATTTCATTCAATTTGTTTCACTCATCAATGTCTGAACAGCGTACAAAAATGTGTTTTTTTATGTAAACTTTCAACTCTTCTCACCGGCAATCGGTACATTTTGGTATATAAATAAATTGGGTCCAATCAAAATATTTTGATCTCTATTACACGTAGCAGCTCTGTGCCCCGGCAATTTTGGGACACCCTGTATACAGCCAAGGAGTATTTGCCATGACTATTTTTTAAGTTGTTGATCGTTAGCAATTGTTTGTTATCTGTCATTCACTTTAGTACGCATCCTACTTTTGTCGTGTACATATACATATTTGGCGGCAAGTGATTAGTTCCGAATTTGAATCGTTGAACATGGAAACTAATTAAACCTTCATTTGCAGTTGTTTACTCTATGATACGAACTTGGTACTAAATCCGCAGTGGCGGCGAGAAAAATATGTAACTACCGCATTTGTAGATGATGCCGTAAGTGATAGAACAGCACAGAAGTGGTTAAAGAATTTTTTTTCGGGAGATTTCAGCTTGACCGATGATCATAAACGGCGAGCATCTTCAACAGGTTGTGGAGATAAATTCCAGTATACCGTGCATAGAGCTTGCAGAAACGTTCAATGTGAGTGATGAAACCATTCCTTTGCACCTTCACCAGCTAGGAAAGACGGTGGAGTCATCTTAGCGTTTACTCGGTAAGCATTTTACGCAAAAATAATGAACCATTTCTCGATCGGTTGTTAATCTACGATAAAATTGGATATTATACTGCAATTATATCATTGGTTGTCGCCTACTGATTCGGTACCACACACTCCTAAAGTTTCCGTGCAACTAAATAAGACGGTATTATTCTGTGTTTGGTGGATAGCGACCACGGACGTATAAAAAACAAATGGACTGCTAATTATGTTGAAATAATTGTCCCCTGCCTGTGCGGCGCCATACTGTGCTCAATCACAGAATAAGTAAGGGGACCTTATTCTGTGGCTCAATTTTGTATTGGTGTATTTCTAAAGGAGTAATCCACAGACCCACAAACCACTAACAAAAAAGTGATTTGTGCACAGACCATTAAAAATATTAGTGGTCTGTGGAGTAATCTTCGATAATCAAAGGGAGTAATGAACCCTGAAAATTTAGCGGTTATATTTGAAAATTGCAAAATTTCAATTCTGTAACTATGTATATTTTCATCATCACTTGCTTGGTATCAACGACGATTCTGCTGTTGAAAGTATTTGTAAAATTTCTTCTGGAACGTGGTTTTCGATGTACTCCAAAATGGCATAATTATGTGTAACCATTTAACAAACAAAACTTGTTTATTTACACACGACACATAGCAACAGTCGTTTCCAACGAAACATCACGCTCTATTCATACTATGTATATAAAAAATGTCAAATATGAAAGCAACGAAAGGTAAGATATAAAACATTGAGGTTAAGTCAAAGACTTTGAAGTTTGGACCACTTTCGATTTGACGTTTGAAATTGCCAACTAAAATTTCTCTACAAGAAAATAACTAACTAAGAGCACAGTATGGCGGCTCCCATGGTGGGGACAAATAAATGTTGCCGGTACGTACCAATTAGCAGTCCATTTGTTTTTTATACGTCCGTGATAGCGACCGGAATAGTCCATTACGAATTTTTGGAAGGGGTTAAACCATCACTGCGAATTTACATAATGAACAGCTTCACTCATCAAGCAGCACTCATCAAAAAACAACCTTCTTTAGTCAATCGGAAGAAAATGCTATTCTTACTGGATAACGCCAAATTGCCTACCGCAGGATTAACCCGGGAAATAATTTCTGAATTTTACAAAAAGGGCATACAAAAATTGGGATTACATTGGCAAAAGGTCATTAATTGTGATGGTGGCTGCTTCAATGAGTAATAATGTATTATTGTTTCTTAATAAATATTTTTATTTTACCATAAAAAACCGCACGAACTTATTTGGTTGTCTGTTTCTTTGTTTCTTACAAAGACAAAGAACTATTTAAAAAATCGTATATTAACAGTTTTTAATATTCCCATACAAAAACAATATTGGATACTAAATTTTTCTTGAATGCTTGAGTAGTATTGATATCACATCTCATATTTCAAAACTATGTAAAAAATCATAATTCATTAAGGCATTAATCTTCGAATAAGGGTGTAATTCCTATATGCACATTATCATAGTCTGCATTATCGACAAGTGAGTTTGGATACACATAATGTACTATATGGTATGTAATTTGATTAAGTAGGGATTATTATCAATTACCCTAATGTGCTTTAAGTATAGATCACCTGCTTAGGATTACACATATATGTTAAATTTGTCTTCTCTAAATTCTAACATAATTTCCTCAACTAAGTATCTATATATAATTATTTATTCTCCACAATGATTATAGATTACCTAGTTAGAAGGTTCCTGAATATGCTTACAATTTATTATTATAAAATTGGTAATTTGAAGAACTCCATTTGATTCAAGGTAGTTACATATATGCAGGGTGTTATAAGACGAAATATATAAAGCTCAGGGTATATGTAGATTGCGATTTAGGTAGTGATTCCTTATGTTTCCAAAATTCTCTAATATTTGTGATACGTTTGAGTGTAAATGACTACCTACTTGTAGATTGAATTTTATATACGGCGCGGTCGAGACATAGAATAGCTTCCATGCAAAATCAAATAGTTACCAACTCGATTACCAATTACTAATTACTTTAGAAGAAATATAGATAAAGCATTTTTCAGAATTTTAAGCCGCACTACCAAACATCCGCTTGCTGGAACGAATTTAATGTGATAACAATACTTACCGAAACTAGAAATTACCAAGTCAGAAATTAAGTTAAAGAAATCACAGATGTTACCTCTACAAACATAATTACTTATTGAATAACTACATGAAATGATTGTAAATTGTTATACCTTGTACATAAAATTTGTTGTTATTCGAAATTTATTTTTAAATACATAATTCTTAATTCAATGATTTATTTACAGAATGAGTAACGACAAACAATTCTAGTAGCGCATGAATGTTTACACTCGATGTTATTTTTGTCCAAATATCAAGTAGCAGTACATCCTTCGATCTATTGGCTCCATTGGGCGACGGACGTTTCAATTTATGTATTGAAAAAGAAGGAAAACATGAATGTCGAGCATTTTTTGTAAATACCTACCTAATTTTTATTTTATGTAAATTTTTAATTTTGAGTTTCAAAAAGTACATTTATTGCAAAATAAAGTTTAATTGTTTGTTTTGTGTCTACCATACTTGATATTTGGACCAAAATAACACCGAGTGTAAACATTCATGCACTACTAGATTTAAATGTTAGTTTGCTTTTTGATAGAGAAACAAATGAATTTTTAAGAAAAACGAAATATTATCGTAAAAAGAATGTTTTTAGGATCCCAATAATACAAAAAAATTATATCATTCCATTTAAAAAAAAACAATTGAAAGTCGCCATTTTGAAATAGTTCGTCCAATTAAAAATCTGATATCACCATCGTGTAGAGAATGTCCTGAAACATATTAGTGCCAAATATTTTGAAAGTGGTACCCATAGTGTGGCTAAAAAAAAATAAGGCGCTTACTCTGAAACAGGCTGTACAATTAACTATCTTTTTAGAATTCGCGTCATTTGAGTGCTTTAATAGATCCTATTAAAGCACTCAAATGACGTCATTTGCGTGCTTTAATAGACATTTGGGTGTTTTAATAAAACCGGTACAATTTAATTTTACTAAGTTGGTATTTACCGAATTAATTCATAGCAAATACTGTAGTTAACCTTTAAATAAATTTTAAATTGACAATTTGAAAAGTAGTAGTTCCAATCTCTAAAAAATTCCCTAGATTTTGATAATGTCAAATATTTATTTAAAATTGCTTGCAAAAGGCGCAAATTCTAAAAAATAGTATAAAAAACTCATTCATAAGGCTTTTATGGCACTCATCATTAAGAAAACTCGTGGCTGCGCCACTCGTTTTCTAAACTTTGATTCGTGCCATAAAACGTACCTTATGAAACTTGTTTTTTAATATACTATTATTTATTTCCCTATCAACACAAGTGGGTAGACTATTACGTTATAATAAACATTCAACATGTTTATATGAAAATTTACCGACAAGTAAAGCAAAATCACCCTCATATTTATAAATTAATATTTTGGGAGAGGCTTCAATCCAATTCATCTTTTAATTATTCTTTAATATTACCTTATTTTCGTATAATGGTCGATGTCAATTTCATAATTACTTTGTTACACTTTTCTGAATGAGGTATTTGTATCATAATCTGTTAACATATTAAGCTGCTGTTTCGAGAAATATCGGAATGCCATGGTGTTGGGCACTTTGGTAGCATTAATAATAAGTATTTTTATATTCCCATCGTATAGTGGCAGTAATTACACAACGCAACACACAGAAAATCGTTAAGTTTAAGTTATTCAAATTCTTTCTATATTTACACTGTCATTTGTCAGATTTTTCCAAGAAATGTTACTTTTACAGCAGCTACGTTGGTTATAATGTAATAAAGTTTTGCTATGCAGGATTATTCTTCTTTTATGAGAATTTTTATCTGGATGTATATCTCTAGAGAACATGAGTTTGATAACCATATTTTCAAACATTTTATTTTTTTATGAGTAATTAAATTTGTAGAGTGCCTCGATTACGTATATAAATTTTGCATTTTTGCTTTTAGGTGGGTTCTTAATTTACATCGTAACAGAAATTTAATTGGGCAGCTTTTTAAATCTTGATGTTATACGAGTTCACTTTATTGTTTGGAAAAATAATGTAAACGTGGTACCTCTAAATGAAAAGGTAATTTTTCTGTCAACAATTCTGTGTGCTAATAACACGATTTATTTTTCCGTAGTTTTAGCGCTTTTCCATGCAGCAAACTCTGTTTGAAGTATCCGTACTAATAAGGTGTAAATTTTTAAGTTACTTTAATATTTAACAAACGACGACAGGATTTCGATGTAACTGCGGAAAAGACTTACAAAATGCTCCCTAAATGAGGCTTGTAAAGGGAGTGAAAAGTTATCAGTCAGCTTTTCATATTTATGTTTACTTATAAAATGTTGCTTTAAAATAAAAATGTCATTATTGTACTAAACTGTTTAAAATGTCGTCATTTAACACAAAGCTGATGTATGATTAAAATTAAGTATCATCCACAAGAATCTATATTGACATCGGTGAATTTTATATTGCAATTTTCTTTGATTAAACAAGTTTTACTCGGAGATAATGTTTTCAATTTGTTTACATCATTTGTTTCCATGTTTAGGGTAATAGATAATACGTTACCTACCAGATTTTTTTCGTATTGTCAGTAGGTACAGTTTCGAATCTTTCGGAAGGCACGTGAAATTATTAGTTTTGGTCATTTTGTTGTCAATTTTTTTATCCGCAATAAATGGTTTTTTTCAAATTACAGGTTTAACTAGAACAAGTTGGTTAAGTTACAATAATTTAATATTTTTCTATGGGTTTTTTTGCGGGGACAGGCGCATCGGGAGTGTCCGCGGCCCAAGGTACCGTTCTTTTACTAAAGGGGCCTTCTGATTTTGCACGACGTAGGACTTCGAATTTAGTCGTTTGTCTCGAAATCGAAAGCGACGACTCCCATTTTTTATTCGCAAAAAATGAATGAGGAAATACGGAGCTTTCTTCCGATAGCAAAATAGCCGGGAAACTCGGGAGATAGAGGAAATTATTAGGGGAAAACCGGGAAAATGTTCGATGGCTGTGTCTAAGGGGACGGTCGCGCGACGACAATATAGCACATTAGCACAAATGTGACCTTTTTTTTCGCTTTTTTTTTCATTCCACATTGTAAAAGACGTTTCAGGTCGTCGCTTTTGATTTCGAGATAAACGGAAAAATCCGAAGTCCTCAAAATCGGAAGACCTGTCGCGAATCGAAAAATGTTGTTCGGACAAATCGTACGTAGCTTTCGACGTGGAATTCGAATCTGCGATAAAAAATAGGGGTTCCAATTTATGGTTTCAAATTCGCCGCCCGCCTCCCCCAGAGGGGGTGTGGGGCTGCGGGTAATTTACGTTATAATTACGGTATAAATACTAAAAAAATCGTTCTTACAAAACATCAAATAAATACAACAATTATGTAATGGGCAGGGTATAAAAGCAGGAAACCTTGGAGGCTTCACATTTATAAGAGTAAAGTTGAATGTGTATGGTTGAAGTTAAATATTAAACTTTCAGAATTAACCATTAATGAAAGAGACATTTTTTTCTATTTCGCGACGGTTATATCTTTATATCCGTACTGAAAACGATACGGAAAGAAGTTCTGGGGGATTTAATTTTTGTTGACGTTTGCAACACTGTCATGTAAACCATTATTATTTTTATGTCATACTACCTTATTATTTCACCATAACAACTGCTGAAACAAGAAACATTAATGATTAAATAACGCCTCTTTACATGACAACCGGATTTTAGATATCAACGGGCATTATTTTTTATAACGCCCGCTTATAATGCTCGCAAATGTAAAATTATGCCTCATCACTATTTTTTTATTGTTATCATCTGTTTTAATCATCTTAATCAACTTCTTGCAAGTATGACATAAAGTTATGAAGGCACCATGGGCGTTATGAACATAACGCCTACGGTCGACCTTAGGCGTTATTTAGTTCATAACGCCCTAGATACCTTAATTACTATTTGATGACAAGACTATTTTACTTTACATTACAGTTATTTTGGATATTTAAACGTCAGTTTCTAAATTGTAACAAAGTTTTTTTCAAAACGATTATAGGTACACCTGCTTAGAAGTTACCTACATGAAAACTGGAACCTTGAATGGGTACACTGCAGCTTCGTAAATGACCCTTAATGCCAGCATGCTAATTTGACAAAAAATTCAATAAAACTAATAAACTAAAAAACGTTCCTCCCATACAAAACGAAACGCCTTTTCTATGTTTGAATTTGCAATATATTAATTTAATTCCTCCTCTTGCCAGAAATTAAATTTATTTCTATGTCTACTATCATGTTTAGCAGATATTGTCTCTTGAGTTTTTGTGCGAAGCCCAATCTGAAGACAATCGATTTTACGTACTCCGTATATTGAACTGTGTAGATGTACTTTCATTAACGTGACCTTTAAATAACTAGACGTTGAAAATGAACATTTCAAACCATTAAAATGAGAATAGCTTTCAAAGTTGATGTTATTGTTTAATTATGAAGGGCGCTGTAGAATTAATCCTTTATTATTATATAGTTCATCGAATCAAATTAAACTCAAAAGAAAACATGCTAATATTGGGTTTGTATAGACTAGCACTTAATCGAAGAATTTTCAATGCTTTTACGCCTTTATTTAATTTAGTTTAGTTATCATCGGTATACTTACGAATAAAATCCTCTCTTGAAATGGAAAATTGTGTTACCTTTTTCAACAAAGAATTGCTCGGAACACTCTTAAAAGGAGCTTAAATATTCTATAGATAAATACATTAATCTAAAAATATATCTACTTATAACTAATAAGTAATAACTAACTAACGCAGCGAATCAGGGTATTGTATTTGTTGCATTTTGGTACTGCTGACACTTCCCCGATTTTTCTGATGTTCTTTTTGGATTGTTAACCATTACGTAAATGTTATTGAAACATTTCAAACACTCTTACAAGTCTATCGGAATCGTACATGCAAACTCTTGATTCATCTGTGACGAATACTCTCTCCCAGTCATCATCTGCAAAACGCAAACGACCTGCACTATGTGATGCTTTCTAACTGTCTCAATGCTTATTTGCCCATTGTGAGTTGCAAAAAGTTGCCTTTGCAAGATACTCGAGTTTGGAAAGCGGTCGCCTAGGGCACGTAATCTCAAAAATCGGTCTTAGACCTCTGTTGTAGCGTGATGTCTGCCTTCTAGAGTGGTTCTTAACCTTCGGATGGCCAAGGTGGGGTCCAATCGGACCCCAGACCTATTTTTTGTGTCATAGCTATTTTAGTAGCAAGAAAATCGGTTTGAGGTTGTTTCTAGCTGAATATTTATCATTTATACATACCCTCATATAACTATTTTGCGTCAAAATTTTCTCGTTTTTTAAAAATGAATTAATTGTTGGATGGCCAAGACCTATTTTTTGTGTCGTAGCTATTTTAGTAGCAAGAAAATCGGTTTGAGGTTGTTTCTAGCTGAATATTTATCATTTATACATACCCTCATATAACGATTTTGCGTCAAAATATTTTCGTTTTTTAGAAATTAATTAATTGTTGCTTGGGGTCCGCTTGGACCCCACCTTGGCCATCCATGTAACGAAATGTTTGTTTGTTTGTTTGTGTAAAGGTTTATTCAAATTTTCGCTATTCTTTTTAGTCTGATATATTTTGATGCTTATTATAAACAAATACTTCAATTTACAATGAACAACTAGATAAAATAGAGGCACAGGGCGAAAAAACCTTGGGGTCCGCTTGGACCCCACCTTGAGCATCCGTGTAACCAAAAATGGGTTGGCCATCCGAAGGTTAACTTCTCTAAACCGTTGGATAGCTCGAGAAATAGAGGAATGTGAATCACCAAACTTTACAGCAATAGGTAGCACGTTAACTCGATTCTTCTTCCGATAATGTAGTGGCCTGAACACATTCATCGCGGCTTAAATTAAGTTTGCATTATCAACAAAAAGTCTTTATTTAACACGAACGAATTAAATTTGCCACCAAAGCAAGTTCAAACTACACTTTTATTACTTAAAATATTTCATCTTTGAAATTCTCCTAAAGTGACATTTCATTGGCATTAAAGGAACCTAGGAGATTCAATTGTTTTGGCAATTTCAATGCCAAACCTCTTTAAAAGGAATAGATATTTCTAAAATGTGATATCCATAAACATGCAAAAACTTACATTTTGTGGCATTTATTTCAAAAGTTAGTTACCCTTGGCGCGTAAATTTTTTCCGATAATTGACATACGGCAATATTGAAATAATCAGTTTGTTTAGTATCTACCAGAATGATATGATACGCTAATAACAGCTTCGGAGGGCAAACCAGCGGCAGAGCAACATCCGCTTACGTGACATCGAAAATAATTGACGACTATACGCGCAAAACTAAAATAAATCGACGGAAGAAAGTGAGGAAACCGTTTTGAAGACAATAAATAGGAAAGTGTTTCTATAAAAGGTTCGGTCATTACCTCATTACAAAAAGCTTTGCGCTAAATACAAAACTTGGTTAGGAAGGTAAAAGCGATAGAGAGATTCAAATTCGAAGTCTGAAGGTAAAAATGCAAATAAAATTATGGAAAATGGTAGCGTGAGTAGGAATGATCTTTTGGTAACTAATTGAGACATATGCATTATAAAAAAAAAGCCATTCGATGTGATATAATAGATTAAAATGGATAGGCTGTGCTTAAGTATCAAGGAGAACATTCCTAAAACTTTTAATTAATTCAGCATTGCACTTTTTTGCGAACTTAATCATACTATTCATACTGAATTGATAATGGCAGCGTTTAAGCATGAACAGGTACATAAAGGAAAGGCGTACAAACAGGAAGTGTGCAAGGTTTAGGATAACATCTTTATTAAGTCGTATGGAATCGTTTCTATTTGAGTAACAAAATATCATCAAACATCAAATGGGAAAGACAAAGGTAATTTAACTATGATTAAATTCTATTCTAAGAAATTCAATATCTTCAGACAGTATCTTATTAAAATGGAAATGCTGTTATGCACGAAGTGTTCTTGCTTACGATATTGTAACTCTGAATTTGAAAATGCAAGGTGTAACTTTCTTTGATCTTTGACATACCACGTAGCGGTGGAAATGGTACAATTAAATTATACTTTAAAAGAAGGAATTGCATCATTCCTTTCCTTTCAAGATAAAACGCTTGTATACCACTTGTGCATAATATTTAATTTTACATTTAAACTATGACCCCAAAGAAGTCTACAGAGGGGCCAACATACAGCAGTCATTTGCTTCCGTAAAGTAATTGAAATTTACCGCTTTCCGTACTGAAATAATCGTTAAGCATTGTATAGGAGTAATACAAACCTTATGTATGACAATAGCATGAACAAGTGTACAATTCTGAGGTTATCATCGATCATACATTAACTCGACTCTTCTATGTGGCCCCAAACGACAGACGTTGCTATTATCTACACCAGGGCTGTCCAACATGAGGCCCGCGGGCCGCATGCGGCCCTCGACCTCAGTTTTTGCGGCCCGAGGTAAATTACCCTCAAATACGAAATATGCACAATTCTTACATTAACAATAAAATACAAATAAAATAACGAGTGACACCATTGTCGGATAGAAGGTCGCAGAGAAGTTACTGGAAATCAGACCGATCTTGCTCGATCGCCCTCCAATATTAGCGAATCCGCGCGCCGCACGTGTGTATATAAGAAGGTTGTTTAGCGGTTGAGTCACTTACTCAGTTGCTTCGTTTATTAACAACAAATATTAAGGTTGATATTGATGCATTAGTTAGTGAAATGCGGCCCTCCAAACCGCATTTGTTTTTAAACGGCCCTTGGGCCACTTGCAGTTGGACAGCCCTGATCTACACTATACTCTTCTTTAACTTCACCATTCACCAACATCATTGAATAATAATGTCATTATTTGTTCATCACTTGTAAACGTCAATTTATCAAGTCACTGTATTCACTTTGAACATGTTTCTTAACTGGCTAGTCTGTAGTATTTACAGACTAGCCAGTAAAATTTTACACTTGTGCTAATAGGTTCACAGATTAAACAGGTAAACAACAAAATAACTGACATCCGTTTCCAAAGCAATACGTCTAGAGTTTATAATACAACATTTAGATTGTCATTTTATCCCCATTGTTATAGGCATATCTTATTTCATATTCTACCAAAAATCTGATACAGTGGTGAATTATGAGGAAAACACCTTTACGCTCCTTATCTGTGAAAAGTCACATAAAATGAAACACATATGTATGCGTATATTTTATTAAACAAATGCATGGAAAAGTCCTCATCTTTTAAGCAAGAACATTGTAGAAAACAGTATGCATTAATGCGTACCTATGTAAAACGAAACTGTGTCGTAGCCTCGTAGCATATTTCTGACGGACTTCACTGCAACACAATTTCTGTGGTCAAGAAGCTGTTATTTATACCAACCAAGTTTGTTTGTTAAACGACCACACATTTCAAGAGGGTACGTACATACAGAACTGGAACGGTTCATCTTTGTTTCTAGTTTACGTGTGCGCTTGGACGTAAGGTAACAAGTTAGAAACTTCTGTAGTTTAAGCAGAAGTAACTTGACTTGAGGATAAATATTTAAGCAGAGAAAAATGTTAAGTATTCGTATTCTGATTTTACTACTGGGAGTTGGGCGGGTTGGGCCGTTAAGTCACTGTCACTGTCATGGAATTAATTTTTCGAATACAATTTAAGTAAATTGTGAAAGATTTAAACGGTTTGTATTTCTATTTTCAAATTTTCAAGTTATATTCTTCCAAGTAATTTATTCTTCTAACAAGGGCAAAATTTTGCTAAAAGTGTGTGTCTTATCTACTTACTGTGAGGAGAGAATAGACTTACCAGTTTTTTTAAAACTCCTTGAGGCAATCATTGTGAAAGTTTATTACATGGCACTTGGGAAGTCCAATCCTATGTCATAATATTCAATTCCGAATTGCCACATTCTCTGGAACAAAAATTCATCATGATGTATATTATGAGTGCATATAAAAATAAACAAACAATATTTACAAATTGACCATTTTACTGCATTTTACAGAATTTACATTAACAATTGAGACGTCTCTTGAAACCGCAATAATTGAGGTAACTAAATCATACAATAAAATGGACAATTTCACGTCTTGATGAGTGAGTTTTGCTTTCGTCTTTTTTAATAGCATAAGCTTTGTAAAAACTTTTTATAAAATGAGCAGAAAAATAAAATGTTATCTCTGATGTCTCTGTTGTCCCTGAGACCATTAGGACAGGAACATAAAATTGATTAAAAGTGTTTAATAATTCACTAATTCCATAAGCCTCCTTGCAACTCATCATTGCATGAGAATGAGGACCACGGAAGGATTTTGTGGATATTTAAGGAGTTTGCTTATCATAGGGAGTAAAGATTTCGACAGCATAAATTAAATGTGGGATGTAGGGATGATCCAAGGCATAAAATAATTATAATCATAATACTTCGAGCGAGTCAACTAGTAATCAGAACATGACAGTATAATATTTATTTATTTTAGTTAATTGAAACTGAGTGACTAGACTACTTTCGACCTATTTGGTCATCTTCAGTGTTGATGATGATTGATTAAAATTATGGTGAAATGATCGACTAGCACTCCTTATCGGAGTAATAATTTGACGTTGGTTATGCATGATCTCCTTTGAAATGATGTCATTAATTTTGTAGCATTACCTACTCAGAATTATCATATTTGTATGAATACGATAACTGTAATAGGTTAAGTTATTACAACCGTAATAGTTAGAATTAAAGTAAAATTGTAGATGTTAAAATTGCAGGTATAACTGTAATACTCTAATAATCATACATAGGAATCATTAATTTATATGAACAGGAAAATACACAAAAAAGGTAAGCGGTTTCTAAGGCAATTTACAAATAGAGCGAATTTCAACATTTATAGAAAATAGGTGATAATTATTACAGGAACAGTACAATTCGACAATTAAAACCCAAAATGGACAAACACCAGCAATAAAAAAATGAAATAATGAGTGTGTGCCAGATAATTGATTTTATATGTTATTTCAGCTGAGCTACATTATTATTCTCGTCATAGAGAAGAAAAATGTAAAGAGAAAAGAATATAATCGTTGCTAAAGCACTCACGTTTTATTAAATTCAAGATTTAGCGAGAGAAAAGCAGACCACCAAA
The DNA here is from genome assembly GCA_036250285.1 of Pyrocoelia pectoralis. Taxonomy (NCBI): domain Eukaryota; kingdom Metazoa; phylum Arthropoda; class Insecta; order Coleoptera; family Lampyridae; genus Pyrocoelia; species Pyrocoelia pectoralis. The sequence continues at coordinate 54,153,578 of CM070074.1, forward strand.
ATAGAAATGAGTTTCTATCTCTGAACTACAATTACTAATCCTAATTGAGTTTCATACATCGTTTAAAATTAACTAATAAATTGTTTGGTTATTACCGCGCATTTTGCAAAAACTTAATGGTTTTAAGTGTATAAAGGAAAATTCTAGACAATTTATCGAATTTGAACGCAGATGTTCTGAAAATAAATATTAATTTTCTTATGTAAATTTTTTTAGTAATAAAATAAATTTGTAAATGTAATTTTCATTCCAAATACGTTTTTTTAGAACTCTTTGTTTAACCTTTTCGGTATAGATCGCCGTACTGCGAATATTCTCTTTTCGGTTGGAAGAAGGAAAACACTTTAGAATTAGAAGGTTGAAATCTATGCTCGCATGTGTACCAAACTAAATTTGTCAATTATTTACACCAGAAACTGCTTTGTAATTGAAATGTAGAGTTTCTGTTATCAATTATATCAAAGTTCAAACCATTTCCTGTCGAAACGCTACTCCTATGGACCATTTACTACATGCATTCGTGGTTTGGATACCTAAGGGAACGACGAATAATTATGTAGGTTTGTCTGTTCATTAAGAACAAAGCACGGGGTGTTGCTATTGTGTTCAGCAATTTCTAGGGAGTTGTACTATAAAATAAGTGTACGTTCCACCATTATATTTTGATGAAAATTTATAATAATTTTGACTGTTCTCGTCCTCTCAGTTTTACTAACGAATTACGAATAACCATTGCCTTAGGAAATAACTTCTCTAGATAACAATACATAGTTATTAAATATTAAACGTTATATTAAATGCTAAATATGTACCTATAACGCAATTAGATATCACATTGCTCGACAAGTCTTTCCTTAAGAGATTAATTACTGTGACAGTAATTCGTGGAAGAGAAACTTACATGCATAAGTCTTTGTCTTTTAAGTGACATAATATAACATCCTCTATGTCGGCTTATCACAATATTGCCGTAACACTAAAAATTGGTGTGCATTTCTTACATAGTGTAACGGGCGTTATTTTGACTAATCAAATTTATTTACTTTTTACTTTTTAAGTTTTGTAAAGAAAGAATTGTATGTTTTTTGTTGAGTTAATACGTAGGTTTTATTTTAAATACAGGTTGTCCCACTGCTCCGTAATCGGTCGATAACTCAATGTGGGTTGAAGATACAGAAAAAAGTTTCAAATAAAAGTTGCTTTGATTTGAATTGCGCATTTTTTAAAAATATTCTTATATCTACAGTATGTTGCATTTTCACGTGGCAGGAAAATGTCACTTTTTTTTAAATAGCACACCCTGTATTTTTTTCGCTTAATGTATCGACCAACCATATTTATATCATGCCTGAAATTTTTTTTAAGATTGGATGTGCGGTTCCCAAGTTATTAATTATTTTGTCAAAATTTGGTACAATTCAAGGTCGGACTATAATATTCATAACTAAGTTATTCTTCAAAAAAGGAAAAATTTATTTGACGAATAATATTACCCTAATGTCGTGTTACTCTACAAAAAAAAAACTAAATGATTAATTTTATACCGAGTGTTTAAAATGAGAATTCAAACTTTGTGAACTTTAAATAGAATTTATACGAATATTTTAAATGGAACACCCTGTATTTTTATTTACCAACAAATTCTCAACAAAAAACCCTATTCAACGGTGTATTATTTCCTGGTATTATTTTTTGTACTTTTGTTAATATTTACGATTTTCAAAATTTCACGTAAAAAAAATTTGTTAAAAGTAATTTTTATTTAATTATTATTACAAAATACCGTTTAAATAGTTGTTATCAACGCAAAAAAACAAAACTCAAGTCCTGTGACTATCTTAATTTCTAAATAATTAAAACAAAATTTTTAGTAAACGGTATTTCTCGAATTTTTAATAAACGGTGTTTCTCGAAGATTAAAATAGAAAATAAATACAATATCTCTCATTAAAGTAAATGTTCAAAATGTCTTCCACTTTGATCAATGCACTTTTGAAACCTAACCCTAAATAATCTCACATTGTTTAGTCATAGGAGTAATCGGTTGAAACGCCTCTCGAATTCAAATTTTAATGTCATCTCGAGTTGTGGCAGCTATTGATATATTTGAAATTTAACAGTTCCCCAAAGATAGTAATCCATAAAGGTAAGGTCCGGTGACCTTGGCGGCCAAGGAACAGGGCCTCCTCTACTTTATTAGGGTACAGTAAATCCAATTCTCGCGCGCATCTCTGACTGTTGTTTTGCTTTAATTATTTAGAACTTAGGATAGTCACAGGACTTGAGTTTTGTTTTTTGCGTTGATACCAACTATTTAAACGGTATTTTGTAATATAATTAAATAAAAATTACTTTTAACAAATTTTTTTTACGTGAAATTTTAAAAATCGTAAATATTAACAAAAGTACAAAAAATAATACCAGGAAATAATACACCGTTGAATAGGGTTTTTTGTCGAGAATTTGATGGTAAATAAAAATACAGGGTGTTCCATTTAAAATATTCGTATAAATTCTATTTAAAGTTCACAAAGTTTGAATTCTCATTTTAAACACTCGGTATAAAATTAATCAATTAGTTTTTTTTTTGTAGAATAACGCGACATAAGGGTAATATTATTCGTCAAATAAATTTTTCCTTTTTTGAAGAATAACTTAGTTATGAATATTATAGTCCGACCTTGAATTGTACCAAATATTGACAAAATAATTAATAACTTGGCAACCGCACATCCAATCTTAAAAAAACTTTCAGGCGTGATATAAATATGGTTGGTCGATACATTAAGAGAAAAAAATATAGGGTGTGCCATTTAAAAAAAAGTGACATTTTCCTGCCACGTGAAAATGCAACATACTGTAGATATAAGAATATTTTTAAAAAATGCGCAATTCAAATCAAAGCAACTTTTATTTGAAACTTTTTTCTGTATCTTCAACCCATATTGAGTTATCGACCGATTACGGAGCAGTGGGACACCCTGTATAAGCGAGTTTCGTGATAGGACGAATAGTATAAAAGCGCAAGTGTGTCTTATCTGCAAACGTGCATAAAGTAAGATAACATTTATAAAATTGGATATAAAGGCAGGGGGTTTGAGTGAAGAGGCATTAGAGTGTAAAATTCCGTTTCGGCGTGAGGTGCTACACACTCGGCATCAAGTTGTGAAATAAAAAAGCAAATTTAGTGAACAAAACGGCGTTAGGTACAAAAAGGTACCAATTAAGTGCGTTAAGTGTTTCACTACGGTGTGATAAGAGCGTAAATACGTTTAATAAACAATATTTTATCTACGTGTATTAACAGATGTTCAGTCAATGCTTAAAGTGCGAATGAACTCAAATAAGTGACAAAAATATTAACAACGAATATTATTAGAGGGCAACAGAAAATCGCCGTGTTGTTACCTCGCCCTGGGTTTAGAAAACCGCTGTGTTGTTAATATATAAAAAGGTTCGCATTGTCGTTTAAAAACCTAAGTTCGCGGTGTAGTGTGTATTATAGAAAAAAAATTTACACCGGTTAAAGAAGAAATTTGAAGAAACTCAACTGGGAGCAAAGCACGAGTTGAAAGTGAAACACCCTTGAAGGAGCGCCGATCAGCACATCCCTGGTGAAGCGGCACAACGCGGATTATTACCAACGCGATCGTACTAAGGTACAATTACAAATATCAGGTATTCTACTGTCCTATAAACTATTATTTATTTAAACTGATAGTGAACAAAAACTGAATTTTATGGATATTTTATTATTTGCGTTTGAATTAAATTAAAATATAAGCGGATGTTACGCAGCATTTTTTAATCTTAATGTCACGTTTTGCTAGCAAGCGATAAAATTAGCCAGTTAATCTTTTGTTTAGGTAGAAATTAAGTTTATTTTTTTTTAGGAATCGTACTTTGTTTATTTTATTAGCTTTGTAATAAATGAATTTTTGTTATTGATTTTAATAGATTTTTCACTCATTTTTTACCATACTGTAAGGAAAGTAAAAACGTAATTTATTTAAAAGCGGCGCAAAATGAAGGGTTAAGGACCTCTTCAAACTTACCGGAGTTGTCATAAATAAGCATTTTTAATTGGATAAATTCATTTTTTTTCCAAATTAATTGATGAACGTAATCTTTAATAACATTGCACCTTAGTGAATTGAGGAAGTTGCCCTTAATTTAGACTTAACCCTTCTTATCCCTACTGAGCTAGCCTGGGAAGAAAAAAGTACGAAAGGTAGGTCCAAACGTACTATCAAGAAAGAAATTTACTGAACCTCTTACCACGAACCTGAAAACTTTTATCAACAAATGTAACTTCCGTTACAATAGGTACGTATTTATTTTTTCCATTATAGGTACGGGGGTGAACATAAAGTCTCTATACATTTCTGTTAAATAATAATTAATATCATAATAACACTTTTTTTCTTGCAGGTCATCGGACAGAATGCTCACCATAGAAGAACGAACGGCCGATGTTGTTTCCCGTATGCGTGGAATCTCCGTGATTATCTGAACAAAACATTCCTCGGTAGATGGAGTGGTCGTGGTTCAAAAATGCTGTGGGCCCCTCACTCACTAGACCTGACGCCGTACATTCTTTACGTGGGGGTTTATCAAGTCGCAAGTGTACCAGGTCAAGATTAACAGTTGAAACAACGAATTACAGACGCAGTGGCGAAAATGTTCACCAGGTATGATGTTTCGGTTTGTGGAAGAACGCAGAAGTACACATGACATAGAGATCTTCTGATTTGTGATCCTAACATGATACATATTCTTGTATATGTGGTAGATGTTTAATAAATTTGCGTTTTCACAGAAATGTATAAGTGGAGACTTTATTTGTTCACCCGGTATGGTATTTTCTATTGCATCAAAGGAAGAGAGGATTCGATTCTGTGCGGGGTAGTAAAAGCGAAAGGTTCATAAAGTACAAAGAAACACCAACTAATTACTAAAATTAATGGAACAAACACTACCAACCAATATGGCAATATAAAAAAAACGCCAGGGAAAAGTTTCAATTTAACAGACAGCTGGAAAGGTGTTATAAAAATTCACTGCCAACCATAGAAGTTTAAAATTTAAAGCACAACCGTTTGCAGACAAGGTTTTTTTGACATATTTCCTGTCATGAAGGACCCTTGCTGATAGAATTTATAGAATCTAAAATGTATTTAAAAGGTGTACCGGGTGTACAAGTAAGAAAGGAAGCCGACCATAACTCAGGAACTATTTGAGATTGATCAGTGAAATAAAAAATCTTATAATAAATGTGGCCGAGGGAAAATGCTGGATCTTATATTTAATTTCCTATCGTTGCCGCCAGAGGGCGTTTCACTGATTTCAAATTGAAATTCCCATTTTGTAATTTTAGTAATGCGTTTAAAAAAATATATTCATTGGAAACTAGTGATCAATATGTAAAACTTTGATTAATAAATTTTTACGAGTGCTTTCAAAATAGGGGGGGGGGGGGAGGGCGGAATTATTTAATCGCCAAATTTCATCAGTGTTTCATCCGTTTCTGCTGTATGGCATGTGCCAACGTTCCGCTGGAAAGACCTGCCAATTCGTTCTACAAAACTTATTTATTGTTCTGTATCGAACTCCATTCACTGTAACTGTATCAGCAACTTCATTCTGGAAGAAATATGGACCAATATGTAACGGGCGTTATTTTGATTAATTAAATTTATTTACTTTTTACTTTTTAAGTTGTAAAGGAAGAATTGTATATACGGGGAATGTTTTTAGTTAAGTTAATTCGTAGGTTTTATTTTAAATATAAGCGAGTTTCGTGGTATGACGAATAGTATAAACGCGCAAGTGTGTGTTATCTCCAGGCTAAATATTAGCAACAAAGAAAGGAGCTGCACGAGTAAAAAAGTGAGTCTCCTAATATTTTTACATAACGAACATTAGGGCAACAAAAAATCGCCTTGTTGTTACCTCGCCCCAGGTTTGTTTAAGCCGCTGTGTTGTTTATATAAAAACTCGCTTTGTTGTTAAAATTGGAACTTTTATATGTGAATTTTACACAATTAAAGAAGAAATTTAATGAAACTCGAATAGGAGCGAACCACGAACCGAGGCACCGTTGAAGAAGTTGTCCGATCAGCACGTCCTTTATATAAGCGGCGCGCGCAACGCAGGTTATTGTCAACGTTATCGTAAATATCAGGTACTGTCCTATAAACTGTTATTTATTTAAACTAATAGTGAACAAAAACTGAATTTTATGGATATTTTTATTATTTGCGTTTGAATTGAGTTTTTAATTATAAGCGAATTTTACGCAGCATTTTCTGTTAATGTTACGTTTGCTAGTAAGCGATAAATTGGCCATTCATTTTTATTGTAGGCAGAATTTAAGTTTGTGTTTTTTTAGGAAACGTGTTCAAAGCGACGCTAAACGAAAGGTTAAGGACCTCTTCAAACTTACTGGAGTCGTCATAAATAAGTATTTTTAGTTGGATAAATTCATTTTTTCCAAATTAATTAATGCGAGCAATCTTTACTAATATTTAACCTTAGCGAACCATTAAAGTTTCACCAAGTTTAGAATTAACCCTTTTTATCCCTACTGAGCTAGCCTGGGAAGGAAAAAGTACGAAAGGTAGGTCCATACGTACTACCAAGATAGGAAATTACCGAACCTTTTACCACGAACCTGAAAACTTTTATCAACAATTGTAACTTCCGTTACAAATCACGCCTCCCGCCAAAAAAACGACATATCACAGTTCACAGTTACTTCTCCTGGATGCAGTCGTTTTCTCCTGCATTTTTCTTGGACTTTCCCTATTCTGCTTCATCGCAATAGTACATTACATTATAAGTAATGAAAGTGACTGATTTTTTAACGAGCAATACATTGTATATTCACGAGCGAAAGCGAGTGAGGATAGTATTGCGAGTTGAAATATCGCACTTTCATCACGAATTGTGTATTCTATTTTTTCCGACATCGCAAAAATGAGCCTCAATTTTAAATTTCTTTGTATAGTTTGTCCCACGAGAGCTCGAGTGTGACTCATTAGTTATTGGTGTGTGAATTAACGGAAATAATTAGGTTGTCTTTGTCATACTTACAAAAAGTACCTAATGGAAAAGAGAGAGAATATAAAAAATATATCTTCTAACATTGTCATTGTAAATTACGTAAACGTATGTTGAGTTTGTATCGTAGTGTCAGCTGTTAGCTGTCAAATTGATTGTTATTGTTAACCTATATTTGCTTTATGATGTCGCTTACCAATAAATCGTTAAAAATTCAATCGCAGATTATGCTATGAACGTACTCAAGTATTTTGAGAACGAACGCGATCGCGGTGGATACCGTTAACATGAATAGTTCAGGTAAATAAGAGGACACTAAATTTATATTATGGTACCTTTGGGGTTAGAAGATTAAAATGCCCTATAGAAGATAGCTAAGACAAACGTTTTAATTTATATCGTTCGGATAGTTTTTAGGTATTAAAGTCACTAATGGCCGTTTGCACCGTTGTGTCACTTATCCCACCATTTACTAAGTTCTACTTAAGTATAAGGTCCACCTTATCTTAAATTGAGTTGCGCGTGTCAACGAATTCTGATTCTTAACTAAGCCGCTGTTTGAGGAGAAGAATGAACTATTTTAAAATAAGTAGTATTTGTGGCCAACTTCACACCGTTTTTAACCGTTGTGATTTGTAAATATAACCAATAATATTCGCTCGCCATTTATTGTATATATTTACCAATGAACTGTATACTATACGTATACAGTTCATTGATATTTACGTACGTATATTTTGTTTAATCAATGGAGCATTCAGATAATAAAAGAAAACGCAATGCGAATTTCACAAGAGATGAAAAGATGTTATTTTTTGTAAGACGAAATCGTTGAAGAAAGGAAAGTTCATTAAAACGATTAAAATTGTCAGCTATTGCATAAACCTGACGAGGAATGCCATACACTACTAATTCTAAGGCAGCCAGATCTACATCATCATCAGAATCAAAAACAAAATCCATTTTAGTACACTTTTGACTTGGAACATTGTTCTAAAAGACTTTTGATAATTTACAAACTTTTACGTTTTAGGTTAAAAACGCTTTAAGTGGACCTTAAGCCAAAGATTTCTGAGGCTTAACTTTGGTGACACTTAAGTAGTACTTTGTCTGTGGTGCAAACCGTTAAAAAATTTAAGATCCACTTAAGTGGAACTTAATAGTTAAGCCAAGATAAGTGGTAGCGGTGCAAACGGCCATTAAATATTCTAAAGTACCGCAACGTTCGCCATTTTGGGGTTAAAATTTTGGCGGCAATTTCAAATATTGAAGACCTAGTCACTAGAAAATTTAATGACTTTATGAAGTGTTTGATAAAAACTAAACTAACATTAGATACTTATCAATATATTTCTTAAAAATTAGTTTTCATTGTTATTAAAAGGTACAGTTTAATTGAAAGATAAAAAATTTGGAACTTTGCCACACGAACCTAACATATGTTTTTAAAATTGACATTTTATTTTGTCGTGTTAATACTTCCTTTAGAATCGTTATTTAAATCACAGAAAAGGATAACTACAAAAATACAGCAAGTAGTGAGTAAAAATAAGAAGACGAGCCTGTCTATGGGAAAACTACAAGTTTATGATGTTTTTCAAATTGCCGCGTTTCAAACCAAGTGTCAAACGTCGAACTTAATAATAGTAAAAACTAATATTCATCGTATGTCAAGTTATATGTTCGAAGTGTCAAACACAGATTTGTCATTTTTCCGCCATTTTTGGGTTAAAATTAGCTTTCTCTCTCTAACTCATTGGAACATAAGGTTGCGGTACTTTAGAATATTTAGTGACTTTATTACCTAATAAAGTCACTAGATATTAGTGACTTTATTACCTATTAACCCCAAAATGGCGGAAAAATGACAAATCTGTGTTTGACATACGATGAAAATTAGTATTTACTACAATGAACTGTGTACTATACGTATAGTATACAGTTCATTGATTTACTACATTGAACTGTACGCTATATAGCGTATAGTTCAATGATTTACTATTACTAAGTTTGACGTTTGACACTTGGTTTGAAACGCGGCAATTTGAAAAACATCATAAACTTGTAGTTTTCCCGTAGACAGGCTCGTCTTCTTATTCTTACACACTACTTGCTGTATTTTTGTAGTTATCCTTTTCTGTGATTTAAATAACGATTCTAAATGAAGTATTAACACGACAAAATAAAATGTCAATTTTAAAAATATATGTTAGGTTCGTTTGGCAAAGTCCCAAATTTTTATCTTTCAATTAAACTGTAGATACCTTTTAATAACAATGACAAATAATTTTTAAGAAATATATTGATAAGTATCTAATGTTACTTTAGTTTTTATCAAACACTTCATAAAGTCATTAAATTTTCTAGTGACTAGGTCTTCAATATTTGAAATTTTGAAATTGCCGCCAAAATTTTAACCCCAAAATGGCGAACGTTGCGGTACTTTAGAATATTTAGTGACTTTATTAGGTAATAAAGTCACTAGATATCTAAAGTACCGCAACGTTCGCCATTTTGGGGTTAAAATTTTGGCGGCAATTTCAAATATTGAAGACCTAGTCACTAGAAAATTTAATGACTTTATGAAGTGTTTCTTAAAAACTAAACTCACATTAGATACTTATCAATATATTTCTTAAAAATTAGTTGTCATTGTTATTAAAAGGTACCTACAGTTTAATTGAAAGATAAAAAATTTGGAACTTTGCCACACGAACCTAACATACGTTTTTAAAATTGACATTTTATTTTGTCGTGTTAATACTTCATTTAGAATCGTTATTTAAATCACAGAAAAGGATAACTAAAAAATACAGCAAGTAGTGTGTAAGAATAAGAAGACGAGCCTGTCTATGAGAAAACTACAAGTTTATGATGTTTTTCAAATTGCCGCGTTTCAAACCAAGTGTCAAACGTCAAACTTAGTAATAGTAAAATTTTAGACCAATGGTCTAAGAGTAAAATACTAATTTTCATCGTATGTCAAACACAGATGTCATTTTTCCGCCATTTTGGGGTTAAAATTAGCTTTCTCTCTCTAACTCATTGGAACATAAGGTTGCGGTACTTTAGAATATTTAGTGACTTTATTAGGTAAGTATCACACTCGACCTCTCGTGGGACAAACTATAATTATTTTACTCTCCTATTAATATTCAAGAATCTAGTTGCTGATTTTGTATTCTAACGTTGCTATGGAAATGAATAAATCATAAATTTTAAAGTGATACATTAAACATATGATATTGACAGTTCAATCATCTATCTGTCAAAAATGACAACTAACCTTAAACAACTTATGGAAACGAACTGTCCTCACTAGTGATGCAAATGCCTATTTTCCTCACTACATTGAGTGATGAAAGTGTCATGTTCATAAGCGATGTTGAAAAAAAGATTGTTTTTTTAGAAAAACCCGCAATTTTGTTGCCCAAATCCACCTACGTTTTAACGTAAATAGAAACCATATGCAGAGTCGAGCTTTTGATGTTACTTACTGTAAACATCTACAAAGTGACATTTTCATCAACACTAACCCCTAGCGCAACACAATTGTAAACACGTTGTCTGTTAACTTTTACTGCCTCGACTGTTTAAATTTCTTAATAAAGCTTTCAATAATTGTAACAGGTGGAGCCACATTTCTTCCGAAGTGCGTACGGCGTTCTCTTGGAGTTTCATCAAAACATTTTGGTAATGAGGTTGCTTTATAAATATTCGTTCTTCGATGGACAATCGCTCCACGTTGACCAAGTTACAAGTAATGAGGAAGTTTTGACTTCACATAATGCCACTATAGAAATACTGGCAGTGTAGATTGATGGCAAAGTGTAGTTCTGTACACCTTTTACTCCAGTTTTCTAGGTCTTTTAGTTTTCGGCTAGATGTTTTAACATTGTTATTGATACGCAAGATGTTTACTGCGTGGTTGAGATAAACAAATTTAAGCTGCCGAAAACCAATGTTATGCATTATTACGCTAAATAAGAAAATTATTTTTGTAATGTAAGCAATGGAGAAATATTGTTACAAAATAACACTAGCTATTTGCAGAACATGAGAAATTATAGTAAGATATTACTACAACTACCTATCTTATTAGTTTAATTGATTAATTATACCTACTCGTGTTTAACAGCGGAATAATTCTCAGAATAGAGCGAATATGTAAACACGTAAAAACAAATATACTTATACATTCGTTATGTACCTACTTCACTTTAAAGCATTCTGTTAGATATCACAACTTCACAAGTTCGGGCACCTGGTGCACATTGACTGGAATTAATGGCTATACCGGAAAGCGATACTTTGTGTCGTCCCTCTTATAAATTAAAATTATCGTTTCTGTTGTAAATCTATATATTGAAATATGAAATTAACTCATTTGAAGACATGAACTTAAGTGAATGTTTTTGTAAAATTATTTCTCTATCACGTTTTCTAAGAGTAAGCTTCCTTGCAAAATGGTAATAAAGATTCTGCTTGTAAGATTTGTTTAGTAAGTATACTATTCTGTGCACTATTTTGTTTCGCATCTACACATTCGTATTTTGAATAATCATCTGATAACGTACTAACATAGTTTACAATTAGATTACTGTTGGGCATTCTCCGAAATGCAATGTGTATTATAACTTATTCAACTGTGGAACAAACTTATTTGAAACAAATTTATTGATCAAAGGCAAATTATTTGTCAGATAAATTGCAAGGCAAGACCATTTAATAAAAATATGATATTATTTGAAATCTGAATAGTATAAGAAAAGAGTATAATATACTCTTTCATATAAGTCAAGTTTTTCACACAGTATAGGACCAAACGTTCTGAAAATGGTAGACAGCGAGATAGAAACCGATTTAATTTTTTGTAAATACAAAAGTGAATCATGAACCAAAATATATGTATATAAGAACTAAGGAAGTAATTGCATATCAGAATATTAAATGTATAAACAGAAAGACCATTTTCTGAATTATGTACAGTTTAAATACAAAATTACATTCTGAAGTATCGTGTTTATTTGACTCGTAATTGTAACCTATGAAATTATATTAAATATTGACTAATTTAACATTTTTTATGTTCAAGGCCTTCTAATAATTTGATACGTTTTTTTTGTAACGGAGAGTTTAAATAAATCATTTATCTCTTTTTTAAAATCTTGTATTAATTTCCTTCTAATACGAGAATCTTAAAGGGGTGGAATAGTATATTCTTTAACCAGTGTAGAATGGTGGCTATTATTCACGCGGATGAAGTTTCCAAAACGAACGAGCGCAGCGAGTGAGTTTTGGAATCATCCAAGTGAATAACAGCCATTCTACACAAGTAAAAGACTATACTTTCTCCACGACTATGCATAAAAAAAAATTTTAATCGAAAAAAATTCCTCCATTGGGAATCGAACCTCGATCACCCGCGTAAAAGTCAAGTATCTATCTACTACATTTATTTATGAAAATTAGCGTGATTTCTGATAATCATAGAATGTCATTGGCTAACGAGAGTGAATTCTTTTTCATTCTTCACTGGTGTGAAGAATTTATATCTTTCTTTAGCTAAATATGTAAAAAGAATTTGTGCATTCTTATATAGTCGTGGAGAAAAGTGCTTACTAGGTTTGTGTTCACCATAGGTTATCAAGATGTAGACATTCAAAATGTGTATCAGGATACCACCTATAGGTACGCAGCTTTTTAATCTTTTCGGCTTACAGAGAGATGGTTTGGTGAAAATTCATATTCGGTCTGGCATAAGGTTTTAAAGTTAATAAGGAACAAATGTGACCTATGGGAGGTTCATTAGTGTTTTGATTGTTTCGTTTTGTACTTTACGTCAGTTTCTGTGAAACACAAAAAATTGTGGAAGGATTGGTCGAAGAACAGCAGTGATCTTCCATAGTCGAATCGAAGGTGACTGATTTTTTCAAAAATCGTTATATTCAAAATACCTTATATATAAAATTTTTCAACCAAAATGTGGGTGCCGTTGATACAATGAAGAACAATTTAGAGCCACACAGTTTTTTTGGGAAAAAGCTCTATGAGGTTTTCAAAAGTAGTTTTCAGTTTATCTTAAAAAATGCTCTAAAACTTACCTAAAGAAGAAGGAAAAGGTTATCTTGGTATGGTCAATGTTTTTGCATTTACAACAATATCCATAATGAGAATACAATAGTGTGGATATTCTGGCATACATTAAAACTTCAAATCTTTTCTGCCATTTTGATTCTAAATTTTTCTTTGACAAATGTTAAAATACCAAACTACCAACTCGTTTTGATTAAAACAAAAAGAAATATCTTGTATGGGCAACACTCTTCTAAATTACAACTACAGTGGAAGAGGTAAGGTACTTGAGTTGAAGCTTTGACTTTTTTTAATTATTCGATATCAGACAAAACTGTAAAACGTTTCCAAGTGAAAGGGATTCGTCTATCTGATCTTTACATATTTTACAAGGAAGGATTTGCTCCGGTTGCGGTAAATCAGATTCAGAATGGAAACGGTATAGATAATGTGACAGGGACAATGAAAGCATCATCAGTAGCAGAAATACAAGCTGAATAACTTATTAAATCGACCAACAATAAAATAGTTTCATTTGATGATATCCCACATTTTTCAAAGTAAACAGCATTCTGTTATCTTAACATCCATCTCTTATAAAAACGTTTTAGAAGAAAAAGAAAAAAGTAAAGGTGGGAACGATGAAGATAATGATGAAAACATAGAAAATGATATTTGCTTAGTGTGTAGTTCGACAAAAACTGTGAATAGAAATAAAAACGAGAGGTTTAAGTAAGCTAAAATATATATATATTAATTTTCTTAGGCTAAGCCTAAGAAAATTAATATATATATTTTAGCTTACTTAAACCTCTCGTTTTTATTTCTATTTAATCAGAGCTAATTATGGAACTCTTCGTAGAAAAAAAACTGTGAACTATAGCTTTGTAGATTAATGAACAGTGTTGAACGTTGTTGAAATACACCTACACGTAGTTTTCCGAGGTTTTCTCAAAATTTTTCCAATGCAAGAGTATAAATATTTTATATATTCTTGAAAAGAGAATAAAACAGTCTATCAAATAAGTTGGCTATACATACAATCTTGTCTTAAAAAAAGTTTTATCTGGTGTGCTTTGTTCCATAAAATGGATTGGATATACAGACTGTTTAACGAAAAGCGCCCAGGAGTATAGCGACTTCAGTGGTGTTATAACTCTAACAAACCATATACACTGTGTCCCAATTTCGATGCTCACCATTGGTATCTCGGTTATTAGAAGACGTAGGGCAACGGTTAAATGGGGAAAGTTTTGCAGAATTTAATACTCACGACAAATATCATTTCAAATTTGACCTAACTTTTTTAATTTTTAAAATATTTAGAAAAAACCAAAATTTGCCGATTTTAATTTTCCTCAATAACTCTTTAACGCTTAATCTGACCTCTTTTAAAGTTTTACATTATTCAGACACTTTTTTAAGACAAATTATTTGATATAATCAGAAGCCCCCGATTGTCATTTGTTTTTAAGTTATTAGTGCTATCTTTTGTTTTTCATATGGCGGCCATATTGGATTTTTGGTTGGTTAGATAGTCTTTAAAAAGAGCTTTTCAACGATGTATAACCTGCCTGCAAAATATTTAGTTATAGTTTGTCCCACGAGAACTCGGGTGTGACTCATTAGTTATTTCTGTGTGAATTAACGCAAATTATCTGCGATTGATTTTTTAACGATTTATGACTAAGCGACATTATAAAGCAAATATAATTTGCGTTAATTCACACAGCAATAACTAATACGTCACACCCGTGCTCTCGTGGGACAAACTATAACTAAATATTTTTCAGGCATGTTATACATCGTTGAAAAGCTCTTTTTAAAGGCTATCTTACCAACCAAAAATCTAATATGGCCGCCATATGAAAAACAAAAGATAGCACTAATAACTTAAAAACAAATGACAATCGGGGGCTTCTGATTATATCAAATAATTTGTCTTAAAAAAGTGTCTGAATAATGTAAAACTTTAAAAGAGGTCAGCTTAAGCGTTAAAGAGTTATTGAGGAAAATGATAATCGGCAAATTTTGGTTTTTTCTAAATATTTTAAAAATTAAAAAAGTTAGGTCAAATTTGAAATGATATTTGCCGTGAGTATTAAATTCTGCAAAACTTTCCCCATTTAACCGTTGCCCTACGTCTTCTAATAACCGAGATACCAATGGTGAGGATCGAAATTGGGAATGGGACACAGTGTATATTATTAAATGGGACGGTCTTTATTACTACAACTTGAAGAAAAAAAATATTTTTTACACGCAATCATTCGTTTGTTGTGACGTCATCGACAATTTTTTTAAATGCACGATCTAATTTTTTTGTCTATTTTTGTAGAGAATTTTAAGTAGTTTTCATCTATCTAAACATTTACTACGATCGTTTTATTTTATTTTTTATTTTTTTTTAATTTGGCAGTCGATGTACTCCTGGGCGCTTTTCATTGAACAGTTTGTATACGATATTCTATGGGCCACTGTTTATATCTCTATAACCAGATCATCATATTAGTGCCTATAAAGAACGACGTTTGATGAAATTAGCGTATCGAATGTCCTGTGAGGATTAATCCGAATGACTCCTCCATTAAAAGGAAATACAGTAGTAGGTTTTTTTTAGACTATTAAGGTTACTTGTATTTCAGATTACTACTGCATAGATCCAAGTACGGGAACATAACAATAACTACTGAGCGAACATTGTGTGCGTGACCTAAACCGGTACATTTGATCCACTTCATCTAACGCCCTTTGTTTCAGCTAAAGGTAACCTTTTATTCAGTGTTCAGTTTTTTTCTATTATACATTCTACATCAACACTAATACCACTCTGTGCTAATACGTTATGATCACCGCCTCCAGTTCGTAAATATTCTGAAGATAAAGCGAACTACAAATTACAATAAATAAGTGTAGGTACCTAATTGGCGTTTTTTGAGTGAAAATTTGGAAATCCGTCATTAATGTTCACTTTAGTTACAACTAAACTGAATAGTGCTCTCTTTGAGGGCAATGGTAGGTACAAAGAAAACAAACTAACGGGTATATGAACATTTAATTCTCCAAGGATGTCGTAGACGTGTAATCGCGCGTGTTTCACATGATTGTATCTTTTAATAACACAAATTTTATTCTGTGGTTGACATAACCGACAAATAATAGTAAATAATTAAATGTAACTCATAGTTTATTTGGCACAAAGCTAGTTTATACACAAATATTAGATGTAATTCTACATAAGTCAATACATTAACATTTAGGAAATATAACATTTTTTTAAGGTGAGAGAGGGAATTGATTGCAATATGTACACCAGATATCGATTCTGGGCTTAAAAGTCATAGCAAACTCATTAGTCGCCCTTTTAACTCAAAACGTACCTAACTCATTTATTAAATCGTACTAAACTTGAAACAAAGAACTTCATATTGTGTTTTGGACGTAGGTACTAAATTCCACTAACGCAAATTGAATTGACAAAAAAAATTCCCGAAAGCATAACTAATTTCATAGTTCAGCAACAGATATGACTTTTAAATTACTTACTGCTACGCTTTAGAAGGTAAAGATAATATCAGCAATAATAATTCAAATTACTACTCTACCTTTCATGGTAGGCGCAGTGCTTAATACGACGAGATTACAACCCATGTTTTGTAGTCCTATTTCTACGCAAAATTCAACATTTTTTGGAGCATACCGCATCGTATCACACTGATTAATGATGTCATGCTTGGAGTTAGGGTCGCCCTTTTAGACATTTATTGTATATACTTCTACAGAAATAAAATAAATCAAGATGTAATTAAATGGCTTCATTTTTTTGTACGGAAACGATTTTCCTTTGTATAATTCTTTTAAAAAATATAATAGCTGAGCGTTTAAATGTTTTAACAAATCAACGAATTGAAAGGAATAAAAAGCAGTTGCCTTTGAAATTGAAAACGTGATACAGTTCAGTAAACAAACTGCTTTACAGTCTACCAAACGGCTGTTCTCAATTCCACCGTTTTATTTATTGATGCAAAACAAATTTCGTCACAGCATTGACGCATTCGACACCATAACATTTAAAACCATTATAAAGTACATAAAGTGATATCATCTATGTAGAGCGATAGGAAGATTAATTCTGGGTTAAAGTCGATTGACGTACCTACTCGAATAGAATAACACATTACAGTTTCATACGATCATTTTTAACAGTTCTTTGTAGTTGCTATTATTGCATGAAACTGCACTGTAGCCTTAATTTCTTAAAAAACGTACAGTTGGCTGCCGATATTTATAAATTAACGATTGGAAAATACCCATATACGCTTTATTTATTTCACAAAGCGTCTACTACAAGCATAAATAATAATAATCCAAAAATTTTAACAACAACGCAGGATAACCTTATTTTGTCGGTTCATTATTTCGTATCTATTATAGAAATGTTAAGTAAAGAAAGGTGACAGCTAATACCCTATCATTGCCCGGAAGTTTGGTATAGGTAGGTCAACTGTAGGCGATATAAAAAAGAACAAAGACAAAATCATGAAGTTTGTTAACCTAACAGAACGTAGTCCCGGTGGCCGAAAATTGGAAAATCCCGTTTTAGAAGATGCTTTGTTTACATGGTTTTTGCAACAAAGGCGATTGTCTTTTCCTGTAAATGGTGATATTTTTCATCGTCAGATCATAAATCCCGGTATCGGGTATAATGCAAGCAAAGGATGGTTAGATAAATTTAAGAAGCGCCACGGAATAAGACGGTAGGAAAACCATCAACTGAAGAAGCTACTATCGGACCATTCCAGCAAGAGTTTCAGAAAGGTATTAGAGGAAAAAATTTAACAGCGAAATAGGTTTACAATTCTGACGAACATGGTTTATACTAGCGATTGTTGCCCCATCACTCTGGTAATGAGAGTCACATTTTTATGACATGTGTTAATATGGCTGGAACCCATAAACTTAAATTGCTTGTCGTTGAGGTTGAGAAGAATGAAAGCCCAGCAAATTATGTGTTAATTTTGCGTAAATTTTGCTGGGCTTTCATTCTTCTCAACCTCAACGATCCGTCTACCACCAGCACATTAATTCTTATAAAAAATTAAATTGCTTGTTGTTGGAAAATCAAAAAAATCCGCGGGCGTATAAATGATCACGTCTTCCTATTTGTTATCGTGCACAGAACTGGAGTGGTTTAAAACGGAATTTGTTTACGCGGTCCCTTACCATCTCTTATCTGTTAATTTACCTCCTGAGGCAATGTTACTGTTGGATAAATTGTCCCGGTCATCCATCAGCAGGGGAGCTTGTCACTGAAGTCGGCATCATTTTTGCAAATATTCCTGCCGTCTAAAACCACGGAGTGTATACAACCAATTAATCAGAACGTTATACAGAATGTGAAGTTAAATTATCGCAAATCACTTTTGATTAACTGTCTTGTATCATGCATTCATTACAATGCACACCTTTAAAATATACAGTTTTTATTTTGGCTAATTGCTAGACGGAAGTTAAAGCATCCCTAATTTTTAAGAATCATGGAAGAACTTAATAATAATAACAATAATTCCCCCCAAAAAAAGAAAACAACTACCTTACAAAACAAAACTTAAATATAGTACCTACTTAACAAAGAAAGTTAATTTTTAGGAATTCACAAGGCGAAGTTCAGTGAGTACCCCCACGGGCGAGCTGCTCGTGCAGTTAAACCTTGATTATACAGATTTAATATAAACCTTGGATTCTTGACACCAATAAACTGTGAATTATGCTACCACCCACAAACCATACGTTCAATCTGTCATCTTTAACAGTAAATAACGTCGATATTTTGGATTGAACCGAGGATTGAACTTATTTAAGGGTAATGTTTTGAATGTTTAGGGTAATTTATTATAGTTTAGCGCAATCTGATAAGAGACTCCACATCCAAAGAGTTTCGTTTTATGATATGGCTTTGTAAGAGTACCCTTTAATCTAATATTCAGCGAATGGTCGTCGGATCGGCATGTTAATGCCGACGACTAAATATATTTAGCCAGTTTAGTCGCCGGCACGTCTGCACCCTGAATTTACTACTGATAATGACTGCGAACCAGAAGATTATGTACCTTTAGCAGAGCTGCTCAACAGGTTAAGATGTTGCGAGATACAAAGATATGGTGTGAGGAGGAGATCGTGCGACCGGCAACGTGTGAAGCCCATGAACAAGGTCACGATGAAAGCATTGAAGTTGTCGGCTCCAAAAAAGTTTGAAATTCAGAAGCACCGGGTGCTTTATACACTCCACAATTTTAAACAACCATTTCAAAAAATGCACTTAAGATAACGAATTTGATAGCCAAGAAGTTATGTTTTGCAATAGTAGAAAATTTGAATATTTTGACGAGAAATGACAAGTGGTATGCAGATGGTACATTTTCTGTTGCACCAAATTTATTCTACCAATTTTATACAATACATGTGCAGCATTACGGAACCATAATGCCAGTTGTGTATGCCTTACTGCCCAACAAAACGAAAGGTACATACATAAAGCTATTGGAAGAATTAAAACGTATTTGTCCAGGTTTACAATGAACACAATTGTTGGTTGATTTTGAAATGGCTGCAATGGAAGCGTTCCAGGATGAATTTCCGGAAATTGAAGTTTCCGGATGTTTCTTTCACTCGGCACAATATGTGGAGAAAAGTTCAGTCCAGGAGATTGCAGGTACTGGTCTTATAATTCCTCATTATCGCATTTTCATCATTTTCTTTTACAGGTTAACTACCAAAGAAAGGTCTTCGCTTTATGGGTGCGAATGATTATCGCTCTTGCCTTTGTACCTCCTGCACACTGCACTGGTCCCAGATATTTTGGTCTAAAACGAAAATTTTTCGGCAGAAGCTCAGGAGTTGGTGGATTAATTTGATGACAATTATATTAATCGCCGTGGACGTAGGCAAAGGTGTCCTCCTAAATTTCCCATTGCTCTATAGTCTATGGAATATGTTTGACCGCACAATACAGAACCAGCAGCGTACAAATAATCACGTAGAACGATGGCATCGCCAATTTAGTGGAAAATGTGATGGTTCTCCAAACATGTTTAAATTTATTAGTGCTCTAAAAAAGGAGCAAATACTAAACAATGACTATAAATTGAATCAATTTAGAGCCGGAGCGAACATAAACCTTAATATGCTGAACGCTTAAGACGAGTAGTTTTAGACTACGAAAACCGGGATTCCTTGGATTTTCTGCGAAGAATCGCGCATTAAAGAACACAAAATGGCTTAAACGGTAACGTGAATGTGGGGGGGGGGGGGGGTCCATAAAGTCACAATCTTACTGTTTACTGACAATTCAAAATATATCAGAAGTTTTGGCGCCAATTTTCAAGAAAGAATCTTTTACAGTTTCTCTGTGTTACAATGTCTGTAAAGTTTAAGTAATCAACATCTGTGTAATCTACAACATGGCCGAAATAATACATTTTCTTAATTTCGTCGCTCGATGAAATTTACTAAAAATACGAAATCAGGGATCCGTTTCACACAAAATTTTATTTTAATAATTCAGATTAGGAAGTTTTGTTACGGAGCATAAAAAAAATGTCGGCAATGGTTTGATTACATTGAAACTCTGAGTTAACATATTAATTATAGTGATAAAATATGATTCTAAATTCTAAATTAATTGAAGGGTGTATTGAATAAAGAGCATGTAATCAAGCAAGGATTCTAAGAAAAGAAAAAAAAACAAAGCGTGTTGAATCATAGATAAGGTTCTATAATAAAATAAAATAAAAATTTTATAATGACTAACAGTATCGATTATCGAAATTCTAATTAAATTAAAAGCTTTATTGATGAAGTTACTTATTATTATGTTAAAGTGTATTTTTAAAGCATCACTTACATTACGTAAATGAACAATTAACTTAAAATTTTAATCAATATTCATTGTAACATATCACGTACTGCTAAGTAGTCTCGACGGAGAAATGACAGTCACTCTATTAAACTTAAACATGTTTAATAATTTAAATTTTAATGTGACACAGTTACACGGTTCACTCGGGTTTTCTTTATGAGGAAATCATTCGAGTAACTTCATAATCAAAGGACGCCCTTTTATATCAATTGTGTATATTGAGTAAAGTCTTCGGTTTTAAATTTTTAGCAAGTATAAGCAAATCCCAAAAGTTTGTCCCTTTTATTCACTTTACCTTCAAAAGGATTCGTTGGAGCATTAAGCTTGTATTTTCGGGACCTGGAACCTCTCATTTAAATACCTTCGATTGTTACAAGAGGTTACAAGAAATGCTGGCTACGCAATACCTTCCGTCAGATAATTTTCATTTAACATATTAGAATAAAAGCTTTCGCATTCACTATATGGCAATGTATCCTATTTTTCAATTACCTATATTATACTGTTTTGCCGCGCTATATTCCAGATGTAGCAATGATACGCCATCTGTGTTTGCACGTGTATTGAACTACCCTATATCTGACTCTATAACTTCTTTCGGCGACGTTTCTTTTTGGTACGTTTTCAAAAACTTGCTACGACCCAAAGCTGTGCTGACTAAGCCATCGTTTATATTCATCCTGTAGCACCATGTATGTATTATAATTTTGTTATTTGCTTACTGTTTGAAGTCGATTCCAGTGTTTATAAATATGGCAACAACTTTAAACCGTCACTACGAAATTAATGCTAGGTGGTAATTAACAGTTTTTGGACTGCTGGATACGAATTATGTCAGCAACTACATACATAGATCAACTCAAAGCGTACGATATATGTTGCCCTTTCTGGGCAATTATTACAAATAGAAGCTGTATTAGTATTACTTTTATAAGTAAAAGAGAATGTAATAGTAGAAGGGAGGCACTTGCGCTTTCTCTTTTTGACCTTGGGTATTTCCAAGGACACGTTGACAGGGTTATTTCCAAGGTCTCGTTGACGACCTTGGAAATTTGACTTGGGACTTTTTAAGGCCACGTGGCTGATATTGGGATTTAACCCTGAAAATTTGACCTTGGGTATTTCCAAGGCCACGTGAACGACCTTGGGTTTTAACTTTGAGATTTGGTTCTGGACTTTGCTTAGATTTGGTTCTTAACTTTGCTAAACAGGTTTGACCTTGAAATGTGTCCTTGGTTTTTACTATTCTAGGAATTTCCAATGGTAATCTAGACGGTATAAATACCTGTAACCGAGTTTAGTTAATTTAGTTCTGTTTGTTCGTCATGGAGTGTTTATCAGTTAATCAAATTTTAAGTTTGTTCCGTGGTGGTGTTTTGTTAACTGCTGAGTTGCTGATAAAGGCGTTCAATATTATTAATAATACGATAATATTTGAAAATGATACCGTCGAATCAATAGAAGTGTACGACACTTTTGTGGAAGCTGTACGGAGAGCTGGTGGCATGTAAGTATTTCTTTGTTCTATTTTTCAGTTTTTAATTATGTTTATTGCATAAAGCACTACTCAAGTAAACATGGATGAGGTGTTGGAAGCTCCTTGTGATGGTCAAGCGTGGGACGCCGTGGAGTATTTGAGAATGATAACGGTATGATTTTTTAATTGTTTAATTTTCGTTTCGTAACCGAGTATACATTACAACAGCAAGACCAATGGGGTTCAGGTCCATCGACCCAACCACAGCAAGAAGAAGTTGCAGGTCCATCAACCCAACAGCAAGAGGTCGGACCATCTTCTTCTCGAATGAGATTTCATCATATAAATGTAATAGGGGAGTCCAACACGAAGTTCATTAAAAAATTTAATACTACGTGTAAATCGTTGAGATTTACGTTTAATGATGAAACGTGCAAGGATAACCCTTTAACATGGCTATAGGTTAGAAATATATCGTTTCCTAGATGTTATTTAACACTTATTTTGCAGAATGCATTCGAAGAACTGCACAGATACATTGTCAAAGACGCGGCTCCTTCAGATAGGGTCGGAGTCGTCTTAAGGAACCCAAATTTCCCCGACAAGCCCATCGGTCTATCATTTAGAAGAGTGGACCAGTTGTCGGTAGGCGTGATAATGTCATTGCTGGACAAGGTAATGCAGAGCAACGCTAGCTTTTTTTCAAGTGACTTGTTGGTTTTAAACGTGGACAGAGTTACGATACCTGTTGGGCATGGACGTAAAAACTTGACAGGGTTAAAATTTGAAGACTTTTGTAAAGCTAAAACAAAGGGGATTATTGTCTTACCAGCATCGAACGGAAACAATTGTTTAGCTCGCGCCCTAGTCCTAGCTATAGCATTTAGAAGTAACGACCCAATGCGCAGTAGCATGGAGTCAGATTGTCCTTTACTTAAAACGAGAGCAATGCAACTTTGTCAAAACAGTGGGGTAGATCTTAGTCAGGGTGGTAGTTATGAGCATATTCAATTATTTCAAAATCATTTAGCTTCATATGTCATCGTAGTTTATAATTCTCGAATAGGTGATTCGGTTTATTTTGAGGGTCCTAGGGACCCGAGTAGAGTAGTCTTAAATTTAATACTCGAAGACGAGCACTATAATGTCATTACTAGTCTAACTTCAGCATTTACCTGTTAGTCGTAGCGGTACATCTAAATGTCTGTCAAATTGTGCGGGAAGTGTGAAATTAGGTACACTTATTAATTAGATCAAAATTAACGATTTCACCCGCAGCACCCCTATTTTCAACCCTTAGTTTTCAAAAGTGCCCCGTATTTAGTTTTTTCCATCCCCTAACGATAACTCCTTTGTTTACAACTTTTCGAAAAAAATATATTAATAAAAGTTTTAGGAATTCTTATAAGGAACATTTTATATAAGGATAAAATTTTCACAAATATCAACCCTTATCGAGATATGTGGGAAAAACTGATTTTTGCAGTTTCATTACAAAATCGGTCATAGTTTTCTTGTTTATCGTTTCTCAGAAAAATTATTCAAATAAAAGATGTAGATATTAATATGATAAATATTTTAGGTATATATAGTATTTTCACAGAAAGCAACCCTTAACAAGTTATTTCGATATTTCTGAAAGTAAGCAACCCTTAAGTATGAAATCGCTCGTATCTTTTTTATTTGTAACTTATGAAGAAAAACATGTGAATAAATATTATAGAAAATTATCTTTTGGGCATTTTATGTAGGTATGAAAATTTCTCAAAAGTCAACCCCTAACGAGATATATCGAAAAAACCAGAAACTGTCAATTTTCACATAAAATCGAGCATAACTTTTCTATATTTCACTACAGCGACATTATTGTTATATAATTCGGTAGGTATATGGATGTAGAAAATATAAGTAAGGAATAATTTTTTTACAAAAACTCACCCTTAGCGAGATATTTTGACAAAAACAAACTTTCGGCACTTTTTAGAAAAGCTTTCGCAACTTTTTGAATTACGATGGTTAATATTATTTCTTCGCGGTTAATAATAGCCAATTACAGTGCGTTTCATGAAATCATAGTGATTTTGCACCATATCACACTTTTGCGGGAATTTTCAACGTACAAAGTGTAGGGTTTATTCGCGGTAATATAATTAAAAAGAAACAATCTAATTGTACCCAAAATGCAAACATAGGTCGATTTTTATATCAAGGAAGACATATTTTGATGTTATTTTCTTGGGAGTGGTTCTCACCTCCAGCGCTTCACAGGGGGTGATATTGAAATTTCAAATCGGAAGGCGGGTCATGTGATACATCATTGGAAAGCTAATTCCTTGGCCTTTTCATTTTTGCATTTTTTTCACTTTATATCTATCAGTAGCTAAGTAAAATACTGAAATATTTATTTAAACACATTTGGCTTAGGTCGCGAGCTCGTTACGTAGCGGCCGTCGCGGCGTATGGTTTCGCTCGGGTGTCGCATCTCCTTTAGACATTTTACATGCGAAGGTAAGCACTTCAACAGCAAGTTAGTATTATCTCACCGACTCGTATTTTAGTGAGAACAACCCAATAGAAGACTAAAGAGGAGATGCGACACCCGAGCGAAACCATACGCCGCGACGAAATTTCAATGTCACCCCCTGTGAAGCGCTGGAGGTGAGAACCACCCCCAAGAAAATAACATCAAAATATGTCTTCCGTGATATAAAAATCGACCTATGTTTGCATTTTGGGTACAATTAGATTGTTTCTTTTTAATTATATTACCGCGAATAAACCCTACACTTTGTACGTTGAAAATTCCCGCACCAGTGTGATATGGTGCAAAATCACTATGATTTCATGAAACGCACTGTAATTGGCTATTATTAACCGCGAAGAAATAATATTAACCATCGTAATTGAAAAAGTTACGAAAGCTTTTCTGAAAAGTGCCGAAAGTTTGTTTTTGTCAAAATATCTCGCTAAGGGTGAGTTTTTGTAAAAAAATTACCCCTTACTTATATTTTCTACATCCATATACCTACCGAATTATATAACAATAATGTCACTGTAGTGAAATATAGAAAAGTTATGCTCGATTTTATGTGAAAATTGACAGTTTCTGGTTTTTTCGATATATCTCGTTAGGAGTTGACTTTTAAGAAATTTTCATACCGACATAAAATGCCCAAAAGATAATTTTCTATAATATTTATTCACATGTTTTTCCTCATAAGTTACAAATAAAAAAGATACGAGCGATTTCATACTTAAGGGTTGCTTACTTTCAGAAATATCGAAATAACTTGTTAAGGGTTGCTTTCTGTGAAAATATTATATATACCTAAAATATTGATCATATTAATATCTACATCTTTTATTTGAATAATTTTTCTGAGAAACGATAAACAAGAAAACTATGACCGATTTTGTAATGAAACTGCAAAAATCAGTTTTTCCCACATATCTCGATAAGGGTTGATATTTGTGAAAATTTTATCCTTATATAAAATGTTCCTTATAAGAATTCCTAAAACTTTTATTAATATATTTTTTTCGAAAAGTTGTAAACAAACGAGTTATCGTTAGGGGATGGAAAAAACTAAATACGGGGCACTTTTGAAAACTAAGGGTTGAAAATAGGGGTGCTGCGGGTGAAATCGTTTATTTTGATCTAATTAATAAGTGTACCTAATTTCACACTTCCCGCACAATTTGACAGACATTTGCGATTTTCTCGATGTACCGCTACGACTATGTAGTTATTATTGCGAACAGAATTAATAAAACTACTTAAAACCTCCCCTTAGACAATGATATTTAATAATAAATTCAAATTTAATGAAGCGAAGATGAAGAGTTTATGTTTTTTGTATATAAGTACCCGAAAGTACTAAAAAGCCAGCCCCATCAACGGCAAAAACTGACTGATATGAAATTAAAAGGATTAATTAGGCCTTCACGCCTCGTTTTTGATTAACGTAGGGGAGTCCTAAAATAATCCAAAGGGGGAGCAAACACCTTGTTATTTAACCTTAAACAAAGGTGTGCAATCGGGCAACATTTAAATTTGACTTGATTAAGAATATATGAAATTAATTAAAAGCGACATGTTTCGAGACCAACCGGTCTCATTCTCAAGCTTAATACAAGAAACTACATGAGTAAGATGATCCAATAAGTGATAAGTCTGAAGGGGCAAAACAATTACATTATAAAGTTAAAGATGAAACATGATGTAAAATAAATAGTAATTAACAATAAACAAAATTAACGAAGGCCTGAAGGGCCCCACGCTAAAATTAACATCGAAATTTTAATAACCAACATAAAAAAAATTCTTCCTCCATTCTTCATCTTACTCATGTAGTTTCTTGTATTAAGCTTGAGAATGAGACCGGTTGGTCTCGAAACATGTCGCTTTTAATTAATTTCATATATTTTTAATCAAGTCAAATTTAAATGTTGCCCGATTGCACACCTTTGTTTAAGGTTAAATAACAAGGTGTTTGCTCCCCCTTTGGATTATTTTAGGACTCCCCTACGTTAATCAAAAACGAGGCGTGAAGGCCTAATTAATCCTTTTAATTTCATATCAGTCAGTTTTTGCCGTTGATGGGGCTGGCTTTTTAGTACTTTCGGGTACTTATATACAAAAAACATAAACTCTTCATCTTCGCTTCATTAAATTTGAATTTATTATTAAATATCATTGTCTAAGGGGAGGTTTTAAGTAGTTTTATTAATTCTGTTCGCAATAATAACTACAGGTAAATGCTGAAGTTAGACTAGTAATGACATTATAGTGCTCGTCTTCGAGTATTAAATTTAAGACTACTCTACTCGGGTCCCTAGGACCCTCAAAATAAACCGAATCACCTATTCGAGAATTATAAACTACGATGACATATGAAGCTAAATGATTTTGAAATAATTGAATATGCTCATAACTACCACCCTGACTAAGATCTACCCCACTGTTTTGACAAAGTTGCATTGCTCTCGTTTTAAGTAAAGGACAATCTGACTCCATGCTACTGCGCATTGGGTCGTTACTTCTAAATGCTATAGCTAGGACTAGGGCGCGAGCTAAACAATTGTTTCCGTTCGATGCTGGTACGACAATAATCCCCTTTGTTTTAGCTTTACAAAAGTCTTCAAATTTTAACCCTGTCAAGTTTTTACGTCCATGCCCAACAGGTATCGTAACTCTGTCCACGTTTAAAACCAACAAGTCACTTGAAAAAAAGCTAGCGTTGCTCTGCATTACCTTGTCCAGCAATGACATTATCACGCCTACCGACAACTGGTCCACTCTTCTAAATGATAGACCGATGGGCTTGTCGGGGAAATTTGGGTTCCTTAAGACGACTCCGACCCTATCTGAAGGAGCCGCGTCTTTGACAATGTATCTGTGCAGTTCTTCGAATGCATTCTGCAAAATAAGTGTTAAATAACATCTAGGAAACGATATATTTCTAACCTGTAGCCATGTTAAAGGGTTATCCTTGCACGTTTCATCATTAAACGTAAATCTCAACGATTTACACGTAGTATTAAATTTTTTAATGAACTTCGTGTTGGACTCCCCTATTACATTTATATGATGAAATCTCATTCGAGAAGAAGATGGTCCGACCTCTTGCTGTTGGGTTGATGGACCTGCAACTTCTTCTTGCTGTGGTTGGGTCGATGGACCTGAACCCCATTGGTCTTGCTGTTGTAATGTATACTCGGTTACGAAACGAAAATTAAACAATTAAAAAATCATACCGTTATCATTCTCAAATACTCCACGGCGTCCCACGCTTGACCATCACAAGGAGCTTCCAACACCTCATCCATGTTTACTTGAGTAGTGCTTTATGCAATAAACATAATTAAAAACTGAAAAATAGAACAAAGAAATACTTACATGCCACCAGCTCTCCGTACAGCTTCCACAAAAGTGTCGTACACTTCTATTGATTCGACGGTATCATTTTCAAATATTATCGTATTATTAATAATATTGAACGCCTTTATCAGCAACTCAGCAGTTAACAAAACACCACCACGGAACAAACTTAAAATTTGATTAACTGATAAACACTCCATGACGAACAAACAGAACTAAATTAACTAAACTCGGTTACAGGTATTTATACCGTCTAGATTACCATTGGAAATTCCTAGAATAGTAAAAACCAAGGACACATTTCAAGGTCAAACCTGTTTAGCAAAGTTAAGAACCAAATCTAAGCAAAGTCCAGAACCAAATCTCAAAGTTAAAACCCAAGGTCGTTCACGTGGCCTTGGAAATACCCAAGGTCAAATTTTCAAGGTTAAATCCCAATATCAGCCACGTGGCCTTAAAAAGTCCCAAGTCAAATTTCCAAGGTAGTCAACGAGACCTTCGAAATAACCCTGTCCACGTGGCCTTGGAAATACCCAAGGTCAAAAAGAGAAAGCGCAAGTGCCTCCCTTCTACTTGTAATAATTGGTTGGCGGAAATACATTCGTTGCGTAGCGGGAAACTCGAAGACCAAATTCTTAGTGAGTTATTATAGCGGAGAAGATGTATTACTTAGTATACAATAAATGTACTATCGATAGGTAAAAGGTAACTTTTAATTAATGCTAACGCATTGTGATTTTAGTAAGATTTTGAGAAGTCCTTACATAGGAAGCACTTTACCCTCTCTTGCCCAGAAGATTCACATTGTAAGAATGCATTGTTCAACGAAATTGAGGCACTTGGTGGAACATCTTCGTGGTAAACGTTAGATGTCTATACACAAGGAAATTGAAAAACTGACTTATTTAGTTTAAGAATATTTAATATTATAATATTAACATTTTAAGAATATTCCATGCGAATTGTATTAAATTGTTACCCGTTAATTTTTCTGATGAAGAGCAGTTTCAAAATAAGAAATCATGTAACGCAGGTAGTACCACAGTATACATATATTGCATACTACTATCGGAGTAAAAATGCAAGGCCTCTGACTTTAGAAGCTTCTATCTCAGTAATTAGCAATCATCATTTAATGAAATAAAGTGCATTTAAAAGATCATTTATTCCTACAAAAAGTTGTACAGTTTTAGATTTTTGCAACACATCGTTAATTTTCTGTATTAATTTATGTGCGAAAAAGCGCTAATTATGACTTAAATCGCACAAGCGCTCTACTTTAAAAATTAATTACGGCTATATTATTGAAACTGAGTGGTAGATACTTATATATTTGACAAGTGTATACTTTTTTGTCGGTGTGAGATGCTTTTGAGGCCAATTGGTTTATTAGTCTTAAAGCTATAATGAAAAAACGACATCTTATGTAACTCAATACCTGAACGTTCGATATTAATAATATTGACAGTAACATAACAAGGTTAAAGCAATTATATTGTGGTGTAACACGATTCACAAAAATAATGCCATGTATACATGTTTTGTTTAAAAGAAATTTGGAAAAAAGGATGGATGCTTGCGTTCCTGCGGGAAGTGCGGTACGGGCTGGACGATGGTGTCGTACACTATTGCTATGAAGCGCATGGTTTTGTACAATGCTAAACAATAATCACATTGTTGTGGTTTGCCGCTCACGATTTACGATGTGGTAGATTACCTCTCGCGGGAATATGTGCGTCTTTCTTTCGCCATAATTATAACAATTACTCTGAATTACAAGAAAACAAATTTTGTTTTCAATAAAGCAATAATGCAGCTCGATTTGAGTAATACAAATTTAGCATTTAAAACAAGAATTTTTTCTTAAGTTACCGTATATTGCAAAATAATCAAATTTTCGGTTAGGGGTTATAAAACCAGTTAATTATATGAATAATCAATATTTATTGACTGTCGACTTTTGAGAAGTATGTGTGCTACAAAATTTGTAAATTTGGTAACAATTTATGAAACAATAACAATTTTATGATAAGTTAAAACTGACCGTCAGCCAGGAAAATACTAAATACAGCGTTTTTAATGCTGTTAATTAAAATAAAAGTTAAACAACTGATTCTACCAATTTGATTTTTACACATGTTAAACATATATAAATGACTCATGTACTGCCCAAAAATGAAGAAATTTCACCCCTCAGTTTTTTCGTTATGACCACTTAAAGTCAGAGGCCTTGCATTTTTACTCCGATAGTAGGTGAATAACGTTTTTGGTATATGGTACAAGCCGACGCGACGCGACGTAGTGATAAAAATGGCGCAACTGCAAAGTTCCGTAATATGCGAGTTGAAGGTTGCTTGACATGTCTTAATATGAGTAGGTGTTACCGTTGATTGAACTGAAACAACAAGCTTTTGCTGTTATTTCCTTATTCAGGTTTACATATTCATGTCAACAAACATTTTTAAGCATGAACAAAACAAGCATGAAAACAAAAAATAAGCAAGAGCAAATTGAGAACCTGGAATCGTGCGTAAAATTAAAAAAGCAACATGCAAATACTTATTTTGTTATTATAGTGTTCTGCACAGTAATAATAGTAGGTACAATTTATTTGAAAAGCCAAATTACAGAAATAGGTATGTAAAGATTCTTCTACTATATCGGTTGACCAATTATTTGTATCAATCAATCAATCAATTTTATTTGTTATAATTATACAAAATTTTAACAAGGGATTCGCTTCTAAACAAAACTAAATTAATACTATATTATTTTATGTGGCGGAGAAGTACAACTTTTCATGGCGCCTAATAGAAGGCAAGCCATGAAAAGTAACTTCTCCGCCAAATAAAGTATGCTATTTTTTCTTCAAAAACATTTATTTTTAAATGGTTTTAAAGGATATTATTAGCGGCGTTCGTTAAATTAAACGTCATTGTCAAATAGGTATTTGTTTTCACGAATAGGTAGGTAAAAGTGCCGTTTCCTTGGTAACGCATGAGAATTACATTATTTTACCTCCGGCGGCGGAAAAGTGTTTCTATGACAACACTTTTCCCTCCGGCGGCGGAAAATTAAAAGTAACATCTGCTCTAGCGATAAATGTCAAACTTTGGCGCCTACTATTCGGTCGAATAATGACATAATTTCTTGACGTTTGAAGAAAAACAGATTTTTTAAAAACAGATTATTTCCCCTATACAATATCCCAGCCACCCAACATAAACCCACTATTCCTATTGTCTAACTATATCCATATACACACACATTAATACCCTCCCTTTCTTCTTCTACACTCTAAAACCTCTTCCATCCATTTTTTCCCCATTCCATCCTCCCCTAGCAGCCCTCTCCATCCACCCTCATGCTGCTTTAGTTCCCCACAGTTCTCCGTCAAATGTTCTATATTTTCTCTGTCTTCTCCACACAGTCTACACAGCCTCTTCTCCTCCTCCAGCCAATATTTGTTGTCGTTCTCCTCATTTCCCACTCTAAATCGAGCCACTATCCTCTTGCTCTGTATGTTACCCATTCCATTTAGGTATCTTGGCAAATCTTCCGTCACTAAGAGCTTGTATTTTTCATTGAACCTTCCCTCTCTTATCTTCATCCTCCTTTCCTGAGTTTGTACATCCTCATCTCTCCTTACAATTTCCAAGGTTATATCCCGCCCCGCCTCTCTCTTCCACTTTACCTCCTCTCTTGCATATCCCCCTCTTTCATAATATTTCCTTCTTTCCTCCTGCCCGTGCCTTATTTTACCGTTCTTCACCTCGTTCCACACACATCTTAAGATCTCTCCTTCATCTCTTCTTTCCATCCTTTCTTCGAAAACCATCGCTCTCCTTCCCGCTTCTATACGTAACTTCGTCATCTTTACCTCTTCCTCCACCACGTAACCCGGTGTTTCCCTGTCTAACCCCAGCACCTATCTCCAATATTTAATTTGTATATTTTCTAGTTGCGCTCTTTCCTCCCACCCCCACACCTCCGCCCCGTACAGCATCACACTTTTTACAAGTCTGTCAAATAACCACGTCCTTTTCCGGATATCACCCCCCATCCATCTTTCTCCCAGGCCTCACACTTGCCCCACTGTCGCATTTCCTTTCCTTGCCAACTCTCTGATGTGTCCATTATCTTTGTTATCGTACCTTATCTTGTACCCTAGGTACGTTACCTCGTCCACGCTTTCAATAGCCTCGTTTTCCCAGTTCCATTCTCCCCTCTTACTTCTACCCCTCTTCTTCTGAAACTCCACCATCTTGGTCTTGTTTACGTTCACCTCGAGCCCTCTTTTATCCATGCATTTCTTTGTTACCCTGATCATCTCCCTCATCCCACCATCTCTCGTCGCCATCAGCACCAGATCATCTGCATATCCTAACTGCATATCCTAACACCCACACTTGTTTCCAATCACTATACCGCCGCTCTGATTACTCTGTAACACGTCCCCCAGGTTCCCAATCAATATGGAAAAGAGGCTAGGACTCAGCGGACAGCCCTGCCGTAGCCCCATTCTGGTCCAGAAGGAATCTCCAATGTCTCCTCCCACCTTCACCCTACATCTTGTTTCTCTGTATATTTCTTCCATCACCTCTACTAGCTTCTCATCCATCCTTAACGACCTTAGCCTTTCCCAAACTTTCCCCCTATTTACCCTGTCAAATGCGGCCCTCAGGTCTATAAATAACGCAAACACCCTACCACCCTTGCTATCGAACTCCCTGTTGACCAACTGTTTCAATATGTAGATATTGTCTAAAGTGCTCCTTCCCTTTCTGAAGCCCGCCTGCCAGTCCGGTATCATTACCTTCTCTTCTATTTCCTTCTCCATTCTATCCCTTATCACCATCGCAAACACTTTGTACCCCACATTTAGCACACTTATGGGTCTATAGTTCCGTACGTCTTTTTTATCCCCTCCTTTGTACACAGGACACACTGTAGCCACTCTCCACGCCTCTGGTAAGCTTTCTCCTTCCCATATATTGTTGAGTATCTTCAAAATCTTTCCTCTCACTATTTTTCCCGTAAACCTCCATTGCTCGCCTTGTATCCCATCTGGTCCCTCCGCCTTTCCCCTCTTTATTTTATTTAACACACATTCTAGCTCCTCCATGCTTATCTTCCCCTGCTTGGTCGTCTTATTTTTCCCACCATCCTTCTGCTTCTCCGTCTCCTCACCTCTGTCTTCTGTCCCCCACATCAGCTCCATGCATCGCTCCCTCCATTTATCGATCTCTATCCTGCACCTCTCATATTTTCCTTTCTTTCTTTCCCACTTGAGGAATCTCCATACGTCCCCTTCGTTCTCTAGCCGTCTTATCTTATCTTCCATAAGCACCTTATATTTTACTTTTTCCCTTCTACATGTCTCTTTATATATCACTTTCAATGACCTATATTCCTCCAAACTCATTTCACCCCTCTTCCACTTTCTCCTCCCACCCCTCATATCTCTCCTCGCCTTTTTACATTCCCCATTCCACCAGCTCTTCTCACTTATTGCTCCACATTCACCCACCATATACCTTTTCTTCCTCACCGCTCTATTCATTTTTTCGACTAACACCCGTAGGCCTTCCTCCCCTTCCTCTACCCACTCTCCCTCTTCCTCTAGCGTATTTTTATACTCCTCTATACCCTCATCAGACCACACTTTCACTTCTCTCCAAGCTCTCTTTGTTATAATATCATCACTCCAATCCTCTTTTAACTCCACCTCCAGGGGTTGGTGATCCGAGTCCACTTCCTCCCCCACTTTAAACTTTTCAACATCGTCCCACGTCTCCCCATTCACTAGCACATAGTCTTTGACCGACTCCCTCCTTCCATTCATGAACGTATATTCACCTCTCGTATCATCCCCCATATTACCATTTAATATCATCCAACCTTTCTCTTCACACATTTTCAGTAATTCCTATCCCTCATTATTTAACACCTTGTCCATACTACTCCTTTTCTTTTCAACCCCCTCTATCAATATTCCCCCACTCTCCCCTATTCTGGCATTGAAATCACCCCCAACTATAACACGCTCTCCCACCTCTACCTTGACTAGCTCCTCTATATAGTCACTCAAGCGCCTCATCCCCTGTGCATATACCGTCATAATTGTATAACCCTTCCCTTCCTTTCGTTTCACATGGTTAATCATTATCCCTTGTCTTTGCGCACTCACACCAATTGTTTGTATATACAGGGTGTTTCAGGAGGAATAGTAAATATTTTAGGACGTGGTAATATAAACGAATTGTAATACAACATTCCATATACCATTGTCCAAAAGATGCAGCTGTTAGTTTGTAACCCAAACAAACAAAAGGCAAATGGGACGTTCAAAGTTTATTTTCCAAAATTCGGTAGAAATGGTCGGGTTTCTTGGCTACGAAAGCCCCGGACCTTATCCCTTTGG
Source organism: Pyrocoelia pectoralis (assembly GCA_036250285.1). Classification (NCBI taxonomy): domain Eukaryota; kingdom Metazoa; phylum Arthropoda; class Insecta; order Coleoptera; family Lampyridae; genus Pyrocoelia; species Pyrocoelia pectoralis. The sequence goes on from CM070074.1 coordinate 54,188,415, forward strand.
ATTTTTGCTGTAGGGATGGTTGAAAGGCGAAGTCTACAAAAGAAGAACATAACACAAAAGCCGATTTGATCGTTCGGATTATAATGTGCAGCCTTATCATAAAACAACGCCAAGACGACCTCAGAAGACCTGTACGTGGTGTTATCAAAAGAAGTAAAATGTGCATTGAGGTTGGTGGTGCAATGTTGGAAAATCAACTTTGATCGTCCCATTTGCCTTATGTTTGTTTGGGTTACACACTAACAGCTGTATTTATGTACCTACTCAATAAAAATTGGACTCATGTTATATGGACTCTTGCATTGCAATTCGTCTATACTACCACCTCCTAAAGCAGAGAGTACCCCGGGATAATATTTGAAAATCTACCCCTGAAAACAGCAGTTTAACACTATTTTTGCTCTTTCAAGAGCCATTATTGCTGAAAAACATTGTGCAAAAAAATGTCTCTGTGTGGTGGCGGTACTGCATTCCGGCGTGTTCCGGCTGAAATTGATGCAACTATTGATGACGCAAATGGATATCTTTTTTTTTAATTGAAAAAAAAATGGACAGGTACAAAAGGATAACATAAAAATATAGTAAATCTCGCGAAACACCTGATAGTCACTTGCGACGCACCAATGTGTCGCGACACTGTTGAGAACCGCTGTCCTAAAGTATTTACTATTCCTCCTGAAATACCCTGTATAAACAATGGTTGAACTATGAATCTACTGAGATTTGTTACTTTATGGTCCTCTCTAGTCTCTACTGTATTAGATATTTGATAAAATTTAATAATATTAAATAATATTTGAGTAAATTCCCGACAAGTAGTAATTTAAGTGGTAATTATTTAGAATACGGGGCCATGCACCAAGCCGTTTCAACTTTTCCCCTATACCAGACAACTAAGAAAAGCTATAACATAATGACCGCAAATCGCTACATTTGTATTATCCGTTTTTTAAATTAATTTTGAATTGTGAACTTGTGTTAATTTTTATTTCTCTGTTCTCTCTGTTCTACACATTGATCTGTATCTTAGGTTGAAAAGAGGTTAAACTTTGCTAAAATTTTTACCATCTATTATTACTGGCACACACTAGACACGCGTCTGTATGTATTGTGTACTACTTTACTGTTACAGCGAAACTTCTACGGTCGCCAGAGTCAGTAAGATAAAACCGCCCCGGGGCACGCAAAACGTTGACTTTCAAATCCCCGAAGTCATTCTTATCTTACTCCTTTCACAGAATGTTATTTTATCTGTGCTCACTATTTTAAATTAATAAATAATAGTCGTTTTCCGGGACACTTTTTTCTTCATTTTTCCTATAAGAAACCCCTTGCCTATCATTCCTAACATTTTTACCCGAAATTGGGATGGGCCCGGATACTAAACTGTTACCAGTATCCTAAAGTAGTAAAATAGTACCCATGTAATGGACATCAACCATTTGTTCCCCCAGTTGGCGTTAAAAGATGGTCACATAGGGAAAATAAGTTGGTTCCAATTTACACGCCCGTATGAATTTTTAAATGGAAGATTAGATTGTAATAGTAGCGCTACCAATCTTACGAATATTGTAATTCGTTAACTGTAAAAATTATTCAAATGAATAAGTTCTACCGACGACGCTACAAATTTTACATGCCAGCGTTAACATATTTGTTCAAATCTTCAAACGAAACTTTTCAGGTTTATTTAATCGTCGCTATCGAACATCTTGTACAATTCGATTTAAAATGGTATAATTACTAATATTAAATGCTCAAGGCAACGATCCAGATAAACTGATTGACTTTATCACAACGATTTTATTGCGTTAGCGGTGGGTTCTATAAACGTTTTATGTACCTGTTAGTTAATTATACTGTTAAGCAAATTAATTGGATGACGTCATATCAATGGTTAATTTTATCCAATCAGAACGTATAACATAAATTTAACACCGCGTAATATTTACCGCTATGTTAAAAGCTTTATAGGATCGACTGTTAATATCTACTTTTATGTTTCATATTTTTAGCATTATTATGTTGTAGCTGGCAAATTTGAGTAAAACCGAATCCTCTTGCTATCTAAAATTTCCTTCCATTGATTTTAAGGATTTCCGGAAGAGAAATTCGACAAATCCTTTTTTTTAACCTATAGAAACGGGGTAAATACGTATAAAAAAATAATATAGCACCGCATAGAATGTATTTCAAAGTTAATTGAAAGGTGGTCTTTGCGAAACCTGACACTATATACTTTACTAAAATACCGATGCACGAAAGCTCGCATAGTAAAACAAGCAATATTTCAAGTATTATAAATCAAGATATAAATAAAACAAACCACCTTGTAATTTAGCTACAAATAGAAGGAAAAGTTCAATTATTTTGAACAACGAAGTTGATGAAATTGACTACAAGAGTTATCTCTCAAGAAAATTTGATTTATTGCATAAAATCGATATTCAATTGGCCGTATTTTACGACCTCGCCAAATATTAAGAGCTATAAAATTACCAAAAATAAATTTCGTCTGATTTAATAACTCCCCAAAAAAATTCAACTTTCCACAGCCACAACCTTGCATTAATAAAATTGGATGTGAAAGTGGTAAGCATGTAACAACAGATTACCTAATTGTGAAGATTGATTTAATCAATTTTTTAGTTAATTTAACACCCTCCTGTAATTATTTAGTAGCTTGGTGGCTAGGAACACGTGTAGTTTTTATTGTTTTTTTCAAAAATATTTCAGTAATTGATTACAGTGTAGGAATTTAATTAATCTTTTCACTCAGTGAAGGAAATTGCACATACGCGAATGTTTTTAGAAATTCACATTAAAAATGAATAAAACTCTTAAAGTTATTGTACGTAATTCCCAATACACTTCTCTTTTCTGTTACGAAAACTGTTTATCAAAGCTAATGTGAAGTAAATTTGAAACAAAATAATATCTTTTTTGTTTATTTTCAGAAATAGTAACTGTCAGTCCATTAATTTTCCTATTTCATACAGTATCTGTCCTGAGGTACAAATAATTTAGTTGACTATTTAAGGTGCATGGATAGTTACCGAAATAAAATAATTCGAGTTTGAAAAAATTTATCCGTTAATACTTACTTCCAAAGTCCAAATTTTGGAAAAGAGAGTACACAAATTACTCTAAAAGTTTTTGAAAAAATTACTTAGTTTATAATACAACAGTTTACGACGTTTACACAAATTCCGCAAAACGCACGAGAAATATCGTCGTTGCTGCAAGTTGCAAGAGAGTCAACGAAACTTTCAACCCCTTTCGTAAACGAGTACCGTACTACTGAATTTCAGCTCGACGCCGACGTCTGAATAGCGTCAATTGTATGATATACGACAGGTAAAGAGGGTGCGTCTGCGATTGCGCAAAATATGTAAGCACAACAAAGCCAACCCAAACATACGTGAAGGCTTACGGTGAAAATCTTACGGGAAAAGGCAATTGAAAAAATCTTGAAAGCTTCGGCGATAAAAACATATTTACACTTTTTCTTATTTCAAGAGGAGGAAATAGACGAAAATTATTATTAAACGACGTTTTTGATAGGTAAATAGATTTAGGTATTGTGGACGTGACAGCAAAGATGAAATAAGTAAACTTGCTTCGTATACCTATCCAAAATGCTTTTACGTTGCTTCCAATTTTTATAATTTTCCATTATGTATCACTCCTTATACTTAACTATAATTAGTCCTCGAACGATGATTCTCTAGCGCAGACGAAGGCAATCGTAACTCAAGATTGTGGTATAAAAATACGATTCTCGACATTCTATTAAATTGTTCCTTCCTTATCGCTTTTAACCTACGCATGCTGTAAAATAAGTGGAAAACTAATATTTTTTATCAATATACTAACAGATCAAAGAAAAAGTGGTATAGAAAGCTTTGGATTACTCATACTTATAGCTAGGCAAAGCGTCCTTTCTACACAAACATAATTACTTTCTAGTTTATCTAACCGTAAATTCCAAAACCTTATTTACAGTTCTAAATGCACTTCGAATCCCATTGTGGAAATGGTCCAAACGGTAATCAGATTAACTTGAGGTCACGAAATGTGATTGATATAAGGTGCAAATTTTATTTGTACCCCTTAATTGCTACATTGTTTTGTTAATATAATGTAATTAAGGATTTAATTTTGTCACAACAAAAGTTCAAAATGGAAATAATCTGGAATTTAAAAACCCGCTTCAAAGAACACTCTAAAAACAAACCTAGATCGGCCATTATATTATAGAAACAAATCACAAGATATCACTTGATAATACGAAGTTTCTACACCACTCCAATAATTTCAATAAACTTAAAATCCTCGAACATTATGAAATAGACAATGCCAAAACTGACATAAACAAACATCTCATTAACGACATCATCGATTTTCGAGAACATCATAAACTGGTACTCTTTAATCCACGTCACATCGCTCCCGGCTTAAACCCTACGCCACTGACTTAACAGACGGCACGCCCATGATCCTCCAGATAGCCGGCCAATTGTTAACTATAACTTCAACATTTTATCACTTCAAAACTTTGTCCTCCACATGTTCTTCATCTCTTCACATTACAAGTGAATAAGAATAACGACTACTTCCGGATAAATTTTTATTCGATTTTAATACATTACTGACTTAATAACCCTTTTAAGATCAGTTTACTGACTAATATTCTCAAAATTTAAAACCCGATTTCTTGTACAGATTTTCGTCGACATTCACTTACATAAAATATTTACTTTTCCTGTGATTTACTTACATGACATCTTCATCCATAATATTTTATCAGACGGTAAACATTTCACCCACTTCATAATATATTATACTCATTATATTCAATTCCAGCCAGGCCTGATGATGGTCTTGTCACCGAAATCGATAACCAAGAGAAACTGTAGCAATAAAATATTTTAGCTCACTGTGATTCACTTTTGAGTGTTTAGATTTGTATTGACTTTACAGACAAATAAAATTATATGAAGTATGCTTGATTGTATTCATTTATTATTATTCTTATTCAGGCCCCGATCTATAAATGGGCTTACTGGGCAATTGCCGAGGGCGGAAAATTTTTAGGGGCGTAAAATTCAGTCGAAGTAAATTTTTTTTCAGATGTAGCCAAAACAGTTAACTCAAACATGAGAACAAATCATATTTAATTTCAGAATTACGTTAGTTATTAGAAAATAATGTGGTAGAATGTAGAAATCAAATGGTTAAGAGTAGTACCTACAAACATTGATGTACAAACGTGACTGCGGATTTCTAGGAATAATGGGAATCTCAGTTCCCACAGTATTGCAATGTTGGTATACATGAGGCAGTGATTCACAGCCAACTGCTGGGCGCTAGCGCATGAAAAAACGCTATATACAGGGTGATTCATTAAGAATGTCCAATCTCTGAATTGTAGATTCCAGACCTCAAAATATGATGATTCTGCCCAACATGCCTTATACAAATATTGCTAGTTTCCGAGATACTGGGTGTTTAAAGTTTAAATATGAATTTTGATTTTCGCAATAACAATTAATTAATGTGATTAAAAATAATAGACAAGGGTTATTTGATATGAAGAGATCTTTGCGAAAACGGATCATAAATAATAGTTTATTGTTGTTACACATTTAGAGAATAAATTTTTTTTTTAAATTAAAATTTATTGAACTGTTTAGAAGCAAATAACTCGATAACTGATCGAGTTACACGAATCAAACAAGAGTAACTTTTTTTTGTAGAATCTAACGCTTTTCCATATTTTATTATTAGTTTGCTAATAGTTCAGCCGAAAAAAATTTTTGCTTAGATTTACTAAACACAACCAAGTATAACTAGCGCCCTCTATTAGCAATGCTAAATTAGAGTCCAAATTGGCAATCCTCATGCAAAAAAAGGTAAAACTGCCAATTTTCAAAAAGAAATTGTGAAAAAATAGAAAGTTATTGCGAAAATCAAAATTCATATTTAAACTTTAAACACCCGGTATCTCGGAAACTATCAATATTTGTATAAGGCATGTTGGGCAGAATCATCATATTTCGAGGTCTGGAATCTACAGTTCAGAGATTGGACATTCTTAATGAATCACCCTGTATAAGGCCTAAACAAACAAAAAATAATTAATACGAAATTTAATAAGGAAAAGGGGCGCAAGTAGATCTGGTTGCCCAGGGCGCAATTTAGAGTAGACCAGGCTCTGTTCTTATTTAATTCATTTTTCGGCGGGACGAATATGATATACTTCCCCGAGTGTTTGTCCATTCTTGACGTTTCAACATTATTCAATTCAATACAGATAGTATATTTTTAGAATGTTTTTAAATCAAATTAAAGAAAAAATGTGTACCTCTGCATTTTGAAAGGTCTTCTTACGAATTAAAATACGAATGATTTCCTAATGAAAAACGTTAGAAATGCAATTTACAAGCACATACTGTTTTCGTTGTTGAGGTCGTAACACTATGCAATTTAACGTAATTGCAACGTATTTCATTCAAACAGATACATATTTTAATTAGATAATTGCATATGTATCGTTAAAGTTAAATTCGACGGTGTCTGGCTGCGATATGACGAGACGATAGCGTGACGATTCGTAGTGTATGTTTTCACAACTTTCTATTGTGATAAAGTTCATAATACATAGTTCTAATTCTAAAGCTAAAGTAATAATAAGGTAGAAACACTTTTATACGTTCAACGTAATGAACACGAATTAGTTGTATATATGTTTCCGTATAATGATGTACAATCATAAAATGGTAGAACATTAATTACCGCTCCATTTTTAAATGTCCAAATAGAATATTTGAAATCTACATTTGGAGAATCGGTAATTCTATATTTTATATGTAGTCTATTTATGTAATTTTTATATAGTAAAATGATACACTATGAAAGATAGAAAAGAGGAAAAAAAGGATATGGATCAAAATGGGGAGTCGTGATGAAAATAAAATACCTATGTAATGTAAATTTACGTAAATTGAAAATGGAATAGGGGATATGGACAAAATAAGGAATGATGAACATTGTTTCATTTCATAGTTTATAAGTATACTTACATCATATCAAGCATATATAAAGAGTTTAATTTCCTTTTATCAAAAAAAGACATCTTAATTATCTCTATTCCTAATAAATGAGCTCACCCCAGACAGAAATACAGACATTTATTTGATATCTAAATTCATATTTAATGTATGTACTATAACTACACAAAGTAAGTGGAAATAAATGCATGCTTATGGTAATTTAGGTAATTACGTTAAGTCATATTGGGATTATTTAGTATCTAATTATATTGGTATCAAAGCGGGTAGGTATTATTTAAGTGTTTTACATTTATTATTTGTATAATAATTAATTAATTAGTATCTAATTCATTAATATATTCTTTTGTAACATCCTATTTGGGTTGCAAACTATACTATACTTGAAATCAAATAAGTATAAAGTAGAGGGCGCTTGAATTCAAGTTATGTTTACACTGCTCCAATGTATACATGGCGGTAAATTTGAATAACAAATTCTTTACGAAAAACTATGAAGACTTCTTCTTTCACCGCAAGAAATTAGAAAACAGTATTAATTTCCTATATTTCACACAAATAAAATATAACAAAATGTGTAAGTATAGAATATTGGTGTAAAAAGCCATTTCATGTTGATAAAGTGTTTATTTCCATATCTTCATCAACACTATCATCACTCGAACTATCTGATCCTACATTAATAATAATCTTCTCCACAATATCTTCTACGATGCCATCTAAATTCCACATGCGTTGTTCTTCATCCAGTGCATGCTGAACGCAAGTTCGCCAGTGTTCCGCAGTTACTGTAGCAATTCCATCATTAAGAAGCCTTTTCACATCACAAATTTTATACGTAGTGTTATTAGCAGCCACATGATGTTTCACTTGTGCCCATACCAATTCAATTGGATTTAAATTACAATGATACGGCGGTAATCGTAATATGGTTCTTCCACTATTTTTCACCATTTCATCAATAACGTAGGTATCAGGATGTGAAATGCGATGACGTTTCACCAATTCCAATAATTCCAATTTTAACAAATCCCCACGAGTTTCAATGCCTTTATAATTAAGCCAATTGACAATGTCATTTTTTCTCCAACTTTGTGTTGGTACTTTCTCAGATTTTACGCTATGGTAAGGTGCATTATCCATTACTATAACAGAATTTTGTTCCAAATTTGGTAATATACTTTCTAACCACTGTTTAAAAACCTCGCCATTCATATCTTCATGATAATCCCCTGAAAATTATTGATATAATAAAATTACATATTATAGAAATTATAAAACTTACCAGTTTTTTTCGATTCAAAGTTCAATAAACCCCCGTCAACAAATCCTGCGTCGCTACCAATATGAACAACAATTAAACGTTTCCCTTTGCCTGATGGATCCCTTATACCTGTAGATAGACCTTGAAGTAGTGCCTGTCTTGCAGTTGTAATTGTCTTATCTTGCCACACTTTAGTTTTCACATGTCCCGCATTAACCCACGTTTCATCAGTGTAATAAATTGTTCTTCCTTCTTCACGATATTGTTTAATTGACGTTAAATATTTTCTTCTCCAAAGAACAATTTCAGGTTTTTCAATTAACATACTTTTTCGTGATCGTTTGTCATATTTAAATCCTAACTTTAGGAGTATTCGATATAACGATGAATGGCTGAAGTTGGGAAGTGAATCGTCATCATTAATTACATTCAATAATTTTAGTACGGTTGGTAATTCATTTCGAAAATAAAATGCATGAACATGTCGTCGTATAGCACTTTTTTCAAATTCTTGAAGTTTGTCATATTTTGTTGAGCATTTTCTAAACTTCTTTGGTGAACGTGCAGTACCTGAACCTTCAATTTCTTTAATCAAACTCCATACAGTGTTTTGTCCAATACCAAGTTCGGTAGCAGTTAGTTTCACAGCTGCGGTTTTGCTCATACTTTCAGCATTTTTCAAATAAACATTATAAGCCATTAACTTCTGGCCACTTCTAATAGCTTTCCCTTTATGGTTTTTAAAAGCCTGTGCTTCTGCCATAATAAACTTTGATCTGAAGCATTAATATGTAATGTTTACTTACAATGAATTAAATTAATGTTCTTATATTATACCTGTACACTAACAAAGGACAAACGGAGTGTTCTGAAAAGAACAGTTTCTACAAGACTGAAGACAATGATCGAAAGAAAGCTGTGAAGGATTGTTTAACGTAAATATTAATTATAATGTGAAACTTTATGAAAGATGAATAACATAACCACAAAAACAAAATAAATTTTAAGAACACACAGTGTTGTCAGACGATATTAGAAATTGATGTTCCAAATTTTTATTTTTAAATACATTTCAAACGTGTTAAGGGAAATTACTGCTATTGTTAAACAATAAACGTACGTTCTTATCAATGTTAGTTCGTTTTAACGACTACTTTATTAGAATTTTTGTGCTTAATAATAATGTCATTGTTTCATTAGAATGATTTTTTTTACAACTGGTAACATTGCTATTTTTAAATTTCTCTGCTAAAATTCTCTCTTTTAGTGGTGTAAATGATTCTCTTGTTTTAACCAATCAACACGAAGGTCAAATATTCCCTATCTAAGCCTTCGCTTTATTCTTATATGAATTTAAGTATACGTACATTTAGTAAATAGTAGAACAATAAAGATAACATGTAGAAGGTAGCCCAATGGCTGACTTCTGTAACAAATGAATTATATCCGATATGTGTTTTAGGATATCACGCTTACATACTAAAACTTAAACTAAAACTAACATAAAACATGCAAATCAGAATCTGGTAGGCAGATCATTGGGCATGTATCGTTTCAACCTTCTGTTGACTATGGATTGAGTTTTACCGCTAGGTCATCGGGGGAGCACGTAGTCGCGCATTGCACTGTTGGCTCAAATGTCGAATTTCTTCTTTAACCGAAGGGATTGGAAGGTCTCGTTTGGAATTACGCAAGTATCTCTATATTGGATGTATATGCTGTGGCCCAGATTATTTATTATTTATTATTATTTATTGATAGCATAACCATGACGGTATGAGCTTATAATATCCCGGTCAGCAATAAAGCTCTTAACTACGTTATCTTCCATCGCTAATATTGCATTGAGTATCCGTGTAAAGCCGAACAATATTAGTTGCTTGCTTAAATGTGGATGACTTGACCAAAATAAGTCGTGTTGTGGTGGGTCACTTCTTCCTCCCAACTCCATTTCCTCTCCTTCCTCTTTCTTCCTTCTCTTCCTCTTTCATTTTCGCCATTCTCCTCCACTACTCCATCCTCTTTGTCTTCCACTTCCCTCCCCTCCACTTTACCTGCTTTTCTCCCCTGGCCCCTCCTCCTCGACTTTCTGGTAGTGATCCACAAGAACAAATGTATCAAAAAATAAATAGAACCTTTCTTACAATATTTCCTTATTCCGGCTAAGTAGTATCATTGACTTTCTACACTATAGACAAACGGTGAGATAGGGAAAAGTGAAAACTACTATTTAGTGAATTTTTGCGTTAAATAGGCAACTTGTTACACACTGGAATGCAAATCTTATTGATTTTTTCAGTATGGAACGTCGTTACATAAAAGGCACCATCAGCTTAATGACGTTTCATTCACACTTGTTATAATTGTGACGATGTCACATACCTATTCCCACCCACAAAGTTTATTCGAAAAATGTGTTTATACATTCATCGCAATGCGTTCATTTTTTTAACACCAACAAATCAATTTTTAAAATTTGTTTTTTGAAAAAACCTTATAGGTACCTCATCGGCGTCGAATCACGAAAAGATTATTTGTTTTTTGGAATCCGTGGAAATGTTTAATTTTGTTTAAGTTAAAAATGAGATGTTCATTTTATTTTGTTGCAGCTTAACATTCGTTAAGAATATATCCCTTTCCGGGAATTACAAATCCGTTTGCCGGGGTGGTTAAGTCCCCACATAATACATTTCACATGTCACTTCATCTTTCCTACTCAGCTCTCCTCTTCTTTCTTATCCTGTTTTCTCATCAGTCATCACCCTTTCCCGTTGCTGTCCTTCATTCCTCTTTGAGTTATATTACCTTGTGTTTTTGTTTTTTTATGAGTCTATACAGTATATTTTTGATTCATTTTTCCTGTTACATGTTTCTATCTCCTGCATTTTTCGTCATCCATTTGTTCTTTTTGTTCTTGTACATCTTATCACCTTCTCAAAGCATTTTTTGTACTCTTCCAAATCTTCTTTCCGTCCCGTCTTTAGCCTAACCCCCCCCCCCCACTCCTTCCTTCCTTACTCTCAAATTGAGAGCGTGATAGACAATTTTTAGAACCAACATCACTCCGTTTTTAATGAATCCTGGGCGCAAATCTCAACAAAAATTCTCCGAAAATATCTGGAAAAATCCGGGACGAAATACTCTAGCGGGAAAAGTCCGCTAGAACATCTTATGTTCTTCTTCTTTTTTTTTAATTAAAATCTCGATAATAAAAATACTTTAAAAACACTCTGACTTAGAGGACTTGGCTTAATTCAAGAGGTGCAAAACGCAAAGGAGGAATTTTCTCATGGACTTTCCCCGCTAGAGCATTTCCTCCCGGATTTTTCAAGACATTTCGGGAGAATTTTTATTGAGATTTGCGCCCACGATTCAAAAACAACGGAGGAGTATTTTTACATGTTGAAAATTCCTCTAAAAAATCTAAGGTTATCCTTAAGTAAATACGGTAGTGAAATTTATGCGGTTTGAAATGGAAATATGTACAAAAATATCGGACAGGACACCAACAAATAAAACTACAGCAGAAAATGTTTCAAAGCAAATTCATGAAAGAAGCGTAAATAAAGAGATTGAATTGCAGGTGTTGTTTTATAACAGCACTGCAATTTCCATTGATTTTATCATAGTACGCAAAGAACGTAATATACGTTCTGTGATCGTAGTAAGTAACTGTATTTCTTGTAACGTTATCAGAATATAGGACGGGCGCTAACGTAAACATGACGTACATTTATGACGTATATTTATATAACGAGAGTGGCGCTGTGAAGATTTGGTGGCACAGCTCCGAACTAACACTTTCACAGCTCCAATATTTGTCGGGAATTTATAACATTGCACCGTTTGTCTATAGTGTAGAAAGTCAATGGTAGTATCTAACTAGCTAAAGTGTCTCTTCAGTTTAAAAATGTGTGTAATTTATTGTAACTAATTATTGTACTATATCATTGGATTTAAATACTTAACCATCACGTTACAAGAAATTGATGGCGTCATTATACAACTTTTCATTTTTATCTTTAAATCACACCTTGTTACTTTCTTAATAGTAATATCTACGTCTCTAGCACCGTAGCCCCACCGGAACTACATTAACTTATATATTCACCCTATAAAGCTGCGCCTTTCTCTTTAATCAGATACTTTAATACTTAATTAACAGTTAGGTAAGTTGTGGTGTAACATAGATGATCATCAGATATTTAACAAATTTATAGTTAACGTTAATTGCATCGTCTCTAAAAGGAAGCTATTTAATTAATTATCACAAAGATCTTTCCCTTACATAAGATTTCCTTAATTATATGCTAGCTTATGCACATTTTTTTGTGTTGAACTTGTTCCCTGCTTTGTAATCTGTACTCCAATTTAAAATTTCTCTTATTTGCACACAGCATTTTGAGTTAGCTAAGATTTTGCAGAAAAGCAGTAGGTCGGCATTAATTATTCAAGAATTAAAAAAAGGACTGCTCATTTATATCCTTACTTTACATTCATATTAAATTTTTGGTATAGTTTTAATTTAGCGGCATAATGAGTTTAATTTCCAAACATGTTAAGCACAACAAACTTTACAAACATATTTTATGCGTGTTTCCCATAATGCAACACACGTCTGAGACGTTTTGCGGTTCTAAAGCTGTATTATATGCACATATTCATTTACAGTGAAAAGCGTTGTCATGAAAGTGTGCGCCATCTGAATAAACAACTTCAAGGATAAATTGACAAACAAAGGTAAGAGACTTAACAAAGAAGTATTCTCAATTAACGAACCTTACATTGTACTTTATTATAGGATCCATAACAACATAAACTAGGTAAGAGTGTGTTTCTGTTTTACAATCTCCTTATTTCCCATTAATTAAATCTCTCACAATATGGAAATAAATTTCTTGTTTATACTGAAAACATAAAGTACACTTCCTTCAGCCAGTTGCATAATATTACGATTCTCCACGTAAACGTTATTTCGAGAAAGGGATTCAGTATAAATAAGCAAATAAGATACAAAAATATATATTGTTACAATTTATTAATGAATGTATGTGGTTGGGTGCTAACAGGGAAAAATGATGATGCTACTATTTTACACACGGTGGGTTCGAGATCCTCCATAATTTTTCCAATTTCTAATTATGCACACAAAAACTACCACTATTTAATGAACGAATTTCTAGCTTCATAAATAAAATAATTTACTTCCTATCTTTGACAGTATATGGTATACAACTTAGTAGCTTCCCGTTAATTTTCTTTGTTACGAATATTGAGATGTAGAAAATCCGTAAGTTTGCTCACAGTCACAGATTTGGAGAAACATTGTGGAAGGTTGAAGACAGGCGAAGCTTAGCAGTGAAATGTTTCATAAAGTAAAAGATTTATAAATTTATTCGGTAGCTTTACGAAATTCTAAATTGCACGGTAGAAAAAGTAGTACTATATTTTCAGGATTCGTGTTAAAACGCCGTGTATGATTAAGCATGTATGTGTCAAAGGCTTTAATCCCATAAAAATTGGGACAGTTTTGTACAAATGACACAATGCAAACATTCCCAAATTCAAATAGGACAAATGTTACATTTATTTGATATTTTGTGATTGTACAATTCGCCTTTCTTGTGATTTCAAAATAACAAACCATTTTCTCTATTAGGAATAAGTCATTTTCAATTACTACTTTATTGTGAGTAGATAGCAAGTGCTGTAATCATTTGTTGTCTGTTACTTGCTATATAGTTTTACAATTATTTGTATCTTGCAATTTGCTCACGATAGGTTTTTTATGTTAGTGTTAGATATTCAGTGGTGTATTAAATTTGTTTAAATGTGTCTCCTTTGTAAGAACCGACATCCAATTCAATTTAATTGTTTATTCAAGTTTTTTTGTAATTTTCACCCAAGTAACTGATATTTTATTTAATGTACCTACTTACCTCAAGTGGCCTTTGGATTACCAATTACGCCTGTACGTACGGCCTTGTTGAATGTATTAACATCGTATCCCCTAAAAAGTATATATCTTGACGAAGTAATATTAGACCACCTATACCAAGGATATTGGTAACCTACTGCAAAGGTACTGCTAGTTAATAATTCGTCAGTTTTGTATGTCTCATAATGTGCAAACAAGTGAAGGGAAATTAGGGCAATTAAGAATTTCGTTTATAAAGTTTTGGAATTGAAAATAAGTGTTGGAAGTTGGATTTTGAAGGGAAGTTTAATTTTTCTGGCCATTTTTTAAGTATTCCCTCTGCGATTTTAACCCAAGTAACGCTACTGTGAAGTAAGCGTGGATCGTAAGGGGAGATGAAATACTACAGTATGCTGTACAAGATAAGTGGATACCAATATGAATAAAGTTGTAAAAGAAACTCAAAATCTCCCCCATATTATTGCATTTCTTAGAACTTCATTTCGTCGTTAGTTTGAGAGTATAATCATCGATGGATTTAATCAATGGATATTAATAAACAAACGTGCTCCTATGAAAATTAATATAAACACTTTAACTCTTACAAATTTCATCATGGTATTCTTAAAATACAACAAAACGGGTATTTAAGTAGTTACGGTATAGTTACACTTATCATATAGATAGAAGTGTTTATTTCATCACTTTATCTACGATATATTCACAAGGAAAACCAGTATTAATATCTACAGCTCTGATTTGACGAGAGCAATCCTCCAATAAGTCTTAGATGCTAGCATTTTAAGCATCCTTTTAAATTAGAAGAGATGTAAGATTGCTTGATCAATGAGGGGAACGACGCGTTGTAGGTTATTCAACGAATCATCTTGTCACTCTATTTCCGTATTGTCAACTTCAATATTTCTATATATTTAACCGGAAAATCGGTAGAAAATTGAGGGCAAATAAAAACTAATAAGTCTATTTTCAGTGGTTTAAATGAATCAATATCCAATATGTTATATTTCACACTGGACGACATTATGAATACTTTCCGACATTTAACATCATTGCCTCGATAATTAAAGTAACATTCGGGGAAACGTGTTAAAATAAACACAATCGTCACTGTAGCTCTGATTAACTTATCGTGAGGCAAAAGTTAATGTAAATAAAAGAACAAAAATAAATGCACAAATTAATAATCTTTCAATAAAGCAAATCTAAGCCAAACTATATTGTCGAAAGGTATTGATTAATAATAAAGCATATAAAAGGAAGGAAATTTCCTCAAGCTCTAAATTAAAACAAGACTAATAATTGGAATAGGAAAAATAAGAAACGAGACAATCATAAATCGGTTAAAGAAATATAGCTAGGATCACATACAAGGATGTGGAACATGAAAAATGTGGGATGAATGTGCATGCAAGGCAGGTAATTAAACGATGGGAGGATCTTAGAAGATGGGAGGATCTTAGAAGAACAGCACATGATAAAAAAATAAAATATCTGGGAGTGCGGGGTGTAACCACAACGAACTCGGCGGCAATTTTGACCAACTCATCGCAGTGATATTAAAACACAAGTTTTTCAAAGTCGAATATCGGTAAGAAGTTTTACAAAGTTATCAAAATATTAACATATTTTCAAAAGAGGTTATATCGGTTATTACTCCCCGAACTACTACTTAAATCATTCACATAAAGAATATGATTACCTTTATGTGCTTCAGAACGTAATAAGGAGCAAGAAGGGATGACCTTCCATTCTGCATGAATTAAATAATCAGTGGAGGAGAAATTAATAACCTCTAGGTTACAATTTGCATTTTTTATATTAAAATAAAAACGAACATCCTTTTCGTAGTTCTCCCAAAAGTAATAACGCCTTTAATTGATATAATCAGGTAAGTCATTCGATGATGAGTGAATTAGCCAAGGTATACCAATGCTAATTTTGGGTCAGGCAAGCCCATACCATTTATATTGGAACCCTTTCAGGAAGTGATCTGGAAACTGATTCCCCCTTGTAAAAAGGTGTAATATTGATTAGCATGCACTTTGAGTAACTTTTTGTCCACCTGTAATTAGGATATCCTAATTTTAGTAGTCTAACTTACTCACACCTACCTAGCATTTTACATGTAAAATCTTGTCTATGCAATTTTCTGCTCCCCTAATTGTTTTAGGGCCAAAACATAAGAGTAAAAAAGTGTCCAAAATTAAAAATGCTACCTCAATGGTATGTTTTCTCCGACCTACCTTCTGTAAGAAAGAAGATGAAGAATTAAATGTTGAATTAGAATTTTCAAAAATCACAGTGCCATGACGGCGGTCTTTTTTAGCATTTACTTTGATCTTAAAAATTCACGTTAATGTGTTCGAACTAGCTTTTTATTGTTATTTTCTTTGATTCCTATTATTATGTATATCTTTTTATTATTATTATTTAAATTAAATTCTACTTTAAACATTATAAGTTTATTAAATTCACTGTTTACTTTTTACTTCAAGTACTAATGAAAACGTCAAGATCCTACACTTGTTATAACGCAATTATTTTAAAATCATGGCAATGTGATTTTTGCAAATTCTTATTCAACATTTAATTCTTCATTTTCTTCCTTACAGTACAATTTTGGTCGGAGAGAATATACCATTCAGGTAGTATTTTTAGCTTTGAAGACTTTTGTACTCTTATGTTTTGGCCCTAAAACAATTAGGAGAGCAGGAAATTGCATAGACAAGATTTTACATGTAGCTATTACCATACCGAGCGGCCGGATGAGCACCCAGTATAAGAAACAAACAATAGTTTGCACCACAATACTGATTGTTCGAGGATAATTAGTCGGGTTGTGTGTTATTAGTTTTCTGTCTGAATTCAAACTCGGGTATAACGGTAAGCATCGGTTATTGCTGAAGGCAAATGGACAAACGATATTCCTCAGTCGCCGGCGTCCGTACGTTTAAATGCGTTTTCCTTCCAAAGTTTCCCCTCCATTTGAGTTGGGTAGTGGAACTAGTAGAGGAAGGAAAGTGGGGTAAACCTACCTCTATAACTTTATTAGCTTTTGTTGGGTTTGCTTACCCCTACTTCCGGTTCCTTGCAGAATCTTATAAAAAACGTCACCACAATGACCACGAATGTACCTACTTACCTATAAAAATGCTGGAAAACATCCTGAAATTCTGTGAGTCCCACTATGCAGAGTGAAGCACTAAAGTAAAAGTATTATTATAAGCAACTTGTATTGCCCGTCTTTTGTGCAAGCAAATCATCTACATAATCAATTTTAGGGCATTATAACTACTTACCGACATTTTATTACTTTAATAGTCTGATCGTTAGTAAATGTTATAACTGGAAATTGTGTTAAAATCTTAGAAATTCGATTATTATCTACTGAATTAAGAGGAGAGTGTTCTCAACATTTCAAATAAATCGTTTATGTAGATTTTTGTCAGTTCAGTTCCCGTTAATTGATGAAGAAAAAACCATTATAAAACGCAACCTACTCTTTGAACATAATGGACTTACTGGTTATTTTCCTCTTTCGGTTTAACTTTCATAGTAAAGTAAAACTTCAGGATACTTGTAAGATTAAGCACTAAAGTACTTTGTATCATAGCAAAGTTATCGTAGTTTCCATTTAGTTTTTAATTTAATTTTTCTTTTACAGTGAACGTAGTTTTGAGCCATTTACTTCATCCATGTAGAACGTTAACTTTTTGGACAGTACAGAAATGAAGAAATAATAAATTGTAGAAATTTAATTCGATTTAACATTTAATCCTACTTCTGAGTTTTAATCATATTAGTATTGTTTCTAAGTTCCGTAATTCTTAAGAACTCGAAACATTTAATCCTTTAGAATAATAGAGGGTAAAAAAGGAATCTACAGACAACAGATTTCATAAAACGTGCAGAGTTTTGTAAGTGTAAAAGTTTTAATCAATATCAACCGCACTTTTTATTATACAACTGCATGCACATATGTTCTTAATAGCTACCAATATCAATTTGTGCTCTATTTATATTTTTTCCTTAACTAGCATAGGAATATTAACTAAAATTATGATAGAACAATTATAATATATTATTCTGTATTTTTTATTCTTGTAAAAAGTTTGTGAACAAAATATTTTTAGTTCACTCTAAAATCCTTCGTATCCTCTAAACCAGTGGTTCTTAACCTTTTATTAGTCGCGGCCCCCTTAAAATCCGAAATTATATCTGCGGCCAGTACCTTTGTCCCCACCATTAGGTAATATATACTCGTACAAAAAATACACTTAAATTGTACCAATAATTCATAAGTAAATCAAAGCAGAGCTTAACATAACATTTATATATGTATATTTTTTATAATGTTAAGATTTTCGCGGCCCCCATATACATAGTCTGCGGCCCCCCAGGGGGCCGCGGCCCCCCTGTTAAGAATCACTGCTCTAAACCTTTTTTGATACTGTAAACTTCAAGCACATTCGTATTATTTTTGAAACCGTTACAATCCTCGACTCGTCCTCATTTTTCTAAAAGTTTTGAACACTGAATGTGTACAAACGTCGCCATTAATACACGCAGGCCCGGCTCGAATAATTTTGGCTCCTGGGGCAATGTTATAAAGTGGTGCCCACACTACCTACATTATAAATTGAAAATAGAGCTTTTTGTCTGGATTGCAAAATAAATACACGATACATTGAATTTAAATTCATTAACACATAGGTACGTACATAAAAATTTAATATGAAAGGTAGAGAGTTAGAGTTACAAAACAATATTACACGATAATTTAAAAAAATAGCTAAAACATTTTTCTAGCTTTCTTTTCTGAAAACTTTTTGATGATATCTTTACATCAGTCAATAGTATTACATGTGTCTTTTTCTATCGATATCATTGCTAAATTAGATAGACGATCTTGAGTCATACAAAGAAGAAGAAAGTCTTTTTACCAAGTAAGATTATCTAAATGTAAATAACGAAAAAAACTTGCAAACCGTGTTTTTACTACTTTTATTCGCCAGTTTACTTTTGCATTAGGAATCATAAAAATAAAAAATTAACTTTTTTGTGATTAGTTGGCGTTGGCGAATGGCGCCTCAAAATTTTGGCGCCTGGGGCAATTGTCCACATTGCCCACCTCTAAAACCGGGCCTGAATACACGAAGAGAAGTCTTTTATTTGTCATAACCCTTCGATTGCTGTACGTTATATCCTGTTTGATAGACGATAGATCGTTCGTACCCTCTTTATCATAAATAAATGGATTATCATGCACTTATCCCTTTCGAAATTATAAATCTTTCTATTCTGTAAACCTTCAATTTATAGAAGTAATAAAATACTCTAGAATGGATTTGATCCTATACTAAATTAATATTATAACTCTTGAGTTTGCAACAGTAATAGAAAAAGTATGGAAATCTAAAATTGGTAAGTTATTTTACACATTTCCCTTCGCAGGTGTAATAACAGTCGTAAAGGTAATATATTTATATAGTTATTGCTCGAATTATTCGATATAATCCTGTTTTTATATAAATCGTTTCCCGTATCTCGGGTTTACATAAATGTTTGCCGGGCAATCGAATTAAATGGCTCTTACGCTTTATTATTTCAATAGGTACCTACACCTTTTGTAATACGAGTAAAAAATAAACTGCAATACAGCGATCCGTGAAATTAGTGAATGTGGAATACCTATTACGAACTGTGGTTAACTTTAGCCTCCAATTTTTTTATAGTATGTCATATTTGTCTTTTTTACTTCGTTCCTTTGATTTGTATGATCTACTTTTTTGTCGCAACGTTCTAAAATGGAATAACCGGGGTAGACTTCCGTATAAGGGTAAAGACCCTACTTCGAATATTTCTCTCTTGTGGTTCCGCAGTTAGAGACATTTCAAACTTTAGTTACGGACAGTTTTGTCTTGTCCTCCCACTGAATCTATTAAAATAGAGAATAGTTACGCCTCACAGTTATTTCATAGACAAAGAATTATTATTCCATTCTTTTATAGGAACTGTTAGTTTCTCGTATACGCTATCTTAGTTAAAGCTTCATTGTTATAGTAATAGTAAGCTTAAATTCCTAATTTAATTTGAGATGTGAACGTGATCCATTTTAATACTTGAGCTTTTATGGGAAGTATTTGCATAAAAGGAAATTTTATCCGCGAATTTCGATCAAGCGAATTGGGTCGTTTATTGAAATGGAATACACACAGTTATGAATTTAAAATGAATAATAAGCCATATGATTCCATCAATCTCTAACAAATTTAACAAGCGCTTTCAGGGAAACTACTATAAATTAATGTTATTGCGTAATGTCAGTTAAAAGGCAAGATCATCTTAATTTAGGAATCTGAAAACTCTTTTATTTGTAATGATCTAAGTAGACATAACTTAGATCTTTTCCGTAAGGTATAAGCAAAGAACGTATATATTACGTTCTTTGGTATAAATATCTCGCTCTTGTGTTACACAAGATCTAGCAGTTCAATATTCTTCGTTTGGTACAGTTAAAAAACACCATATGCAGGGGCGCCGGAACAAAATTTGTTGGGGGGGGGGGGGGGCTTACATTTCTTCAAGTAGAAATTACAATACTTGAAAATGTTTACCTATTTTGAAATTAGTACCTAAATTAATAGGATAAAATGCAGAGTCACCGATGGTATAGAGCAGCGTTTCCCAAACTTTTTTGACCGCGACCCGGTACGAGGTTTTAAAATTTTTGGCGACCCACCTTATGAAAAAACCCACTTCTTTACAAAACAAACTTTATTTTTTAATTAAAAATCTAGTTAATTGTTTGTTTGTTTTATTTCATACACAAAAATTTCAAAATAATTATATAAGAAAAATAAAAGTAATTAAAAAATTATATTCATTTAAAACTAGTAAATGAAGTAAACTATCAACGTTAGCAGCACAACGCGCGGACGCGAGCGATAAAGCTATGTGAAAGAGTGCAAATGCACACTTTTCCACTATTCCTAGTGTATAACGTAAACTGATGTAAAAAAACTAATAGGTACTTAAACCATTTTTTTTTGTGTTTTTACCATTTTTTTCCGTGACCGGGCAAAATTTTTCTACGGCCCGGTGCCGGGTCGCGACCCACACTTTGGGAAACGCTGGTATAGAGAATTATATTGCAAAAGTGCCTCTGTACCTACTGGTTCTATTGTGAGCTTTTAACATTTTATAAAATGGATTTACGCGATTAATAAAATTTCAGGGGGGGGGGGGGGGATTGCTCTTTAGTATAGCTGCGCCCCTGACTATGTAACTAACACGAAAATTATTCCATTATACCATTATAGTATCTACGCCACGCAACGTTGTTAAAAGCATTAAAGTTTTTAAATCTTTTCCCATTGAAGTAATTTTTTGTTTTGAGAAACATAAAAAGTCCGTAAGTTTAAAGGTAATTTTAAATGCACTCGGCTAAATTTTGCTCATTTATCTCCCATTTTACGTCTTTGCAAATCATTTATTTATGAACGATTTATGATACTAGCAATCAATGAAACATGGTTAAATAAATCAATCGTGAGTCATTCCCTTTGTGTTGATGGTTACACATTGGTTCGTTAGGATCACGAGGAGGTGGTGTCTCCTTTTACACAATTTTACACAAAACACAATGTCGATAATAATACCAACCTTCAATGAATTGTTGCTTCTACTATCGGAGTAAAAATGCAAGGCCTCTGACTTTAGAAGCTTGTATCTCAGTAATTAGCAATCATAATTTAATCAAATAAAGTGCATTTAAAAGATCATTTATTCCTACAAAAAGGTGTACAGTTTTAGATTTTTACAACACATCGTTAATTTTCTGTATCAGTGTATGTGAGAAAAAGCGCTAATTATGACTCAAATCGCACAAGCGCTCCACTTTAAAAATTAATTACGGCTATATTATTGAAACTGAGTGGTAGATACTTATATATTTGAAAAATGTATACTTTTTTGTCAATGTGAGATGCTTTTGAGGCCAATTGGTTTATTAGTCTTAAAGCTATAATGAAAAAACGACATCTTATGTAACTCAATACCTGAACGTTCGATATTAACAATTTGACAGTAACATAACAAGGTTAAAGCAATTATACTGGGGTCTAACACGATTCACAAAAATAATGTCATTATACATCGTTTTTTTTAAAAGAAATTTTGAAAAAAGGATGCATGCACCAGTTGGAGGGGAGAAGCGCGGCCGCGCGGGGCAGCTGTTGTCGTACACTATTGCTGTAAAGCGCATAGTTTTGTACAATGCAAAAGAATAATCACATTGTTGTGGGTTGCCGCTCGCTGCTTACGATGTGGTAGATTACCTCTCGCGGGAATATGTGCTTCTTTCTTTCGCGATAAACAACACATTTTACTTGGAATTACAAGAAAACAAATTTTATTTTCAATAAGAGAATAATGCAGTTAGATTTAAGTAATATCAAATTTAGCATTTAAAACAAGAATTTTTCTTTAACTTCCGTAAATTGCGAAATAGCACATTTTCGGTTAGGGCTTATAAAACCAGTTAATCATATGAATAATCAATATTTATTGGCTGTCGACTTTTCAGAAGTATGTGTGCTACAACATTTGCAAATTTGGTAACAATTTATGAAACAATAACAATGTTATGATAAGTTAAAAGTGACCGTCAGCCAGGAAAATACTAAATACAGCGTTTTTATTGCTGTTAATTAAAATAAAAGTTAAACAACTGATTCTAGCATTTTGCTTTTTACACATGTTAAACATATATAAACGACTAATGTACTGCCCAAAAATGAAGAAATTTCACCCCTCAGTTTTTTTGTTATGATCACTTAAAGTCAGAGGCCTTGCATTTTTACTCCGATAGTAGGCGACTTTAATATAGACTTGTTGAATTCCGGTAGCAAGGTTGCAACAGACTTTCAATTTCAGGTTTAAAGCAAATTATTATTAATCAGCCGACCTGGGTGAATAATATAGCATTCACATTGATTTTTCTCATATTGATTACAAATAAGGATATGGTAGTAAACTGGGAAACCACTCACTTGCGCAATGTTTCGGATGAAGAACTAGTTTACTACGAACTGCTTTTTGGTAGTCCATCACGCGAAGGCCCCTACAGAACATACAGAGATTTTATTAAACAACTTGACTACTCAATATTTAATGGTCATCTATTCCATGAAGAAATATGTATGACATTAATAATATTAATTGATAAACTACATTTTTTCAATGGCAGATATTTCACGCTAATTAACCTTAATACTTACAGACTGCCAGATTTACGTAACCTACAGCGCCCTCGCCTTGTCTAAATAAGAATTTGATGCGTCCTACATAAAATTCCAACAGTAAACATTTCAAGAAGATTTGCGAAATTACAAGCGGTTATGTATTTTCACCACGTTCACAGTAAGATCCGAAAAAAAGGCATGTTACAACCAAACATATCAAGAATAAGCTAACCAACTGTTAACAACCCTTTATCAAAGTCAACGTGTAAGTCCTGCAGCAGAGCCTTTCTAGTGGCCACGGAAGGCGAAATATTTCGGATTATCCTATAAATTAAGTCAAAAGTGGCCGGTGTTGATCATTTCTTGTTGCCCGTAAGAATGCATAAACTCAACCTTTCCCGATGCATAGAAATTAACACGGGTTATACGCCTAGCAAAAACTTCAATGAACTTCTAACGCTGTCAAAGAAAATAAAAAATGTACTTGACATTCAAATCCGCAATTTCCTCACCGCCAATATTCTGATAGCAGATGTACAATCAGGATTCAGACTTGTGCATAGTTGTAGATCGCTCTGCTTAATATAACCGATGATATAATACGTGCAGTAGATCAGAAGCAAGTTACTCTACTAACAATACTCCTTATTGATTATACAAAGCCCTTCGATTCGCTAGATCACTCCTTATTAATCGGATTTGATCTAACGGCAGAGAAGTTAGTTGGTACCTACTTCGATAAAGTCTGTTTTTTTCGGCGAAAAACACTCTAGTTATCTACGGGTAAGTACAGGCGTACCGCAAGATACCATTATTATTTATGATATACATCTGCATTTTCCCGACAATACTGAAATCTTGTAGATCGCTTTTCGACGCCGATGACGCCCAAATATACTTGTCTTTACCACCATTCGAAGCCAAAAACGCCTGTAAAATACTAAATGACGACATATCACAAATTTCAAAAATCTGGAAGTCTACTGCTCAATGTTAATAAAACCCAAGCGATTCTATTCGGAAGAGACAATGAAAGGTTACAAGCAACACCAAATATCGCCCTGAGCATGCACAATCAAAATATTCTATTAACAGACTCTGTAGAAAAAACCTTGGGCTAGTCATGGACCACAGGTTAAGGTTTAAAAATCACATCACAAAATGTCTCAACTCAGCCTAAAATCTAAAACTGTTCTTTACGATGCGCTTGTATTGTCGAGGTTCAACCACTGTGACATGCCTCTTAATACTGTCGATATTATTGGAGCCATAAGCTAACTGAAATCAAGTTGTTGAACATGCGCGAACGACGGGATTTACATGCTACATGCCCAAAATATCTGTACGAAAAAATAACATTCCGAACCGATGTTCAAACACTAAACTTGGGATATAAAGGATTACTCACACCACCCCTTCATAAAACCGAATACTTCAACAATTCTTTTATGCTCAATATCGTTAAAATGTCTAATCAGCTCCCTGACAGTTTAAAATCTCTCTCCCCGATTAAACTCAAATATAACTACGCGAAATGAAAGATAATTTTTCAACAATACTGAACACTGCTCATTCTAATTGTACAATGTTTCCTCTCACCGCACATTCTTGCATACAGGGTTAAGTGGCAGAGCAGACGGTAAGGTATTCTTTCTGCCGTACTGAACTTTACGATGTAACTGGTGTTATGAATTAAATTGTTCATTGGTCTTGTCTTATGAAAGAAACTTTTCTGCGGCTACGAATAAATTGATTTCATAGGTGTGCTAAGAAATAACAAAAACGAATGAAACTCTTTAGGACCCCCGTGCCACTAATTACCCATACACCTCTGTTGAATAACAAAGTCGTTTTAATGATAATTGAAATAACTTTTTGCTCCTTACGTTTTGAAAGATGCAAATTTCCCAAAGGGTTTCTCGCTTAACTAATAGTTTCTTGTTCACATATTTCGTAGTTTTATGTTTTTGACTACACATACATAAATCGTGAATTTTAAAGAAGATAAAGTACTAGTAGTTGGCATATTTAAACCACAGATAAGTAATACAGATGGCTCACGCTTATGAGGATTTGGTTGTCCCAATTCAAACGAATTGGAAACAGAATTTTTTTAGTATGGAAACGGATTGTTTTATAAGGGGACGGCGCTATTCTCAGTAGCTGCTGTATCGTCGTCGACTACATAATGAAGCCGTACTCCCTAGTTATTTTAATAGAGTGTTCCGTCGCATAAATTATTACTTTCGTGGTGGTTTTGGTGTCACAAGCTCAAATTCACAAAAAAATGAAAGGCCATGACATACTGATTCTAAATGTCAAGGCCGCCCAAAATCGGTCCATGCATTAGGGCATAAAACACGAAAAACTAGTTAAACACATCTACGGAAAGAAGAAAAAACATAGAATTTTTTCGTACATAGATCACAATTTTCTTTGTACAGTGAAAGTTATAAATAATTGCCAAACGTTGCCAATTACATTAGGCCTTACGGAAGAATGAAACTTTAAACGCGATTATCTCAGTTCAGGGTCCGTAAAAATTGGACAAATTTTGAGCAACTTTTGCCTCTACATCGAATTATCTAATAAAGTAACGCATAAATCAAAAAAATTTACTCTTAAAAAAAGTTTCTCTAATCGCTTATCTTTACGTTATACTTAGAATTATAATTTTATCTGTAATATTAAACTAAATATGTAATTAAAAGTAAAACATCGAACTTTTTACTCACTTCAGAACCGTCGGCGCTTTCACTGCCGTGAATAGAATCCATCTCTATATTTGCCGTACCACCCTTTCGCTCTTACATCATAGGTAGGTACGATCTCGACACAGGTCATTGCCATTACAATTAATACAATTATTTACATAAATAGTACAGCCAAATAAGTAAATATTTTCTCTAAGAAAAGAAAAAATTACAAATATGCTGTTGGTGGAGGGGTGTATTTTTGAGTTATAATTAAGGTACAAAAAGACCCACGTGAAGTTATCCACGGATTTTTTTTAACCATCCACCGCATCCACGAGTATTTTTTTTCAAGATCAACTACATTTTTGCCAAAAAATGTTAATATAGGAGATAGATAATGACATTTCAATAGGCTACATAATTTTATTACCAAAAATTAAAGATTAAGTGAATAAAGTCTTGAAATATGTGATCTTGTACATATTTCACGATGCTGAACCGAAGACCCAAAAATAAAATAAATTGTGTTAATTACTGCAAAGGGCACTAAATAAGAAAACTAATAACAAAAAATTGTGATGTAAGTATTTTTTATAACGTGAAAAAAAATTCATTAAGACTACGTTTACGCCCTGGCGTCGATCGTCCGGTTTGAACTCGAAGACCCAAAATTTGTTTAAATTTTCTTTGATTATTGTAAAGGACTCTTAATGAGAAAGCTAATAAAAAATGGTGATGTAAGTATTTTTTATAACGTGAAAAAAATTCATTAAAACTACGTTTACGCGCTGGCGCCGATCGTCCGGTTTGAACTCGAAGACCCAAAATTTGTTTAAATTTTCTTTAACTATTTTAAAGGTCACTTAATAAGAAAGCTAATAACAAAAAATGGTGATGTAAGTATTTTTTATAACGTGAAAAAAAATTCATTAAGACTACGTTTACGCGCTGGCGTCGATCGTCCGGTTTGAACTCGAAGACCAAAAATTTGTTTAAATTTTCTTTGATTATTGTAAAGGACTCTAAATGAGAAAGCTAATAACAAAAAATGGTGATGTAAGTATTTTTTATAACGTCAAAAAAATTTATTAAGATTATTTTGGGTCTTCGAGTTCAATCCGGATGATCGGCGCCAGGGCGTAAACGTAATCTTAATTTTGACGTTATAAAAAATACTTACATCACAATTTTTTGTTATTAGCTTTCTCATTAAGAGTCCTTTACAATAATCAAAGAAAATTTAAACACATTTTGGGTCTGAGTTCAATCCGGATGATCGGCGCCAGCGAGCGAACGTAATCTTAATGAATTTTTTTTGACGTTATAAAAAATACTTACATCACAATTTTTTGTTATTAGCTTTTTTATTAAGTGTCCTTTGCAGTAGTTAAAAGAATTTTTTTTTATTTTTGGGTCTTCGGTTCGGCATCGTGAAATATGTACAAGATCACATATTTAAAGACTTTTTATTCACTTAATCTTTAATTTTTGGTAATAAAATTATGTAGCCTATTGAAATGTCATTATCTGTCTCCTATATTAACATTTTCTTGGGAAAAATGTAGTTGATTTTAAAAAAAAATACTCGTGGATGCTTAAAAAAATCCGTGGATAACTTCACACGGGTTACAAAAACCCATCCCCATATCGTATTCGCTACGAAAAGTGAGTTTGAAGGTTCAAAAAATAGGTATAACTCAAAGAAGAACACTTTTAGGGGAAAAAGTGATGACAAAAAAGTTGTAGAGAATATAATTTTACGCAAAAAAGTAGTTACAAAAAACGAACGCGTAGTGCTTTTTGTCAATAACTCGAAAACGGCGCGTAGGATCGGAAAAGGATTTAAATGAAAGTTGTAGACAATTTAATTACGAACAATTTTTTATTTTTATTTTTTTGTACGATCAATATTGACACAGATATGAATTTTTTACTTTATTTTAACTACATTCGACAAACGATCATACATTTTAAAAATTAGCTCGAGTACAAGTGCTCGTACAACATTTTTGTAAGGACCTTTTTTGCGTAAAATTACATTCTCTACAACTTTCCCGTCTTCGCCTATTTTTTGCACTATAATTTTCGTAGCGAACACTGTAAGGGGCTGGGATTTTTGTACCTTCATTATAACCCAAAAATACACCCCTCCACCAACGGACAGCCAATCTGGATTTTTTTCCTTAGAGATTAATTTTGACTGCGAGCTAAAATGCGAAACTGAAAAATACATCAAACTATAAATAAAAATTGTATAAAAAAAGTGTAGATACAGAACAGCCCCTTAATTTATATATGTATATAACATTACTTATACAAAATAGGATACAAATTCCTAAAACAACTTTTTAATTGATGTCTCATACTGGGTGCTGATCCGCCCGCTCGGTAATAGCATTTAGCAAATGCTCCTCTAATTATTTTAGGGCCAAAACATAAGAGTACAAAATTTTTCAAAACTAAAAACGATACCTGAATGGTATATGTTCTCTCCGACCAAAATTGTACTGTAAGAAAGAAAATGAAGAATTAAATGTTGAATAAGAATTTGGAAAAATCACATTGCCATGATTATTACCGAGCGGCCGGATTAGCACCCAGTATGTAGCTAATAAAAAAATTATAAATCCCATTATTCCCCGGTGGGACGTAGGGTCGATATTAAACCTTTCCAGTGTGTTCGATTCCCTGCTATGGTTTGAAGTTGCGCTACCTATTGTTTTCCCGCTTTCTTCCATCACTGTCCTTCTCCAGGTTGCACACGGTCTTCCTACTCTCCTCTGACATTGAAATATTCCATTTTACGGCAATTATAGAAGGGTCATGGATACTTTTCCGCATTGTATGTCCTATCCACTCCTGTTTTTGTTTTTCGATATCATTTGTAATATCACTCCGCCCTGTTCTACTCCACATCTTTCATAGCTTCGTGCTCACAAGATGTGTAAAATATTTTGTAAACATCGATTAACGAAGATCTGGAGTTTCCGTTTAATGTCACTTGTCATGCAGCACGATTCGCAGCATCCATATAACAACACCGATTTTACCATTGAGTTGAACACTTACTTTTGTATATACAGTTATACTACTTGCACGCCATAATTGTGATAGGCCGGAAAAAAAGTTCCTCGTGCTTTGCGTATCCTTTCTATCACTTCCTCTCTGCTTTCTCTTTCATTTGCTACCCACATCATACGTACTTAAAGCTAGTTACCTCCTTCACCTCTTCTTCGAGTGTCACCTCTCTTGCTACTGTACTATTTATACTGAGCAGCTTGGTCCAGTTCTTGTTGATTCTAACTTAAGTGCCATTTTTTCTTGATTCTTCTATAACGTTGTTTATGTTTCCTTGCATTGCTTTTTTGCTTTGGCTTAATAGACACACATCATCCGCATATTCCAAGTCCTCTTTGTATTAGTTAAATCCCAAGTTACACCTTTCTTTTCCTTGTTGACGTTTGTCATGATCTCATCCATAACGATTACAAAGAGTAGTGGTAAAAGAATGCATCCTTGTCTTACGACTGTGACCAATGTATTTTGTTATTAGATACGTTTCTTATTAAGTGTCTTTTGCAATAGTTAAAGAAAATTTAAACAAATTTTGGGTCTTCGAGTACAACCCGGACGATCGGCACCAGCGGGCAAACGTAACCTTTATGAATTTTTGTGACGTTATAAAAAATACTTACATCACAATTTTTTGTTATTATGCTTCTTGTTAAGTGGTCTTTGCAATAGTTAAAGAAAATTTAAACAAATGTTGAGTCTTCGAGTAGAATCCAGACGATCGGCACCAGCGGGCAAACGTAACCTTTATGAATTTTTGTGACGTTATAAAAAATACTTGCATCACATTTTTTTGTTATTACGTTTCTTATTAAGTGTCCTTTCGAATAGTTAAAGAAAATTTAAACAAATTTTGGGTCTTCGAGTACAACCCGGACGATCGGCACCAGCGGGCAAACGTAACCTTTATGAATTTTTGTGACGTTATAAAAAATACTTACATCACAATTTTTTGTTATTATGCTTCTTGTTAAGTGGTCTTTGCAATAGTTAAAGAAAATTTAAACAAATGTTGAGTCTTCGAGTAGAATCCAGACGATCGGCACCAGCGGGCAAACGTAACCTTTATGAATTTTTGTGACGTTATAAAAAATACTTGCATCACATTTTTTTGTTATTACGTTTCTTATTAAGTGTCCTTTCGAATAGTTAAAGAAAATTTAAACAAATTTTGGGTCTTCGAGTTCAACCCGGACGGTTGGCGCCAGCGCGCAAACTAATCTTTATGAATTTTTTTCGACGTTATAAAAAATATTACATCACAATTTTTTGTTATTAAGTTTCTTATTAAGTGTCCTTTGCAATAGTTAAGATTTTTTTCTTATTTTTGGGTCTTCGGTTCAGCATCGTGAAGCATCTACAAGCTCACGTATTTATTCATTTAATCTTTATTTTTTGGTAATAAAATTATACGGCCTAGTTGATTTTGTAAAAAAAACTTTATTAAGACATGTGCAATGTACTAAATTAAATTTGTAATATACTAAATAAAACTTTGTATTGTAAACAGAAAACGATTTTGTTTTTGTTAGATAAGAAGCATAGGTAACTTGAGACTCTTTCAATCAACGCCGAAACACATTCCAGCATTGTATTATTTTACCAATTCCGAGTCTATACTTCGACAATTAACGTAATAAACCGTAACTAGGGGAGTGGTTAAAATATGTAAATCAAGCTCGAACGCCTATAACATAGGCAACACGCACAATTTTAAATAAAAGCATTGATTGAGCTATCTGTAGTAACTTATCTGTGTTTAAACGTTATCAATGCTACAGAATAACACTTTATTGTTTTACTGTGTCAAAATAAACGTCGCGAGTGCTAGAAAGAGGAAATGCATTGAACATTGTAATTTGAATCTTGTTATATTATAGAGAAGCATGAGATGAGTGTGTCTCTTTAGCCCTCTAAGATTAATATTGATTAATAATAATTTTTATTTGTTATTTTCTTCCCTCTTGTGGTCACCTACACTGTATGATTGGAGCATGCATATATAAAGATATACATTTCGGCACACAAAAAATGTACAAAGACAAAAATGCTTTGGGGCAAGTATACAAACCATCCGTTTGAAGCAGATTCATTAAATTGTGTTAGTTTATATCCAATGTGTGCCTGCTTTTTATACCTATATCAAAGTAAATAAGAAATTTATTCGTCGGTGTTTAGTTTGGATATTGAGCAGCAGTTTTATTTATACTTAGCGATGGATTTATATTTGAAAGCATAAGAACTAAGACAAAATTATTTCATTCTCCCACACAACAATTTCCTTTATCGTCAAATAAAAAACTTTATATGTATGTATTTGAAGATTCTTGTTTGGTTACTTACAGCCTTTGTAAGTTTAAAGCGAAATGTTTTCTTTATGCCAAGCAGGACCATAACAAAAAAAAGTTTAAAGTAGGTATTCTACTCTCTAAAGCTGCAACAGGAGAAAATCGATAACTAGCGAGTTCTCGACTAACCGAAGCGAAAGCAAATTGTTGAAAAAGGTGAACCAAATATATAAGGTCTTGGAAACCTTTGGATACCTAATTTGACTTTAGATTTGTTTTTTACATTGCTATTCAGGTTTACAATTTGTATTCAATGCCATTAATCAATACTTCTTTTCTCTCCCTGTGTAGCTTTCTGTTTGTTTTATATCAATTTTATTTTGCACGACTTTTTCCAATAAATATTATTTGCATGATGTATGAAAGTAATTTTTGATTCCATTTGGGGGCTATTCGAAACTACTGAAGCATGAAATTAAATTTATTATGTATTAATATTTTATATGCTTTACGGACTCCTTTATTTTAAGAGCCTCGAAAAAATAACTGGTGACGGTAATAGTAAAATGTGCTATAAACTTTCATTAATTTACCCTAAATAGCTTTTCTATATTAAGATCAGGATTTGTTAATGATTTGCTTTTTCATTTTTGTGGAAACACACTAAGTAGGTACATGTACAGCAGGAAGATTAGCAACAAACATTGTGTTATCTCATTACCAAGACCTATTCTATAACACATTTCACCGAAAATTTTAATATATGAAGCTAATCAGTAGTCATGGAATATGTACAAATTTTAAATTACTAACCCCTTTTTTTGGAGAATTGATAAAATATACAGCAAAGAAGAGCTCTGGGTCACATCTGATATTGCTATAATTGACTAATGTACCATTCTTGTACTCAAATTCATATGTTCATTGAAAAGAGATAGAATACATCGTATGTTTAAGAAGCTTTTAAATTTTATTTGCAAAATATAATGAGTTCTTCAGTGATTGTACCAGGTCCCGAACCTCTTTGTTTAAGTCCTTCAACGTTATGCAAACTGTAGGATAAGAGTTACTTAGCCACCTCTTTGAAATTCAGTAGCAGTGTCTTTATGTGCAGATAAGCGTCATCTTTGATTGCTTGTGATTGATGATCATCCAATTAGGAGTTGTCAATCTCACCAGCGCATGAATAGTCGCCCTTGTCTTGTAATAGATGTTGCGAATTCTTCATCGGTAAGCTTCCTCTGCCACTTTTTATCAGAAGCAGTTTTCTAATTGTGTGATAACAATTCTCATAAATTGAACAGATATTTACCTGTTAATCAAAATATTAAACTAAAAAAAGGACTGTTCCTTTGGAACCGAATCGCCTAGTTTCGTAACTTGCTTTTTGAAATTTCAAATATTTTCAAAACTGAAAAATCTAGTAACATAGGATCGTACTGGGGAGAGAGAAATCACAAAGTGTCGCCTTATACTAAATAAATTATATAATTAATTAGTTTTATCTAAGTACACACCGGGCCCGAGGAACTCGACTTATTCTTCGGACAAAGCTCGAAGGTTAAATTTTGGTCAGTCTTTCCAAAATTCTCCATAAAACTATTTTCAAAAGTTAAGCACTAATTGAGCACTGCTTTAAAAAATGGTGTCGGTTTGAACTCATGATTCGAATGTAATTTACGAAACACTTTTCGTTTAACGCAAAGAAGATCATTCGAAGCAACCAGAAGGTACTGGCTAAAATTTATCTTTGTTCAAGGAAAGATGGTCTTCCACTGCTAAACAGAAATTTTCTTATTGTTAACCTATGTAATATAAACGATAATACTCTTGCTATGCTTTTAATATATTGTACTTAATAGTAGATTATTTTAAATGTGGAGAAGTACAACTTTTCATGGCGCGTCTTCTATTAGCCGCGAAACGAAGTGAGGAATTTCTTATTTTGTTATGATATTTGGAATGCGCTTCGAAAGAATTAAGAAACTGTCGATTGATTCCATATCATAAACAATACTTGGTCGACAACATAAAAAAAACAAAAAAGTGTACTGGAAGTAAAACCTTTTTTGTTTTAATTTGAAAGGTTTTCAGTATGAAATGTTTATGGTTGTTATGCTATTAAATACATTTCTATAAATTTCATTTTCATGGTAGAAGGTATGTAAACAATGAAATGACCATGTTTTTGGCAACTACTGTACGCCATAATACTCCTTTGTTTCAATTCGCATTGCACTGGTTAACTACGAAATACAAGTACCCTAGTTATTGCTATCAGACCGACAAAGACAAATTCTGTTAATGAAAATGAAACATAATATCGAGATCGAACATCAGAATTTTGTAAATTGTAGCTTATCTTAAAATTATTACTTTGATATTTTGGTGTCGTGTAAGTATTTTGACAGAGTGGGAATTTTACCTTTTGTAGTTAAGTTTACATTTAGTGAAACGTTCTATGATACATTGTAACGCGATCCTCATGTGAGTAGCCAAAATGTTCATATATCTTATTTTATATATTTATTTAAAATTTGTCCTAAAATAAATATTATGTCGTAAAAATATTTTTTAAAATTTATAAATAATTTTGAAATAAATAATTGTGGTAATGAATACTTGATATTTCAAGTGTTTGGTGAAGAGGAATTTCCAACAAGTAGGACCAAAACAACTGTATATTATTTGTACTATATCTACTGGTTGCTAAGCCCAGATTGTTCTTTAGATAGAATTCCTTTTTTTCTAAACCGCATTATTTTCAAAAATGTTTGACAACGCTCCTACTGCAAGTAGTTAGTGTTTTTGCGTACTTTAGACGACTTTGTCAACACTTTAATATAATACCATTGAATAAATTTTATTCAATGATAATACTTAAATTAGTGGTATACACCACGGTTTAATATTATACAGATTTAATTGGGAATCTATTGTTTTTATTGCAATATACTTTTCGTTTTGTAGTAATACGGTATCCGCAAGAAAGAGCGGTGCCGAAACTTATGGTGCTATGGAGTTGTTTATTTAATATGCATTTGTCATTATTGACTTAATTCTCATTCGTTGACATATATGTTATACTGCAGTTAAATTTGAGTTGAAAATGGTTTTAACGACGGCAGAAAAAGTATTCTTAATAGAATATGTATTATTTTCCTTCATACGGAAATGGTCGGAATTAATGTCAAAGCTTACCACAGTTGTCAGTAAGATATCGGCAACAGTCTAATAAAGTAGTCCCCAGTAAAGGTAAAAGTAAAATTTGCTGTTGTTGATAAATTTCGTCGCAATGGTAGCGTATTGTGTCAACGTAAAGGTTCTGCAGGCCGTCGAAAAACAGTGTGTACCAACGAAAACGCAGGACGTGTTTTTGACCAAGTTCTGCATTCACCGCAAAGAATCCTTGTAAGAACCGCATTTAACCTCAACCACAGATGGAAATAGTATATTTACATCTGTGCCTCAACATTAGTGAAACATTTACACGTCGTATATTCAAATCAATTGTTGGTTATCCATACCGTATTCAAGTTGGACAACGACTTAACGCTGCGGACAAACGTGCAAGAGTAGTTTGCTGTGGTCGCATATTGAGCATCATTTACAACGATGCGATCCCGAATTCTTTAAAAACATATGGTTTTCAGAACGAGAGTCACGTTCATCTTAGCGTATAGTGTATTTTTTAGCAATTCAAAGGCGCTCATCTAATTAAAGTATGTACTTATGTATTAATGATATGTAAACTTTGAACTTTACGTGCTTTATGTAACTTCTTTGACAGATGGAAGCCCTATGATATATGAAAGAGAATTACTTTAAGCAAATGCAATTAATATTGGCATTTGAGCGTGTACTAAGTATATTCTGTTAAAAATACAAAATCAGTATTTATTTTAAGAGAAGCAGTTTAATTTATTGAACCAGTGAAGCTTGAAAAAGCAGTTTTCGTTTCATTTACAAAGAAAACCTACACTTTTTAGACTGCAGAAATTTCTTTTTGTGCACATCTCCTTTCGCGAAAAGCAACGCTTTTACTTTATTTCTTCGTAATGTTGAAGCTGCTGAGTTTCACATTCATTGTGTAAATATTGTATAAATTGTATCGATAACTTCTAAAATATTTAACAAGGATTGAAATGCGAGACCTCCTTTTTGTATAATTGCTCATTTTCTTTCATTCTTTGTTTATATGAATTCGAATAGAAAAAAATGTGTTTTTGTTTCTCAAGCTTTTGGTTACATTTTAATAAGGTTACGAAAGAAATTCTCCCTTATCAATCTAAAAAAGGAAGGAAAAAGCTCCTTCGTAGGTAGTCAAACATTAAGAAATTTATTGATGTCGCCCTTTTTGTTGATAAGAATTATGTACAAAATGTTGATCAACTTAATGCATAAATAAAGAATGTACACTGATTTGTCACATCATTTCCTACTTCTAATAGTTATAATTATAAGTCATTGTCAAATTTGTTGCCTGAGGACTAAATATCACTCATTTAACATTGTTTTCAAGTAGGTGCATCCATACGCAAAATTTGGTTCAGTTGGTAGAGCATTATCAATAAATAAAAATATTTCTCATTCACGGCATTGACCTGTATTCCAATCCTGGTTACAGGCTAAATTTTCCTTTATTCATACTCTGCGCATAATTAAAAATGATATATTTTTCTCTCTTGTCCGTCTGAGCTTCGAAAACAAATTAACTACTGGGGTCATACATCTCAATGTTTGAGTACATTTTGTTTCTAATATCGGTACGGATGTAGTAATAATTCTAATTTGCCTGATATGTAGTAAACATTGTCAACGTCCACATACCACTTATGACGTAGACGTTTTTTATACATACAGACTTTGCCTATCTTTGTACTTAGGAATAAGTGTGTTAATCTCGTGTAACCTGTAGCGATTCTTTTCGTTCTACTTGTTTTTAATAAAAATACTTCTAAATATAATTTCACATAGATAAAGTTAGTCAACTTAAAAGTGTTCGTTTTCGATTAGGTGCTGTTGTAACTTAGGTAATTTATAAGTAATAGTTCGTATTTAAATATTTAATTTAAGGAAGGTACTGTTTATTAAAGCAACTCAACTGGACTATATTTAACAACGGTTAACTTACAACTCACTTATCTTAAGATACCATAACCATACAACTTATTACGCAGGTCCTAACACCCCCACAGTTAATTAAATTCAATTTCCCCAATACAAACTAAACAAATATTTCATTTTCCATAATATACATAAACATCATTCAATTATCAATCTTAACACGTGATCGCAGATTATATCTTGAAGTTGAAGCTAATTCTGGCGAAATTTGATTATCACTCGCACCAGTTGTCTCACTTTTTCCACTTTCAGTAGCACTAGTATCAATAACGCCTTCTTTAATTACAACATTATCGTCAGATATAGCAATTGGAATTGAGAAACGTTTTGTTTCAATTGGTCTCATTTGATTAGAATGACGCCTAATTATTTGATCTTTCCCGATTGCTACATCGTACGTTACATTACCATCCCTATTTTCTACCCATCCTTCCCTCCAAGTAGGTGCAGTTACATTATTATAATCTTTAACAAAAACTTTTTGACCAATATCAAATTCTCTACATTTATTTGTAGTGATAGGTACATCGTCAAATTTATGCTTTGGTATTAATAAATTAAATCTAGTGGTGTTTCAGCAGTACTTGCATGCTTACTTGTTCGATAGTCAAACAAAAATTGTTGCAATGCTAAACTAATGTCTTTTTTACACTCTATCGCTTTTTTAATTGCATATTTTACAGTTTTAACATTAATTTCAGCTGCACCGTTACTTGCAGGGTGATATGGGGGACTAAATATATGAACAATTCCATTATTGGTTAAGAAATTTTTAAATTCATTGGAGGACCGTTATCAGAAACAAGTGTTTCTACTAAACCAAACCTTGAGAATAACGATCGTAAACAGGCAATCGTTTTATCAGCTGTTGTATTTTTTAATTTAAAAACTTCTAACCATTTTGAAAATGAGTCTGTTACTACTAAAAATTTTGAATTTTGTATAGGACCCAGAAAATCAACATGTATACGCCGCCAAGGACCTGCTGGTCGTGGCCACGGATACACCGGATTTTTATATAAGTTAGGTAAAAATTTTGTGCAAATTTTACAAATTCTACACAGCTGTTCAATGTGTAGGTCCATATTTGGCCACCAAAAATATGAGCGTGCAACAGATTTCATTTTATTTGCTCCTAGATGACTTAAATGTAAATCGTTTAAAATTATTTGTCTTAATTTTAATGGAATTATAACTCGGTAACCCCACAGAATACAATTTTGTTCAAGATGCAATTGATCTTTTTTTTCAAAATAGCTTTTAAGGTTTTCATCATCGTTATTTTTAGGTATACTATCCCAACCATGCAAACAGTAACCGAAAACAGCATTTAAAATTGGATCTTTGCGCGTTTCTTTTGCAATTTGTTTAAAGTCAATCGGTACGCTATTCGATAAGTAATTTAAATGACCTAGATCGGGTGCATCTTGTTTAGACATTGTCAATGGCAGTCTTGACAAATAGTCTGCGTTGGCATTTCTTTCTGAACTGATAAATTTTATTTCATATTGATAAGCAAATAAAAGAATTGCCCAACGTTGAAGACGACTAGCTGCCATTACAGGTATTCCTTTCTTTCTACCGAAGATCGATACCAAGGGTTTATCACGATATAAAAATACTAAGGGTTTATGGTCAGTAAGCAATGTAAAAAATCGCCCGTATAAATATTGATGAAACTTTTTAATTCCAAATATTATACTAAGAGCTTCTTTATCAATTTGTGAATATTGTTGTTCACTTTTTGATAAGCTGCGTGAAGCAAATGCGATAGGTCGACTATCACCATTAGCATACGTATGAGATATGACTGCGCCTAGACCATAAGCACTTGCATCACATGCTAACGTTAATGGTAATTTTGAATTATAATGCACTAAAATTTTGTGTGATGTTAATTCGTTTTTTACAGAAGTAAACACATCCTGACATTTATCATTCCATTCCCACACTGCATCTTTTTTTAATAAAGAGTACAATATGTGTAATTTTGAACTGAGATTAGGAATAAACTTTCCATAGTAATTTATTAAACCCAGAAATGCCTTTAATTCTGTTATATTAGATGGTATTTTTGCATTTACAATTGCTTCAATTTTATCTCGGGATGTACTTAAACCATACTTATTTATTGTATGACCAAGGTAAGTTATCTCTTCTTGCAAAAAGTTACATTTGTCTTTTTTTACCTTTAGACCACAATGTTTCAATTTTTCAAAGACGATTTTAAGAGTATTTAAGTGTTCTTGTTCATTTCGACCAGTAATAAGAATATCGTCAAGAAAAATCGCTACACCTTTAATTCCTTTAAGAATTTGGTCTATAATTTGTTGAAAAATACTTGGAGCTGATGAAATACCATATGGTAGGCGATTATATACAAATAACCCCCTATGAGTATTTATCGCGACAAGCTTTTTTGAATTGTCATTTAATTCTAGTTGTGCATACGCTTGCGATAAATCGATTTTTGTGAACATTTCTCCTTGTTGCAAATTTGAAAAAATTTCCTCAATTTTAGGCAAAGGATATTTGTTAACATGCAAATTAGGATTTACTGTAATCTTAAAATCGCCACATATACGTATTTGACCATCTTTTTTAATGACTGGTACAATGGGAGTAGCCCATTCATTAAATTCAATTGGTGATAAAATATTTAAGTTAATTAACCTGTCTAACTCAATATCGACTTTTTCTTTTAAACTAAACGGAAGTGGTCTTGCTTTGCAAAACACGGGTTTTGAGTTTTCTTTTAAATATAAGTTAGCTTTAAAACCACGCAATGTTCCCAAACTTTCTTCAAATATCTCAGAAAATTCATTTAATAAAGAATGTTTGGTTAACATTGTTAC
Source organism: Pyrocoelia pectoralis (assembly GCA_036250285.1). Classification (NCBI taxonomy): domain Eukaryota; kingdom Metazoa; phylum Arthropoda; class Insecta; order Coleoptera; family Lampyridae; genus Pyrocoelia; species Pyrocoelia pectoralis. The sequence continues at coordinate 54,227,973 of CM070074.1, forward strand.
ATTATTTACATGTAAGTTATTACCAATCGTAATGTTTAGTTTGTTCAACCATTCCCTACCAAGAAGGGGTGGTCCACCATTTTTTACAATATACAAATTTAAATCTTTACAATTATGGTTTTGACAATTTACATCAACTTTTATGTACCCAAGAGTTTGTATGCAGTCTCCTGTATATGAACGTAATTTTATTTTGGTGTCCAAAATGATTAATTCACTGAAATACTTTTGATAAATATGTTCAGAAATTATTGAAATTCCGCTGCCGGTATCAATTTCCATATTTAAATTTATTCCATTTATGAAAGTATCAATAGTAATGGGAGCTGTTTTTTTATTAACAATTACCTTAAATAGATTTTCGTCTGTGTCCGCATCTTGTTCCGTTATGGAATTATTCGAATTTACTTCTTCAACAAAATTATTAGCATTTAATTTACCTGCTACCATTTGACATGCAGGCTTGATGTGCCCTATCTTCTTGCAAGCCACGCAACGTGCATTTCTGAAAAAACATTGTTGGCTTGTATGATTGGTTTTACCACAACATCTGCATGAGGTATTCGTAGAAGAACTTCTTGACGACCTTGCTGTAGTCTGGAACTTGCGCTCTTCGCCATCTTCGTATGTACGTCTAAAGTGCCCAGGTTTAGAAGGTGATGTTCGTTTTTGGACGCCATGTTGAATTTTGCAAACCGCCTGAGATTTATCCATGAAATTAACTTCTTTTTCAGCTCGCTCCATATTTATTGAAATTTCCACTGCTTTTGAGTATTTTAAATCTTTTTCGGCAAATAAACGTTGTTTAATTATCTCACTTTTAAGTCCGTAAACAAATTGATCGCGCAAATTTTCTTCTAAATTTGATTTAAAGTTACATGTTTTAGCTAAACTTTTTAATGCAGTAACATAATCACTAACACTTTCAGTCAATTCTTGTTTTCTTAAACGAAATTTATATCTTTCTGCAATTTCCGAAGGTGCTGGCTCTAGGTGTTTTTTTACGATTTCCACTAATTCATTATAAGTTTTAGCTTCCGGTTTTACGGGATCACAAAGATTTACCATTAATTCATAAGTTTCGTCGCCCACGACCGTTAATAACGTCGGTAATTTTAAATTATCGGCAACACCATTAGCCAGAAAATATTGTTGTAATCTGGCAACATATGTTGTCCAGCTTTTTACGCCAATTTGAAATTCGGATATTTTACCGATCGATCCCATTATCCTCGTCGCCACTGTTGTAACATAGGTAATTTATAAGTAATAGTTCGTATTTAAATATTTAATTTAAGGAAGGTACTGTTTATTAAAGCAACTCAACTGGACTATATTTAACAACGGTTAACTTACAACTCACTTATCTTAAGATACCATAACCATACAACTTATTACGCAGGTCCTAACAGGTGCATTAAGTTATCACTTTATTTTTAAACCAATTTACCTATATTTTCTAACCATATTAACGTTGCATTAAGAGTACATAATTGAAAGGAATTTATAAGCGAAAGATGGTGCGCAATAGGTATAATAAACATTAAACTAATACATAAAATGCCCTTTGAATAGGTAGAGTAAAAGCCTAAAAGGAATATAAGGAAATTGGTTGTTTAAATTATACATGCTCCGATAATCGTTTTAACGAATGCTTAAGTGATGCTTATCGTCAGAAATATATTTGTAGTGTAGTTGTACTTGAGTTTTAGATAAAAGCCTTATCTTTTTAATTAATCGGCTTTGAAAGACAAGTTGTTGGCGTAGGCGGAACTTGTAATTTGTCAGATAGAATCTGCCCTGTAAAGTGCAATGTTTCAGGAAGTAATCCTAAGGTGCTGATAATTTCTACCCAAGATTGTGTTTACTTTAAGTTTCTTTGTGATATTTTTCCAAATGTCAATATTGAAGTAATGCAATTCGGCAATGAAATGGAATTAAATGTTCTACTTGAAATTAGAGAAAAGGAGTACTGCAGCTATGTAGGGTTCGTCTAGGATACGCACCGCAATCATGTCTTTTATGCAGTGAACTCAGAACTGTATAATATATTATAGAGTTCACTGCTTTTATCATTGACTTTCTACACTAGAAAGTCAATGCTTTTATGTTCGTTAATGATTCAGACTTGTGAAAACCGAAGAATGAATACGGAGCGCTATTTCCAAACCTGTTGACCAACTTTCTATGTTTGAACCCTTTCATAATATTATGTATTTGACATTTGCGTCAAGCTACCTTATAACTTTAGTCTTTAGATACTTCGTGTTCCTCTATCTATTATTATTCAATATTCAAATTCACACAGATTAATTCACAGATCTTTTCTATCAATATATTATGCACCAATGATAAACGTCGCAGCATACGGCTGTTTAATTTTGTCTGTGTTTGAATTGTCTAAGTTTGAATTTTCTTCGATAGTCAGTACTAGTCCAATAACTTTCTTGTTATTTTAAAAAGCGGGTGTAAAGCCGACCTTAACTTTAAATTAAAAACTATTATATTTATTTAATACTTTACGATAAGCTAAATTAAATTTTAACGTCGTAACGTAAAGAAAAAACAATACATTGGCGTGTCTAAAATGATAAAAATTAATTGTATGTACATCTCTTTACATGGATAAAAATAAAAACTAAGCTTAATAACTGATACAAATAAGGTAGCGAAGTCCATAACATAAGCGACCACCTTGAAATATGGTAGGTACATTTTAATGGTATCATAATAAGAAAGTCATAAACTTTATTCTGGCAACACGCACAATGTATGAACTTGACGTTTTATAATATTACCATCGCGCAACACCAGCGTAATTTCGATGTAACTGGACCATTTTTCCTAGTGACCAAAAAAAGGGGAATTTGATTTTCACGTATGATAACGAATTGAACTAATTTCAGTAGCTCTAACCATTGAGTTTCCCGTTGTAGTTCCGGTACAGCTTCTTTACATCAGTGTTTCCAGAAGTGCTGCTGCATTTGCTGGAATCGTTAACCAACTGTTTTCGTTTAAATGCGGTAAATTTAGCTCAGGAATTGCACACATAGAACGCCTAATTAAAAAGTGGCCGGGTGTTAATGGAGAAGTGATTTCGAATATTTCGATCAGTAGAAAGTAGATAGTGGACGGAAGTTTAATAATAATACTCGATTTGACTTTTAGCTCTTCATAATGTTAAGTATCAATACACTTTACGCAAATGGAGTTTTACGCATTATATGGCGCTTCCTCCTTGATGGGGAACATGAGAATGAAATAAGCTGCGTGGGCTTGCGTTGTTTTGGTGGAAGATCACGCTTGTGATGAATTTCTTGCGTTTTCTCAATCAAACCGGTGGTCAGTAACCTCTAAGAGAGGTTGGCAATACTAAGGAACATTATGAGTGCATCTTTCCCTTAAAAAAATCAACCACAGTAAGACCTGGAGCGATCCAAGGCAATGTAGCCATAATTTATTCTGCTGAAAAGTACGTGCCTTCCTTTCAAGATTTAGGCCAAGGTGCGTACAACCATTCTATATTTGACCTCTTGAAATCAGGAGCCAAATGGTAAACGCAAATTTTATGGCACGGTTTCTACACGCTTCATAAATGCTTCTCCTTACCGTTTATAAAAGAGAAGAAGCGCAATTGACACCTCAATTCCCCTTTACTTTTGAGCGTCGCGTCGGTTAGGAATTTTTGGTACCCATCTTCCACAAACTTTAATGAACTCTATATCCCTTATAGAACTGTTTTTTCCGATATGGCTAAAAATATTGAACATCAATCATGGCAGCGGTAATGATAATGACAGATCACCAGACTTCTTAGATAGTCTATTACGTAATATGTAACAGCATAAAGTGCAAGTGTGATTTTTGCCTTTTAGCTACAACATGCGGGATCTAACGGAAAACTCATATTGTCTCATCTATTCCATTATATGTATAAAATCTGCAGTATGCAGCAGCAGTAAAATTACTATAACATCGTATGCATGTGCCAAACACATGTCAGTTTTTTTTAGAATTTGAAAACATAATAACTTTGAATATTATCAACCTGCCAAGGATACAAGAACACATTGATGGCGCAATTTATTGTTTCTATAATTTAATTGACATTGGTTTGCACACAAACTCTAAGACAACCTGATTTTCTCACTGCGTATTACACGAGTATACCACAAACATATTTTTTCTATTTTTCTCCTAAACTAAAGAGGATAATGATAATAGTATATTGTGTATCAAGTAAGAAAAACGTAACATTCCCGGGCGATGTGCATATTGTTGGGCGATGCGCTAGCCGAGCCTAGCAACACGGAGTCGGGGAATGTTGCTTTTCCTACGAGGTACACATACTATTTTTCCAAAATGTAAGTTCATATAAAATTAGCGATCTTTAAGTAAAAGTAAGTGTGGATAAGTGCCCTTCAAATGCAAATTTTTTCGGTGAGCACCCGAGTCATATTTTCCCTAAAATTAAAACGAGGATAAATAAAAACTTTATGCATAGAAAAGTTTTCATTGAGCTAAGTGATTACGCATCTCTATCAAATTAGGATAAAAGCAGAATTCTGAACTAGCAAAAATACAATTTTTATTTGAAGTGCTTGAAATTATCGGACGAGATTAATTTGATTTACAGATGTTTTCTCTTTGAGAAAGCTTGTTTTCTAAAATAGCCAATGAAAAAATGTGTACAATTAAGTAAGTAATAGACAATAATAATTGAAAAATGCTTTCGGCACTTATAACGAACAATATTTAAGCAGCCCTCGTACATGAAATGCTTTCTACGTCCCATTCAATTAAAATATGACAGCTTTAAGAACTCGTTTGACAAAGGACACAAATAGGGACATTTTATAAATGACTCTTATTACAGATCTAGATTAATGATCCAATTTCCTTTCTTCCTCACATACAAAAGTAATACGCTTTATTATGTAAGTATATGAAATGACCAGCTTGTAACTCAGAGCACAGCGTGCTATTAAATTCAATCATGATTTAGACACTGCAGACTAGAATTTTGAGGTCGGCTTTTGTACAATGCTTGTCATGCATTTTCAGTGCTGAATTATTAAAGTTGCGGTTTTAATAAATCCTACGGTATGGCTTAGTTTTCAACACCATTACAGAATTTTCCTTCTTCCGCACCTATGCCGATCTGTTACGATACCCTCACGTAACAATGATTAAGTACAGGCATTTTCCATTGCTTAGTAAACAATATAATGTTAAATACAGTTACTACAAACTTTTCCACATTAATGTAGAGATTAACGCGTTTACGTTGGAACATAAATGTGTCACGGCAAATTATTACAGGATTAGCTCCTAAATGGCACTTATTTTATTTTACTCTGTCTACTAATTTTCCTTCTCAGGAAAGTCCTTATTTGTAAAATTAATAACAAAACTCTTGGTAACAAAAGTAACTTATTATCCAAAATTACTGAAAACAAATCAATGTTAATTGAATTATTCTGCACTATTCTATAAATAACATCATAACTTAAATATAAAACACATAATCTGTGGAATATGTCGTCGCTTACAAAATGCATTGTTAGAAGATGGACATCAAAATGTAGTGCAGGTGTTCAAAAGGAAACCTTCTCCATAATTATACTAGTACCTATACGGGATTACGGGTATCACACTATTGTGATGGCAACAAATCGTTCATCAAAAAAATACATAAGTACATTGAAGAACCCCTTGAGAATCCATCATCGGCATTTAATCGGCTGTCATGTTGCTAATAAATGGCTGTGTGAAAATAGAAATATACTTGAACTTGAACTTTCGGAATCCCGGAAGATATTCAAAATGTGTTTGTGTCCACTATGGGAGGACGTTTCCAAAGAAGACTTTAGTGAATACCTTAAAAAGACGTACCTACGACATTCGCATTGTGTAAAGAAGCTGATACAGATAATTTGCAAAATTGTCATCAACATATGGCATTTTTATGCATCTAACTTCCGTCTAGTTACCATTCGGTATATCTTACATTGTGTCCTTTGAGAATCTTTCCATTGTCAGCTAAGTAAGCAAAGCTCTTATATCTTATTCTAAAGTTATCCATTGTCCATTGTGGTATATCTTTAGCTTCCGTTTCTCTAATGCTAATGGCTACTGCTCTTGATAACATCCCAGCAAACACATTATAAAATACATATAAATTATGTAAGAGCTTTTTAGATTTATATAAAACTGGAAGAAAAATAAGAGATATTTAATGTCAGGATGTCAGCAATTTTCAAAATAATACATATATGTCTATTAGATGTAAATTCTTCTACATGAATTTATATACCTACGTTTTATGTATATTTTATGTAATATTTACATAAAAAATATTAGTTGTAAAAGCGTTGCGATGACCAAAATGGTAGCTACTCGAGCATAATGTAATTATTATCAATGTAAAAAATTATTTAAGCAGTTCCATACAAAAAATGGAAAAACTACATTTTACGTGCAACTGTACTTTTAATTATATTTAACTTAATTCTTGCACGAACCCGTTTTTACCTGAACTGAAAGCCGACAGTTTATTATGATATACTTGCTTGAAAAGTGTCCCTTAACCGGATTCGAACTTTTGGGAGTGGGCGTTGCAAATTCCGAAATCCGACATGTGTTTTCATTGTCTCCGACATTGTACCACTGCGCTAATCTGTAACATCCCTTTTTTTTATTTCGTTCTTCATCACTTTGCGCTGTTTCGCGTTATTAGTTTAAATTTTGTTTGATTATACCGTTGAGTGAAGTATTATTCAATAATTATACCTATCTTTAACTTTATGTTAGAAATGACCAGGATTTAATTTATTTTATATTATTTATTTTCTATATAAATTAGACGCATTTTAGTCGATACGGATCTAATATTAAAGGTACGTGAACTACAATTTTTGGCGTCGTAGAAAACACGCGCGTTCGATTACTTATGTGACGCAATTAGAAACGGACTTTATTTTCGATGATACAATATATCCAATCATAATTTCTAATTATATTTACAGAAGGCATACATAAAAAATGAGTAATATTACATATAATATTTTACATATAACGTACATATATCTAATTATGTAAATATGACAGCACATGAATTTCATGAGTGATATGTAATTATCTATATGTATATATTATATGAATTTTTGTTTAGGTTTCCACGAGCTGTATTATTAAAAATATTATTCATTTCTGGATCTTCTCGTGTATATTTTACAATTCTTTTACGTTTCGGGAACTACTTCGTTCTCTTTTTCAAGATAAATGTCACTAATGAAACATGCCATCTAATTTTTTTTTTTTTAAAAAAAGGTTTTAATTACGCTGTTACTCCAACAAGTATTCCAACTGAAAACATCATTACCAATGTAGAAATAGCACTTAAAGACGTAAACAACCATGCAGCAGATAAAATTCGATTAGAAGTTGCCCACGGTCTAAAAAATGCACATGTTCCAAAACAAAACATTACAAAAGCTCAAAAAAACAATTTAAAAGAATTGAAAAAAAACAAGGACATCCTCATACTCCATGCTGACAAAGGCAATTCCACTGTAATTGTTAATACTTCAGATTACAATGAAAAAATGATGGATTTACTCAATTCTAATGAATACAAGAAGAGCAATTCAAATCCTACCACATATTTGGAGAAAAAAACGAAAACTCTAATCAATTCCACAAATTTATCTGAAGAAATCAAACGAGAACTGATTCCAAGAGAGAAGAGTTCGCGCGTACCTAAAATTTATGGTTTACCTAAAATACATAAAGGTACCAACTGGCCCCTTAGACCTATAGTAAGTGCTTACAACTCTCCCACACACAAACTTAAACCAATTTATGAAAGCGCTAATTCTTATATTAAAAACTCGCTTGACTTTTTAGAAAAACTTAAAAATATAGACCTAAGTGTTAGTGACGTTTTAGTTAGTTTTGACATTGTTTCGTTATTTACGAAAGTTCCAATTCAAGAAACCATAAATATTTTGAAAGAAACACACAAAATTGATATTAATCTACTAAGATTAATAGAACATTGTATGTCCACTACGTATTTTACATATTATAATGGTCAGTTCTATAAACAAGTTCAAGGTGCTCCTATGGGTTCTCCACTTTCCCCAGCAATCGCAAACATTTATATGGAAGAATTTGAACAAAACGCCCTTAATACAGCTACCCTGAAACCAAAATGCTGGTTTAGATATGTAGACGATACTTTTGTTATTTGGCCACATGGTTCGCGTACTTTAGATGAGTTTTTACAACATTTGAACAATATCCATCCAAATATCAAATTTACAATGGAAACCGAAAGCAATAACGAACTGTCTTTTCTGGATACATTAATAAGGAAACGTGCTAATGGTAAATTTAATTTTGCATTATACCGAAAACCAACACATTCCAATCGATACTTGAATGCTTCTTCTCATCATCATCCAAGTCAATTAAACGCTGTGATTAAGTCCCTAACAATCAGATCATTACGTTTAACTGATGATGACTCCAGAAAAGAAGAACTCGCTAATATAAAAACAGCATTACAACAGAATGGATACTCTTCCAACAAAATAAACAAAATTATAAAAGATTGCAACAATTTTACTAAAAAACCAACCACCGAGAATGAACTTAAGAAACCGTTAATTCTTCCATACATAAAAGGTGTAACAGACGTAATTGCCAAGAAGTTTCCTAATGATAAATTCCGAAAAATTTTTAAACCATTTATAACTATACAACAATTGTTAAGAAACGCTAAAGACCATATACCTGGTGAAAACCAAGGAATATATGAGATTCCCTGTTCTGAATGCTGTCGCTCTTATATAGGACAAACTAATCGAAGACTAAACATAAGAGCTCAAGAACACAACTTAGCTATAAAACAATTCAACACATCTTCTTCCTTAGCTTGCCACCGCATGGATACTGGTCACCAAATAAACACAAACAATATTAAATTACTCGCTTCTGCATATACATTAAATGAACGTATCATACGGGAAGCTATTGAAATAGAGAAGAGACCATTAGCGCTTAACAAAAGAGATGATACTTCGAGAATTTCGCCAATTTGGAAAATCATCATTAACAAACAAGATACACCTCCACAAAGAATTACCACTAACATAAATTCGAACGACCATCCAACTACAAGTAGTGTCCAAAATATTCAAACATCAATATTTAAGGGACCCATGACACGAAGTAGAGCACGCATCGATACATCAATTATTAAAAATTAGATGGCATGTTTCATTAGTGACATTTATCTTGAAAAAGAGAACGAAGTAGTTCCCGAAACGTAGAAGAATTGTAAAATATACACGAGAAGATCCAGAAATGAATAATATTTTTAATTATATGAATTTCTGTATACAGAATATCCGTAAGTTTCTATACTATTATGTAAAATATACGTAATTGTGTGACATACGGTTTATATAACTTATTAAAGAATACTTACATACTTGATATATAAAAAAGCATATGTGGGGGTATTTACTTCAATTTACATATGTTGTATGTATATTTTATATGTGTGTTTGCTGAGATTGTTACTATAGGCATGGTATGTGCGAAAGGAGGGATCAGAAACTGATTAACTGATATCATAAAGGACAGAAGGTAAAGTGTAAGGTTTATCGTAAAACAGTAAAAGAATGAACTCATTGATTTCAATCCAATTTCGGAGAGAATGTGTAGCATAAGGGGCTTTAAACTATATACATGTCATAATCATTAATGCACCATCGTAGGAAGAAGAAGAGGAAAAAAATATGCTTATTACGAGGAGTTGCCAAAAGACCTAAAAGAGGCATTAAAATAGTAATGGAATACTACGTGGATTTAGCATAAGGTCGAGTGTGTTTAACCGCTGACCTTGCTTTCATTCCATTTCCTTCAACACCGCGAACTGCCCTGTTGGTGACACTTCGTTTTCTAAAATATGTAATCTCCTCCGGCCACTAAACATTTTTTCAAACTAATAAATCTCAATGCTTAGTTTTTATTTATCGCATGCCGTAACAATTTTTGGAATACAGCGAAGGATAAGCGAACTAACAAGCCAGACATTTTTTTCATTATTACAAAGTTGCTATTGAACAAAAATGGATCAATCTCGCATTAGCATTAGTGAATAATTTTTTATTAATCAATTATTAAAGATTGGAGTTTCTCAAACTAAAATGACAAATCGTGTTTCCCCGAACATATTTATTTCGCTATACTAATTCATTAAGTTCAATGATAATGTTAAAACTACGTTACTTACAAATAAATAGATGGCGATTCAGACAAAATTTGTTTCATAGAAATCGATCCAATAGTTTTTTTTAAATGAAACCTTTAAAGTGAGGTGACCAGAACTGTTTACTCTGATAGTAGGTCAAGTTAATTAGTCCTAGCGGTACAAGTTAAATTTCAAAAGAATCCTGCATTTTATAAAGAAATCACCAAACTTGGTATGGTCACTCCCAGCACCCTTAGGGTTGATTTGGCCCGCAGCAACACGAAATTGCTCCGTGCAGACACAAGATGGCGGCCATTTTCAAAATAGCGTCCAGTTAATACTAAATCCTAACACTGACACTAAAATATGCGTTCTAATGAAAAATATGTAATTATAAAAAAGATAGAGCAGGTTTTTATCTTTCAAATGAGTCTTTGTTCAACGGTGTACGACTTCCAGTTGACTTACAAGATGGCGGTAATTTAAAAAAACCTAGTTTATCAATGTTTTTAAAATTGCGCTCTACATCTACAAAAAATACCCAAGTTAGCATACTGTTTGCAAAAAGTTTCTATTTACCGTGCGCATGTGCGTGTTGCATTAACAGGTCTCAACCGGTACGTTAGTATTATTTTAGCGTTTTCCGCTACACGGCATTTTGATGCGTAAAAGAAGCTGAGTAGATACATGGACAATGAATATTAGTGTCAGTGAGAAAATAATGTGGTGTACGGTAGTTGTAAATTGTGAATAAGTTATATTGTTTGCAAGGCGGCCATACCGATACGGAATTACGTTTTTACGAATGTAAGTAAGGTATAAAAATGTTGAATGTACTGTGAAGCTATTTGTGTGCTGTGGAGTGTGGTGTGCAATGTAAAGTGACTAAATATGGCTAAACAAATCAGGGTTGCGGCATCTGTTCCTTTAAATTGCACCCGCACTATTGACTGGTCAAGATGCTGCATATGCCAATCTCCAAACACAAGCAACTTGATTTGCACTTCAAGAAATCCGAATATCGCAAAATGAAATGAAGGATACATATCGTTTGTGGAAAGAAGAGTTAAAATTGATGAATTGTGCATTACCTTTAAATCGTCCGGTAGCTTGTTTAGACGAAGGGGAAGTTTTACAGACGTGCATAACCAAAAATGCACAGTGGCATAAATCATGTCGTTCAAGGTACTTCGGCGCAAGCCTGCAACGGGTAAAGAAAAATCTGAAGAAAGATGTTGTCGGATCTGATACCCCGACCAGCAGTAGCTGTCGTGTTACTAGGGCTAAGCAACCCTTAGTAACCATGAAGGACAGACTATGTTTTATATGTAATGAACCGGAACGTAGAAACCTTCCTCTCCATAATGTTGAAACAGAAACCATTTTTGCTCAAGTACGAAAATTTGCAGATATCTTACAAGATTCGAAACTAGTTGCGATTATCAGTGGGGGCGATCTTGTAGCGCAAGAGGAGAAGTACCATAAACGGTGCTTGACCAGTCTGTATAATAGGAGTCAAAAAGCTACCAATGTAACAGTTGAGGACCCGGAAACAGAACTCTGCGAAGGTCTAGCCTTTTCCGAATTGCTTGACTTCATCAAGGATAAGATAGCATCTGTAAAAAACGAATTCATTTTCAAGGTTCCGGAACTTATTCGAATGTATAAGTCCAGACTTGCAGAACTTCTCGGATTGGCACCGAATGTGTTATCGGATCCCCATTCATCAAGATTTCGTGAAAAAATTTGACCTATGTACCACAATTAAAGGAGATGTTATCTGGTAGGGAGTACATACTGGTAAAGAAGACGGCCTACATTCATCAAGATGTCCCAGTGGAAGATACTGACAGCGATGCAGTAGGTTTTCAAAATTTTGTGAAGCGGCTGAGAAAACAACTTTCTGAAACATCAGTTAAATTCGAAGGAAATTTTAACAAAGATTATAAAGAAAACGGCATACCACCAGCTCTTTTCGCTGTTTTATTTTTTATTCTGATGCATATGTTGACAAAAAAACGGCTGTAGAGCGCAATTTTTCCTAATAGGTACTCCTTTTATAGATTTGGATCACTCTATCTTTTTCGTTCTGTTATAAACTTTGCTTAAACGACTATTTTTGTGAAAACGTTCGTGTTAAACTATTTGTAAACAGTTTTTTAAAATTGCCGCCATCTTGTGAGTCAACCGGAAGTCGTACACCGCTCAACGAGTACTCATTTTGAAGATAAAAACCTGCTCTATCGTTTTTGTAATAACATATTTTTCATTAGAACGCATATTTTAGCGTCAATGTTTAGGATTTAGTATTAACTGCCAGCCATTTTGAAAATGGCCGCAAGTAATGTAGAGCGACATTACACACTTAAATAGATGACCGTAATAGTAGTAAGTCAAGTAAGTTACTCAAACACGGAACAGAATGAAACTCCGGTGGACTTACGTCAGTTAACTTAATTTATAATTTATATGGTTTCTTGAAATATTTATTACATCGAATGCAGAATTCATGTTGTTTACTTTGTTTATCTGATATGATTTAAAAGTTAGGTTATACAACGGTAAAAATTAACAAAAATAACTACACCGAAAAAAGTAACAAAGAGCAGCGGGATTAGTTTGAATGTAGTTGCTCCAAATAAGCAAAAAAGCTTGGACAGAGAAAAATTACAAAATTACATGTACACGCTTTTTATGAAAAAAAATGCGGAGAAGCTTTAAACTTAATATTGAGTTTCTCAAAAAAATTGTTTAACCTTAATAAATAGAATGTCGCGTTCCATTGATGAAATAAAAGGTTACGCTCCCGACAATTTCTACGCAACTAGAATTGGCTTTTTATATGGCTCCCATTTAACTTTGCTGAGTATGACATCTTTCCAATTCAATCAAAATTTGCTGAATGGGTACTCAATAGTGATGGATGATGTTATTTTAAAACTTTTATTGTCAGTTGTTATTTTACAGCGTATTTCGTATGCCTTTGGTGTAGCTAATATTATTTGACGTTTCACAAAAATTTCAAGCTGGCAAATATTTGCCGAACATGTAAAATCCGTTTTTTACTGGTGGTGTGCGATGTATTATAAGTACGGGTATATTATGTTTATACAATCGATCAGAGATATACGTCATTTTACCGCATTTTACTGCAAAGCTCATATGATGGATAATTTCTGTCCAAAATTCTTTCACAACTTCTTTCATTTCGATAAAACTAACATTATCTAAAATAAAATGTACTTTTTAATCAGTATTTCTAAAAAAAGAGGTAACTTTTCTTGTTTTCGATGTCAAGTATGTGTGATTATAATTTGACTGAACAACGATGCTCATTGCCAAACATGGCTGAAAATACGAAAGCACACGCGTTGGAAACTTTGAATATAATTAATTATGCACTGTACGATTTATATCTACCATCGACATAATATAGAAATGGACTGCGCGTGGTTATGCTAAGCCGGGATACTGCAGGTGAAAAAGAGGGTAAACGTGGAGGCCTAGTTCTAGCTTTATCTGTCGCGTATCTATTGGTCGCTGCATTCCCATGAAAATGCAGAAACCAATAGATACGCGACAGATAAAGCTAAAACTAGGCCTACACCTTTACCCTCTCTCTCACCTGCAGTATCCCGGCTTAGCATAACCACGCTCAGTCCATTTCTATATGTCTTGTTTAGTTTAGTTTACAGTGTCCAGAAAGTATACCCGAGGTTTTTCCTTGATAGACCTGTTCAGAAACGCGTCAAAGTGCGAGATGGTCCCCAAAGGGTCTCTCTCGCATGACTACAGTCTAACATCAAGTCCCACCCTAGCCTTGTGCTGGGCTTGGGTGTTTTGAGTTGTTAAGTTGTGTACAGTTGATATTGTAAGTGGAAGGGCCGGCTCTGGACCATAAAACGGTTGTTTTAAGGCCAGTCGGACTAACTTACCGGCTTTTTCGTTGCCTGTTTTCTAACATGCCCTTTAACCCATACTAGCTCGAGCGTATTGCTGTTTGTCACTTGCTCTAGTACTTGGTGATACTGGAAAACCAGCCTAGAGGTGATTTTGCATTGACCTAGTGCCTGTAGAGCGGCTCTACCGTCACCGGAGATTTTGATAATTTTATTCTTTATGCTGGTCATAAGAATTGTTTTTGCGCTAGGTGTTAGTCCTACTAATTCTGCCTGAAAGACAGTCGGAATTTTGCCTAGTTGTTGGTTGATATGGAAGATCAGTTCTTTGGAATAAATTCCAGTGCCTGTTCTTTCCATTGCTTTACATCCATCCGTGAAGATGGATATACCTGTTTGGGATGCCACTTCCGCATCAATAAAGATGTTGTAGTTTTTCCTTAGTATAAATTGAAAAATAAGTGAGTCAGATCGTCCTTCTAGTACCTATAGGCAGTCGCTTGACTGCCTCGCCCAGAATTCGACAGTGGCCTACCTCAATACCCCTGCTGTAATGTGACCATTTCATTGAGGGGATATATCAATTTCTGATTCCTTGCTTTCTGCATTGATGAAAAATTAAGAACCAAATACAATGTTTGGTATCGCTGGTAAAGAAGGACATGTCGTTGAGGGCACAATGTGTTTTAATCAAGAATGTGTGTCTAGATATCAATAGCACTGAGAAGGGTGCAACATACACCTCCTTTCTCTTATAGAAACCATTTTAGAACCTGTTAGCAACGCCCAAAAAGCCGATGAATAGGGGATATTTATTTATTTCACTGCTTGCTCAAAACAACAGAGAAATGACTCGATTTACAGTTTTGAGGGCAATTTCCAACTTAAAATAGTGATAGGGACAGCCCAAATAACTCCAGATCAATGCATTCCGATTTGTGTATAAGTTGACAGCATGCGAATAATATACCTACGTAATTACTATGTGCAACCGTTCTCGTTCGTGGAACTTCAAACAATATAAATTTTGGCCTCCTTCTGTGATCAGAGACGTTAATGCCAATTAATGGGAGTAAGTATGGAGAATTGATATAATTATTAAGTAATTTAAATAAGCATAATAATGCGTCATCGCGTCTACTGTCGCTTAATTTTCATCCAGCAAATGGATAACGTCCTCTAACAGTAACAACTATTATTAGAAAGTATGGAAAAGTACTAAGGTGGTACATCCACATTGAAATAATACTTTTAAAGTGTAGTCGAAGGTGCAACATGAGAAAAATTAATAAATGGTATAATTTAACTTCAAAATCCTTTAATAACTTTACTTTCCAAAGCTCATGGCCCCCACATCCCGAACCGGGCCCCGGGGTCACGATTTTTCGCGGGCCCCCAGATAATATCTTAACTACTTGGGGGGGGGGGGGGCTTCTAACAAGATGATTTTTGGAGGATTTTTTAATTCGGGCTATATTGTTGAGTTGTTAACGTAATTATTATTGACCAATTTTGACAATGATCGCGCACGATCTTCCCGCAGCAAAAGCAGCTGAAAAATATAGTCTCTGCTGCTGAAGGGCGAAAGGAGAAGTTTCACGAAAGGCCGAGAATTTTCCCGAGAGTCGTCGATTTTGCGAGAAAAAGGAGGGGTTCAATTGTCCTAAGTAACCAAAATTTTATAATCACACTACCATATAAACGACATGTTAAAATTGGATTTTGGCATGCATTTCTGGACAACTTGCTCTGACCATAGTTTTGCTCCGATCATGGAGTTTGATGTCTTGAAATGACCCTAAGAACATGCTACGGCTCATATGCCTAGTTTTAGCAAAAAGTATAATGTTTAAAGCTGTATAGGATGTGTCAAAGTGACAGATACTGTTTTATTGCGATATTTTGCGATTCTTTCAAAATTACAATAGAAATAGCATACCCCAATGCGATATCGATAGGCATAACTGCCGTGAGGGTTCATTGGGGTCATTTTCAGATATAAAAGTCAAAAATCCAACCAATACAGTGGTCACAGCGAGTTGCCCAAAAAATTAAGTCCGAGTCTTTTCCAATGGCGAAAAGGAAAAGGCAAAATTTCGGAATTCATCAAACAAATTCGTAGCGATTTCTTCAGTGGAATAGGCCAACGTAAACCAGGATCGGTGCGTGCAGGTGAAAGAAAAGTGCCTAAGAAGAACACCAAACTGGGCAGACGTAAGAGAGCTTTGGAGGCCTTCAACGCGGTAGAAATCAGGGTCAATATTAAATCGAAAAAAGTTCTTGACCCCCCCCCCCCCCCCCCTTGAAGAAAAACAACAGAGCATCACATCAAAACAATAGCAACATTTAAATTACTTAAGTTCTGTTGAATTATTCGGGGTTAATAATTAGCAAATTCTTTCATAAAAAATGCATTACTTAGTTATAAAAGTGAATAAAAAATTTCTTTTCTCGCTTCAACAACCAGTAATAAAAATCGTATCCTACTCTACGCCGGGCCCCTTCCGATCACGGGCCCCGGGACAAATGACCCTGTCTGTCCCCCCCTTGTGGGGGCCATGCCAAAGCTGCTACAGTACTACAGAGTACAGTGCATTAGTTCCGGCGGACGACGAAACCTTCTTGTAAGGTGGTCCATTGCTGAGTACATTTTTCAGATGAATGTAATTTTTTACGTGTACCAAATTGAAAGAAAAATTAATAATGTCAGTCCCTTCGCTCGGTTGCCTCAAAACAACTATTTCGAAGGTTAGTTCACAGTAAACTCCATATGAGTTAGATTGATAATGTTAAATGTTGTTATGTGTTATGTTAAAAGGCACAATTTTTTCGAATTTAAATAGTTTCCATAATTTATTTAAAAGAGTGGTATGACTTATAAACCCATATATCTTTTTCCAAAAAGCTTTCAAACTGTTGAAATCTAAGAAGCAATTTATATCATCATACAAAATACACAATTTCCATTTTCCCCTTTATTAAAATTAATTTCTAAATAAAGGACAGCGTCTTCAGACATTTCAAGATTAAAACTTTAATTGTTACATTCTGTTTATGTTAATTAGAAATTTTGATGAAATGAAAACAATGTAAAAGTTAGAAAATATTTTCTTTCCACTTAAAGCGGTAATAAGTATTCCTTAAACTGTAACTGTATAAACGATTTGTACTTGTTTTATTTATACAGAGAACCATAAATTAACGGGATAAATTAGTTTTACTACTGGAAGACGTTATTCATTATTTGTTTGCAGGTTCCCTGACAATTGATTAATTGTTCTTTTTATAACGCAACAGAAGTTATCTTTTTTGCCGATCGATTTCTTGTAGTAATGTTCTTCACGCGCAGGATAATATTTACGGTGCCTTTTTTTATATCTTTAGTCTTTTTTGTGTACAGTTTACACTAATGAAGGTATCCCAATATTTAGCAATTAAAGTGTATTTTTTGTTCCTTCCACAGACAAATCAATTTCGGCACAACGGTTAAACTACTCTCGCGTTTCCGCTTCCATAAACTATCCTTCAAAAATTAACATAACGTTATCGTTATTTCTTATTATTCTTATTGATACCAATTTTTCTCAAAAGCAGAAATTGCTGGTACAAACCTTCTACTTTGTAGTTCCATGCAGCACTTTATTACTTCCCGAGTACAAAGTAAAAGGGAAGTATTGTATTAGTGTTCCAAAAAAAATTGACCTATCAAATTTTTACATATCTTTGCGTTTCTGAATACGTAGATTCAAAATATGAAAAAAAAAATTTTCGTCTATCGTCTGTAGTCTATCCATACACATTCCTTGCAACGCTCTAAACTCAGAAACTATTAAAGTTATCGAAATGCGGTTTTCGTCAATCGAGGACGAAAATGCTGATATTACCTTTGATGACATCACTTCTGGTATAAGCTAAAATGGCGGCACTCATTTTTTTTATAAGATAACGTTGCAGTTTTTTATCTAGTTTAAAAGAGTATTTTTTCTGATTTCAGCAATATAGATTGTGCTATACTTATTTTTTGAAAAAAATGTTAAAAAAATAATTGTTAAAAAATGACTGCAACGCTCTATACTCAGAAACTATTAAAGTTATCGAAATGCGGATTTGGCCAATCGATTGCATTCGGACCAAGGGCGAAAATGCTAATATTATTACCTTTGAAACCACAAAGGGCACTGGCTCTGGAGTATACGGGAGCAATGGACGGGGCTGCAGAATTTCTGTAAGCCTAGGACAACAAGCGACCGTACTCCAAGCCCAGGTATATGCAATCCTGACGGCGGCTGCTCAACTATTAAAAGAGAACCTTACCAAAAGGAAAATCTTTATAGTGACAGACAGCAAAGCAGCGATTGCAGCAATAGACTCATATGTGGTAAATTCCTTGAATGCACACAAATGCTAAACGCACTAGCTAAGTGCAACTCAGTCGCACTAGTGTGGGCACCTGGGCATGCGGGAATCGCAGGTAACCAGGTTGCTGACGAGCTTGCGAGAATGGCAAGCGCAAAACCATTCATAGGACCCGAACCGGCTTGTAGGATTACTTATAACACAACCAAAAAGGAGATTCAAGCAATACTCACGAAAGAGCATTGCAGATATTGGTCGAAAATCCCAGGACAGAATCATTCCAAGGTCTTCCTGGAAACCCCAAACGGGGACCTAACTACGTCCATCTTAAAGTTAAGCAGGACGAAGATAAAACCTGCGACAGAAATGGTCACGGGCCACTGTCGCATGAACAAACACCTGCACAACATGGGACTGACTGAAAGCCCGACATGTAGGGGTTGTGGTGAGGCAGATGAAACGCCCTATCACGTCATTTGCCAATGTGAGGCATTCATAAAGGCAAGGGAACTCCTACTTGGAAATGAAAAAATTACACAAGAGGAAGTAACGAAGATTCGCCCTACTAAAATCCTGGACTTTGTGAAAGATACAGGTATTCTTGAAGGGTAGACAACACCGGGGAGCACAATAGACCAAAAGGTCGCAGTGCGGGAACCTATTGGGACCACCCGCAGAACCAATAATAATAATAATACCTCTTTCTTATTCAAAATTATGAACTCAGAAATAAGTTTTTCACTCAATAATAAGGTTATTTACTGCGTTATCAAGGAAGCAGCACCTCCTATTCACGAAAACAAATCTACCTACGTGACAATGGCATTTAATAACGCTAATAACATCCTTTAAAAACCTATCATCAAAAATAAATGTTTTGCGTAAAGCGGAAGTTTAAAAAAATAGCATATTTTATTTGGAGAGGAAGTAACTTTTCATGACTTGCCTTCAATTGTCTTCTACTTCTCTTCCACATAAAATATGTCGGAGGATGAATGAATGTCACGTAATTTATAAAACGTTTTAATTTATATCCCGATATTATTTCATTACAGGAGTATACAAACGAACTTTAATTATCGTATAATATATCAATCTTGAATCGTGTTCGCTGCTGCTAATAGAATATGGTATTTTCGAAGTTTGGCAAATATAAAGTAATTTCTAAACCAACTTGTGATACCATAAATAACATTTTCTATGGAATTTCGACAGCTTGTGAATCTCTGTAATCGATTAGTTTGTAAAATACAGTAGGTATGCGCCAAAATAAACAGTAGTCTACCGAAATTAAATTTTTTGTTGTTTTTTACATCTGTAATTTAAATGTTCAAAATGTTCATCATTCATATCGATTTTGTAGGTCACTAAACATATTTATAAAAAGAGGTTGTTGTAACTGCCGGAAAAATGTATGCCGTTCCCTCTCAGCGAAATATTGTTTCTTTCATCATATTCCAAACGTATGCTTCAGGTGCCGTCAGATCCGGTGAATGAGAAGGATATTCAAAGTCTGTCCTCCGAAAAATTAAGCTCAACATGCGACCACAGTAAATTAGGTACTCTTGCAGATTGCTCGCACCGTTAAGTCGTTGTTCAACCAACAATTGATTTGAATATCCGACGGGTAGGTGTTTCACTAATGTTGAGCTTAAATGCAATTCTAACAAGACTTCTTTGCGGTGAATGCACAACTTGGCCAAGAACACGTCCTGCGTTTTCGTTGCGACACACTTATCGACGGCCTGAAGAACCTTTACGTTGACACAATATACAACCAAACCAATGCGACGAAATTTCTCCACAACAGCTAATATCACACTTTTACTGAGGGTTACTTTATCAACTGTTGTAAGCTTGGACCATCATTGTGACCATTTCCGTATGAGCGAAAATAATATTCTATTAAGAATACTTTCTCTGCCGTCGCGTCGTTAGAACCATTTTCAATAATGATAAATGCATATTACGTAAGCAACTATGATACATAACACCCTAAGTTTCGGTACTGTTTATTCATAATAATAATAATTTATTTTATTGAAATTCTGCATTCTCAACAGAAAAGAGAAAATGCTGAAAACCATACGTCAATGCAATGCATAAATTACAAAAATAGAAAATTTTGGCTAACAAAATTTACAAGTTCAATCAATTCTAACAACTATACATGTTAAAAATTGAAAGAAAATTATACACCAATTATACACTAACTGACTTTGATAAAACTTCTGGAGTTTCCGATGAGGCTCAATACAATCTGAATAGAGTTTAGATAAATCGCCGTTTAATAGAACTTTATGTTTAAGTAATTTCAGATCTTCAGTCATCCACGGGCACTCAAATTTTGGCGGATACCGTACCTACTTAATTTTTGTGGCTCCATACACAGTGTGAATAATATATGCCAAAAACAGTAATTATAGTTTTAGTTTCATGACAAGATCCTTTGAGGGAGATAGTAAACATATTTTTCCAGGAGTTCAGTAAACAACTAAATGCATAATACACTTAGTACACATTTAAATGGTTCGTTAACGTTATTGTGAGTAGGTTACAATCATGTGCTTTATTCAAGTTATTACTACATCAAATAATTACTTAATTACTTATGTACAATAGATAGTAAAAATGAATAAAACTCTTTTAGATCTATTTAGTACAAGTTCCCTTTTTAACTCATTAAAAAGAAATCTTTTCCTAATATTGCCTTGATAAAGTTTACATGAAGAAGGCTCAGTTTGGAAGAGTAGTGTTTATATCCTGCTATGTTCGACCCTGCATTTAATAATGCCGTTGGCTACTCGTTTCCATGGGAAATTGTTTCATGCCAACACTTGTTCTCGTCCTTTCACTTCCACCTTTGCGCTCCCTACTTTAACTTAGTTATCCAATTTATCACATCAATTTATTGAGTTCGTTTTTGTGTTAGACAAAACGTATTTTATAAGAATTCAGCGCTTAATATCATTGCCTGAATTATTGCACTATTTGTTTTCGGGCGTAACTAAGCGGTTACGAAAAATTAATAATAATAATTAATTATAATCGAACAATCAAATCCCGCAATTTATGCCAAATCGTAGAAATTCAAAAGGTTTTATCTTTTTACTTGATAGATAAACAGTTTTAGTTTTAGATGCAGTAGGGAAGTAATTATTCTAAAGCTGAACATTTGCCGAAATTTTCTGCTCAGTGTGCATATATCAAAAGTTCTTTATTATTATGCTAGGAATGATCCGAATTGGTTCCTGCACTGCGAGATTTTGGTCTATTGTGTTCCCCGGTGTTGTCTACCCTTCGAGAATACCTGTATCTTTAACAAAGTCCAGGATTTTAGTAGGGCGAATCTGCGTGTAATCTTTTCATTTCCAAGTAGGTGTTTCCTTGCCTTTCTGAATGCCTCACATTGGCAAAGAACGTGATAGGGCGTTTCTTCTTCCTCACCAGCACCCCTACATATCGGGCTTTCAGTCAGTCCCATGTTATGCAGATGATTGTTCAGGCGACAGTGTCCTGTGACCATCTCTGTCGTAAGTTTTATCTTCGTGCTGCTTAACTTTAAGATGCACGCTGCTAAGTCCCCGTTTGGGGTTTTCAGAAAGATCTTAGATTTTAGAATGACTCTGTCCTGGAATGTTCGACCAGTGTCTACATTGCTCTTTCTTGAGTATTGCCTGAATCTCCTTTTTGGCTGAATTATATGTAATCCCACAGACCGATTCGGGACCCATGAGTGGTTTTGTTATTCTCGCAAGCTCGTCAGCAACCTGGTTATCTACGATTGCCGCGTACCCAGGTGCCAACACACACTCGCCTAGTGCGGTGCATGCAAGGACTAGCCCTGAATTTACCACAATACCTTTACAATATGCCATGAACATAAGTTTAATAGTTACACTTTACTGTTGATTTCCTAAAGGGAATTCCGCAAAAAAGTGACCTCAGAGGCATAAAACACCCTGCTGTAACTGTTAAGTTTTAAAAGGTCTGTGCGTATGTACATTAGTAGATAAGCGAAACTTCTTTAGTTTTAACTCAAAAGTATTTATCTATAGAAGTATTTTACTACTGGAGATTTGTTTGGAGAACTCATATGCTGGATACTTCTATAGTTGAAACTTCTGTCGTTTCTGTGAATACTCTGTTAGTTGTGCAGTCTCGCGCATTTTACAGTCTGGTAGGCCTACTGCACTTTTGATTTGTGTTTTGTACAAATTAGTTTTTCGTTCTTAATTACTTACTAAGCTGAAACTGAACATAATCTTCGATAAAGATAAACGTCCTCACTTCCAATTCTTCGAATGAGCAAGTGGTGGACAACACCACTGGAGATGTTCATTTAAACAATTTGTCAGTGATGGGTAATTTATTCCTTCGTAAAGATGACTTATTGCCTTTGTAAAACATATCAAAGCTGAAAATATGTAAAAATTAAAATTATAGCTCTTCCCACGTTCTTCAACTACTTGGACATTTTACGGTTCAATTTCCACGTCGACCTAATCCACTTGGTAAACATTATCTACAACTACATCAATACCAAAGTTGTGTAGAACACATGAAGCTACTATTATGTTTTCACACTTAGTTGGATTGAATCTCATTCCCTTCTCAAGAATTTGAAATCTTTTCTTTAGTTCGTTCCATAATACTACGAGTCAAAATATGTGCACGATTGTATCGTCTTTCCATTTGTGTGTGGAAGACAAGTTAGGTCATTTTCAATGTTTACAGTATTATACTTTTCTTTATTAGAATTAATGTTATAAATAAAAGTACAAGTTTTCAACAATTAAAAAAATAATTACAGAAAAATACGAATGGATAAAAGTGAAAAATAAAAACAAAGTTGTGTAGAGAATATTTCAATGAAGCTATTACTCGACCTCTCTTCCTATTTGAAAAATTTTATAGGGCGGCTATAGAGAGTAAGGGGATGAAGTGAGAGAAACGCAACATATGTCATAACATGGCCCCTTTAATATCACATTTGACGTGTTTTTGGCTTGAAAACTTATTTATAATGATTTTTAGCCTGGGTTGTTTTCTTTGGACCAATCTGTGTAGTACTAATTTCCATAAAAATCGCAACACATGGAAGGGGTCTATAAAGTTTACTGAAAGTTTCAGAAAATTTATATTTTAATGAAACTAATAAATTAATGATTAAAATTTGAATAACATCTATCGATGGGTACTTTTTTTTAATTTACAGTCGCTAGAAGGGTCCGACCATTTAATGAGGTAGTTCTGATTTTTTAGTGTGTTCTTCGGGATGGTTTAATAGTGAAAAATCCAAGTTTTCATCATCCCCACCTCTCTGCGTTTTTCGCCATCTTTAAAAAATCATCGAAAATCGTAACTTTAACTCAGTGTTACGCTTATAACTCCTAAACGGTGCCTCGTCGCCAAATTTGATCTATATTATATCTTAGAGAAGACAACATTTCCCCCAAAAATCATCAATTACTTTGTTTTCACGACTGATAGCAAAGGAGATACATAGTAGCAAATAACGGGCAAACAATCGCAATTCCAGCGAAATTGTCCCTTTTCTGCACAAAGGAAGGGCCGTTATTCAAATAGTGGGATGAGGAAGGTATAGCAAATTTGACAAAACAACTGTCAACACCAAAGGAGAGATGACTGTGTAAGGAGAAAAACAAGGAACTTCCAACACCACCACCAAACAAGCTGTAGAAGATGGTGATGTAATAATTAAGTCAGCACTACTAAATTCCGAGCCTCACAATATGAGGCTTTTGTGATTGTGGGTTGTTGACGTTGACCTGCTTGTTTTGTTCATTTATTTATTTGTTCAAAGTAGCTTAACTTTTCCTGCAGCTGACAACATTTAGATCCGGAAACCTGGGAGAGGTAATTTACCACATTTTAATTTTAATCCACATCATTAAATTATCATTTTTCTGGCATTATATTGGCCCATCATGAAATAAATGGCTGCGATACTATGTTCAACTTTTTCGGATTCGGAAAGAAGAGGTTTGCAGTCCTTTCCGTTCAAATCCATTGCGGAAGGCTGTAAAAACATTCCATGACATTTCTGCCATCACTGCAGAAATTCCAGAATCGCATTATATGGAGATGACTCCGACCAATCCCTCACTGATTTGCGCTACTCAACATTTATCAGCAGCCCTGCTAAACTTGACTTGGTCAAACTTCCGTCCACGTCAGGTGCAGCCTATTTCCATTCACTTAGGATATACCACCACGTGATGCAGTGGTTGGGTAATTACAAAAATGGGTGAGAGGGAACATCTTAGCGTTTTCAGCCAAATCGACCTTGACCCGGGTGTAGTCGATCGTTGGTACAAAGAGCTGTAGTAATAATATCAAGCCCAGGCCACCAGAAACCTCCACCGGAAGAAAATTTGTTTTATATTTTTATACTTACAAATTTATTTATAGCAGTCATTTAGGTCTTTCTAATTAGGCATGGTCCTCTGATACCCCCATGATTACTCCGGTCGAAGTACTCCTACAACTAGCTATTATAGCTTGTAGCCGCTACCAGAAGTAGGCTTCCACATTAAATCGATCACATTCTATGAATAGTGAAAATCTTATGTCGCCGTACCATTAGCGATACTTTATTACGAATGAAGGCGATTTCTTCGACAGAAAACTGGAATGTGGCGCAATTTACCAGTCAGTTTCTTTGACAACAACAAATAAAAGAATTCAATCCCATAAGCGAAGAATTAATTATTTTGCTTACAAGTCACAAGTCGTGAGATTTTGCACCCTTTAGATGCTCGCTAAACTTTATATTGGTGTTGCCATCCTACAGTGACTTGGGTCATTAATCAGCAGTCATATTAATAACAATAACATAAAAACATTACCTTACCCTTAGTAGAATTCCTAATTCTGCATTACACT
The DNA here is from genome assembly GCA_036250285.1 of Pyrocoelia pectoralis. Lineage (NCBI taxonomy): Eukaryota > Metazoa > Arthropoda > Insecta > Coleoptera > Lampyridae > Pyrocoelia > Pyrocoelia pectoralis. Next base: position 54,253,401 of record CM070074.1, read on the forward strand.
ATGTTATACATACTTATATTATATGCCGAATGCAAACATCGATTTTGCATTTGCATTGAACGAGTTTCGTTGATTTCCCGAGCTACCATTTTCTTAAATTACCGATTATGTACACTAAGTAGTACAAAAGAATGCACTTATTACCTAATCGTACCATAACGCTGCATAATTTAGCGCATTGGATGTAGTCCTAAACGTTTCCGTCACAATAATAAAATTCTTCGCGCATAATAAAATGCCAGAGGAGCTACTACACTGCCTTACCAAAATTCTAATCTCTTCTAGTTTTCATTTTCAAATTATTATGTTTAATACTTTCAAATCCTTCAGGGGCTATCATTTTAATAAAATAAAAACCTGATTAAGCTATCAAGGACGACAAACTTGAAAAGTAAATTGAATTTTTAATTGGAATACCAGTTGTACGTTTCATAATGGGACCATATCCTTGTAATTTATTATTCTTATATTAAATTATTATTGCAATTTTTTACTAAACAATAAAGTGTATTACAGAGGAAATATGCGTGGCAGTTTGTTAATTGAATTTTATGCAAACGCGCCAGTACGACCCTTTTAAATGAACTCTATAAATCACAGAAGCATCTTATATTCTTTGTTGATATATTGCACCGTCATATAAATTTAAGAGAATTTTTCATAATGGAACTAAAATGTTGGTTTTATATATGCATACGATATTCTTATTATTGTAGTAGCTTCCTACGAATTAGTTCTTTAAGATTTAGAAACTTCAACTTCATCGTGCGTTACGCATGTATTTTTACAAAGGAAATTAATTCTTTGCTTTCAAGTTGCAATTGTATGATCCACAAATCTAGTACTACGCTACGATCAATTTTTAATATGAGCACTTATTTAGCACATAATTAGCACTTCATTAATAAATAAGTTTAAATGTAATTGAGCGTTGTATTTTATTTTTCAGTGGGTGTTTGAGACTTCGTTCTGTTTTGAGATGCAGTAATTGGAACACAGGCGTTGTCAGTTCAAAATTGTACTTTCACAAATAAAGGAAAATGAAAACATCTTTAGTATAGAAAACTCCAAGGGAATAATTTAGATGGTGCTCCTTAAAGTTTAAAAAAGTTGCATGAGACCTTGTACCACATTAAGTATAAGTAACTAACAAATCTAGGAAAAGCTACTTTTTTTAATAATGGTTTCTATATTGCTCCATATTGGAAAAATCGTGTGTACCAATTTTAGAAAGACAAAAACAAGTACGTCTTCTACACATGGCGTGTGTACACTAAGCGCTTTTTTTTAAACACATAAAGTATCAAAAGAGAAGGGAAAGATGCATTAAAACACTAAAAGTCGACAGATGAATTGGACTGCACAGTTAAACAAGCTATAAACGTCACATCCCAAGATACAAACCAGAAATCAAGAAGGTACTATATATATATATAATGGAACAAGGACATACAGGCGACAAGAAACCTTTGTACCATAGCAAAATCACGAAAGGTAATATAATAAGGTACAGGGCCCAAGTGCAGAAAATATGACTCAGTAGAAAAAGCAAAAAAAAAGCTTACGAATATTAATGAAGAAGGTCAAAGGCCTTGTAGGCGTTGCCATATAATTACAAGAAGGCTGACGATTGCGAGAATAGAGGTTCTAAATCAAATTTGTTTCTGGAGGGTAATGAAAAAGTCAATTGAGGCCCAAAATTGACGGGATAATTCAGAATGTATGAAAATGATGGTACATACAGTGCTAGAGAGTGGCCGTTATAAATGAGATTACCTGTAAAGAGGCCCCCCCCCCCCCCCACACACAAGCAGACTTGGCTAAGAAACTAGACAGAGAGAAAAAGAACTCACAGAACGCAAATGTGCAATTAACAACATTAGCCAAATATATGAAAGAATTATAGCCGACTAACTATGGCACTAGAGTAAAGCGGAGGGGCGTTTGAAAATCAATATGGATTTAGGAGGTGGAAATAATTCATTATTTCGTTATCTTGTATGTTAAGTATATCGTTGAGTGGAAAGTATTCTTACTCAACGGTTATATGTTTTATAAAAGTATTAGTTTCATATTATATTGAAAGTCCTTCTTTTCAATGTCGGGTAAAATGTTGAATTGGCATGCATTTTACCCATTATATGATTGGTATATCTATAGAAATGATAGTTTACTTTTTTGTTGTTGTAAACGTTAAGTTTCTGCATTTTTGTTAATTTTCCTTTCTTTATTTTGTTTTAATGCAATATTACGAGTACGAGTTAGAAATCATGAACACAAATTTGATTTGATGTTTCTTACAGGTGTAATTAAACGATAAAATTAGATCAACTTCCCGAATTAATTATTGTTTACTAAACAAAATGAGCAACTTAGTATGGCACCTTACCATTCTAATAACTTATTTTAGTTACGCTTACTTTATTACGCTTCGATTTAATTAATTTCTGTGATTCGGCAGAAAATTATTGAAGATACGCGTTTATTAAAACGTAATTGCGTGGAAATGTTTTATCTTTGGAATAGAAAGTTCAAAATTAATTTACGAGTTAATCAGTAACTATCTATAACTTAGCCGACATAGATAAGTTAACGATTGTTTAAATATTTGTGATGACAAAAACTAGAATGTGATAAATCTTTGTAATAAATCAATGAAAGGGTACGTATACATTAACAAACTTTATAACAAAACCAATAACGTGGTTTATGTGTGTTCACTTTAATTTGTACCGATGTCGATATTCGTTTCTGAACCCCGTTAATTTGGACAAGTTCATTAATTCTTGTTTGTTTTAAAGTATAAACCGTTTACTAAAATAAACATGAAATTAATCCGAATATTCCAAAGTGGTAGATACAGGTATTGAAAAAAGAAATTTGAATTAGCACCATAAAATGTGAGGGATTATTGACTATATATTTTCCGAACATTCCAAAACATAAACATAGCTATTTCACATATTATTCAATTAACTGCTACCTAATAAGGCCAATATAGAATCGATTATACCTAACTTTTGTTATTAATATATCATAAAGTAGTCAATATTTTTATAGTAGGTACATACTTTGAAATGAGTGATCATACAATACAATACATTTTTTATGAAGCACGTGATCATCATATACATATTATAATAATTGTGAATGAACGGGTGTTCTGTCCGTCCGTAACAAATGCGCATTAAATTAGATATACTTTAATCTCATGCATTAAAGTGGAATTAATTGCTATAATAATTAGCTTAAGAACTAGTTCCTACCGACACCTACCATTAGGTGTACGCACATGGTCCGTGCAAAAATCTGTAACGGTCCAAACGTTAAGCTAACTGCTAACTTCAGTACGGGGGAGAGTATTGCTTAGCAGTTTTCAGTCACAAACCTCGTATTTACCCTATGTAAGTCCAAGGTGCCTGGGTTGCATCAACACGGTATTGTAGGGTACCACTCCCAGGTGCAACGTCTAAAGACTGTCGCGCAATTCGAAAACCAAATACAACTAAATCTCCCGCCAACTAACTGAAACCCCATGGCACGTGATCGTTAATAACAAATCTGTCAAAGGGTAGGACTCTACGTTGTGAAACGAATTGCTCGAGATGTGTGTGTGCTAGTCTTATAAGGATCGATTAGGCAAACATAAGTAAAACACAAGAATTGAGGAGAACGAATTAAATTTAATAAACTTCAAGGGTTGCCCTCTCAAACTCAGGGTTTGAGATTAGCTCTGGGCCTTCGCTGATTACAAGGAGGGAAAAGAGCTACAGAAAAACCCTCCAGGCTAATTACCTCACCTTCAACCTTCAAATCTAATTATAAAATTACTCTCAATTTTACTATTGGTTGCCTTCAGCGTGTGCGATTTTCATCAGGAATTTCATCCCCTCTTTAAATATTACGTAAATAATAAATTGGTAACTTCTGCCATCACCTTTCAAGGTAAAGTCTCATTAAGGCTGTTATGTAACGGATCCTAACATTCACACCAGGGTTCACGGGCGAAGCATGTCTTTGACATGTTAAGGGTTAGGATTAAATATAATTAGACCCAGGGCGCCAGCCATTAACTGAACTTAAAACCCTGCCACGGTACTTAGAGTTTAGATTGGTATAGGTTGTATATTGTTTTAGGACCCATCACATCCACAGTATTTAAATGCATAAAATTCAAGGGAGGTAAACTGTAATCGCATTCGATACTTCAAAATAGGATGGTGGCAGAATACCATCGCCTTGTATAACCACAATTCAACCAAAAGGGGTATGCCATGCCCATAGAGTCGTAACATGATTTGGTGCTCGTCGGTAAAGGAGGGAAGGGGAGTAGGAAAATAAACCATTCAATCATAAGTTTGTCTGCCGGGCCCAGCGAAGGCTCACCTCTGACTGGGTTCCACAGCCAGGTGCACGTTGCTACATGATTATCAATATCTTTACACTTTGACCCGCGTACAGGTCAAATCCTGGGTGGTAACCAAATAAATGGAACCAGATCGGTTTAGTACCGTGACCCGCGTACAGGTCAAATCCTGGGTGGTAACCAAATAAATGGAACCAGATCGGTTTAGTACCGTTACATTCTATGGATTCCCAATCCAGGTTATTTTCACCTTGCTGGTGTAACCAAGCGAGACAACGTTTTCGAACAGAGGGGTTGGGGTTCTAGAGCTTCACATTCAAGAAACAACTGAACACGCTTACCGCCGGATGAGGGAGCCAAAAGAGACTCACGAGCGCAAACCGTCATTGTAATCGTTTCAGAAGCAATTATGCAAGGAGGGTATGGTGGTTTAGGTACCCCTTTATCGTTACTCGAAAACCAAACATGCTACACCCCACAAAGCAATGGCATAATCAATTAATAATCTGTCATTAGGCTATTATGGTTAGACAAGTTGATAACCCGTCAATAAATGTATTACGCCCCACATAACCAAAATTCCCCGACTCAAATCACCACAAGCCGCGCACCAAAGTCACGTACAAAATGAATTATCGTTAAACAAACAAATACAATGCATTAAATTACGTAATCACGAAACAAATATGCGAAATAATCATGCATGCACTACAATTCAATTAATTCTACTAAACACGCTAAACCAACCCTAATAATATTTAGGGAGTAAAAGAAATTCATCCCTAAATGACAAATGTAAAGCTCAATTTCATATTACACACTTAAGCCAAGCAATTCAAGCTTGCGCAACCGGAATAAATACGGTAAAGTCCAAATTTGTAACATAAAAGACCTACAAAAATACCACAAAAACACCTACACATGCTAAATTAAAATTCACCCTACCTAATTAACAGTTAGTTATTAAAAATAGCAAACAAAATACTTAAATTTTCTAATGAAGGCGATGCACTCATTTACACCGTAACTTACTTCTTCTACGATACCCCGAGAACTGTTACTTCACTGTACCCTTATTTTTTTTTTACTTCTCGCCTTAGTTCCCTTTTCACCACCGCTATCCAAAAACGCCGGCCAGTGTTTATACATTCCATCACGTACATGATTTCTTTTAATTAACAAAATCAGTGGCGTAACTTTTGGTCGCAACCATCCACAAACGGACTAAACTTTTAGCGGAATCATTTAAAATCGAGCGGCCAAAGTCGGGTACATCACAGTATTTATATGCCATGAAGGTAACGGATGTCGCCAGGCTGTGGTGCAAATTGATTTGTACAAACTTTACTATTAGAAACTGTGGGGGTTGGTCTAACAGGTTGTATCTCCTCTCCCCTCATTTTTATCTTAGAGAGAAACTTGTAGGTCACCTCGCTAAGGATAATCAATGTTTGTCTGTAGGCATCCTCCCTTCTTTTTACAACTTGCCAGTTGCAGATTATCACATCACCATTTTGCATTTCGATATTTCTCATATTCATTTTCGGTTCCTCTTGGATCCCTGAAATCCACACTTGGTCCTTTGACTTTTTCCGCCCTTTAAATCAGTCATGGTGGGTGCGGTGCCTGGTTTCATTACGCTCCATGCATAAATCAATGCATCATCTCTTTCAAGTTCGAATACGACGCCAAGGATAGTTTTTTGTATTGGCGCCTTTGAACTCTGTGCCCCCCCCTTGGTCAGGACACGGCAATAGGAAAGGGAGCTAGTCTGCGAAGCTCCATTTGTTGCTTATACATAAATAACCTAAGGTTCGTGTAGACTCGTTTACCTAAACCCTTCCCTTATCTGCACCAAGAGGCGCACATGGTAGTCCTTCTTAGTAACGACCAATTTATTCAGAGTGTTTAGAATTAGTTAAATGTCATGTTAGGTCATGTTTGTGTTAGAAAAGTTTCGTAGAAGGAAATTGTCGAATTATAGGTAAGTATATTAAAGTTGTACTAACAACAGATTGATTATGTTGAAAGATTAATTAAAAGAAAATAAAGGAAGTAGGCCAAGTCGTTATTTGCAAAAGAATTATGCTCCCATTTGAATGATCAATTTTCAGAAGACAAGAGCTATTTTAATTGACGTTATTCACGGGAACGCAAAATCTCCTTACAATATCTAGGTGAACCATTGCTTACAACCATTTTGAAGCTCTCGTTATGGTTCACGTGGGCTGCGTTTTTTTCACAACTTTAAACTATGTATTTAGTAGTTGTACTTGCACCAAAAGCTTATCCTAATCAGAATTTCGCTTCATACAGACTTCGAGGACCCATATTACTTTAGTTCCCCTTCACAAGGTTATTCCTCTGAAGTGATGGATGCAGCAAGATATACGTACTTGTAATTTTTATTGCTTCGCAAATTGATGGGCATACGAAAAGCAGTACATACAGGAACACGAACACTGCAATAAATATTCGCCTCTTTTCTTTTCTCTGTGAATCTCCAAATCGCAAATATCTGTAACATACATTCAGGTATGTGAACATTCCAAAATTTAACGTAATAAAGGACACATAATATTTATAGTAGTGTTACTAGTGTTCTCTGGGTATGTAAATCAAGGTAAATGTCTTGAAGAGATGCTTGCATGCCATTTTGAAAGACGATTTTGAATTGAAGAACGAATTACAAGCATACTCTAATATTCACTTCCGTTCCGAATATTAAAGTTTTATAAAACATCAAAAGATTTTACAATCGATTTCGATATTAAATAACCACCGATAGTCCCTAATATGAGAGTCGTCTATATTTCCTTCAGCAGCTTTTAAATTTCAAAGAACAGCAATAAAATCATTCAATCTCAGCATATTTTTACTGTATGCTTTAATCCGTCTTTTTTCCACTTATTTTACGTAATGGTGGAAGCGAAATAAAATATTGAAATGGTGAAAAGGTGGAACAACCTACACCTACATTTAAAATTTCAATTTTACTCTTCATATCGCTTTCCCTTGCAGCTGAAATGACGGCTTTTCAATCTCAAATATTGTAAAGGCAGAATACCGTCTGGCTTTCCATGTAAAGTTCGTCTAAAATAAAAATGTCAAGATTTTGTAAGTAGATATTATTAAGACTAACTGTCATGTCATTTAATATAGGTAATATTTACTTGATAAATGACTCCCATAGTTGTTATCCTAATATTAAAAATTATAATGAAATGTTGAAATAAGCTACGTAATTATATGTTTATTCAGACACAGTGAATAGTAGTGAAAAGTATACTCTTTTTGTTTGTAAATGGAATTGAATGTCACCAACTTGCTGTGGCTAACTATGCTGCAAGGAATGATCTTATATTAATAATATTTTATACAATACCACTTTGTAAAACAGAACGACCAGAAGTGCGAAGACCACTAGGACGGCCTCCCAAGAGATGGGCACAAAGCCGGGTTTCATCGAAAGGTGAGGCAAACAAGAAGAAAATCTTAGCTGAAGGAATAAGAAGAAGATTTCAGAACAACAGATTGGAAATATAGAAAAAACGAGATCTAAAAAGTAAAAACATTCTAACACCTTACATATTATCAATAAATTGAAGCTGATAAATTTAAGTGTGGAAACGCCAAATGAAATAAATTCATTATTTCGGTTACAGTACATATTTATAGCAAATCACGAAACGCGTCAAATTTAAATTATAAATTGACATTGTTCAACGTGAAAATGTGATCCCTACCTTCAACCCCCTTGTAGTGACAGTTGCAACCCCAAATTGTTTAAACGAGAAGTATGGGCTTGAGTTTGAAAAGTCTCTTCATTTTCTATTCAAAGTGTTATCGTTTTCAACATTTATTGCAAAAAATTACGCACAAAAAAATAAAACAGCGACACGGCAGTACGATGGCCGCCTCGGCCGTACGGCCATACAACGGCCACTGCAGTGGCGTAACTACCGGTGTTCCGCGTCACGTAAAAAAAATAATTTCAATACACATTTGATTATTTATTTGTTGGTAAGTAACACTAGTAAGCAATGACAATGGTTGCTGCGAAACCGGAATTTACCTCCATATCCATCCATAAAACCAATTCATTGAATAATAGCACAGATTAAAACACTATTTTAATATGTGATAATAGTCAACGTGGGGTAAAATGAGTAATGAGTGGCCGACAAAGTTTCAAATGACAAGCTGAGCACGGAGCCTACAACAGTCATAAATTAAACTGATAAGTAAGTGATACTGATGGTAACCCGACCGCGCACAGTCGGAGAACCAACGTTCCTTGCCCTTGGTACTGAATAGTTAACCCTTCGTTTCCTTTCAAATACTTTATGGTTTATATCAATCCTACTAATATCTGGCAATAAAACTGAAATCGACGAAACTAAATCGTTAAAAGGTCAGTTGGAAAAATTCGAAACTGTGTTTTTAATTGTTTTTGAAACAATGGTTTTAAAAAATATCGATACCGTTCCAAAGCTATTACAAAGCAGACAGCAAAATATAGAACACTCATCAAAAATGTTCAAGTTCAACACTGCATATGTAAGTGTTATACAGATGCGAGACGAGTTTCAATTAATAAAGAATGAAGCGATTAGTTTAGCTGGGGAATGGGCGAGCACAGAATTTATGAAGAAAATAGGATTTTTTAATGAGACTAATATAATCATTTTCAAATCCAGTCGAACGAAGAGTGGTTCAAAATAAATATGTTTTTTAAAACACTGGATATTGTAACAGTTCAACTAAATAATCGGAGTGCTAGCCTAAACGAACTTTGTACAATTTTTAAAGTTTTAACCCCAAATGTTTTATGTCATGCTTCCGATGGAGAATTATACCAGATTCGTTAAATATTCGGAAGATATTTCGGACTCCATTTCCTCTCAACTGTTGTCATTTCGCCAATGTTTTAAAAATAATTCATCGACCATTAATTCGGTAATGGAATTGACCGAACTTACTTTAATAAGAAATTATTCTTCATGCAGCGGTTTAACGAAATATTAACCGCGTGTTATATCTTTCTCACCATTCCCGTTCGGTGGTTTCAGCAGAACGATCGCTTTCAAAATTAAAAATAATTAAGAGCTTTTTAAGGAACACTATAATACGCCTGGTCTGTAACGTCCGACGAGCCCTTATGCGGTTACAGTTGCAAGTTGTCTCAATCAATCTTAAATATTAAAATAAAAACAAACCTCATGTTGACAGCAATATTTCTAACCAGAAAAGTAACTGTCTTCAATGTACTAACCCAGCGTTTCCCAATGTGTGGGTCGCGACCCGGCAACGGGCCGTAGAAAAATTTTGCCGGTTCATGGAAAAAAATGGTAAAAACAAAAAAAAATTGTTTAAGTACCTATTAGTTTGCTTACATCAGTTATACGATATACACTAGGAATAGTAGAAAAGTGTGCATTTGCACTCTTTATCGCTCGCGTCCGCGCGTTGTGCTGCTAACGTTGATAGTTTACTTCACTTACTATCAAGTTTTAAATGAATATAATATTTTAATTACTTTTATTTTTCTTATATAATTATTTTGAAATTTTTGTGTATGAAATAAAACAAACAGACAATTAACTAGATTTTTAATTAAAAAATAAAGTTTGTTTTGTAAAGAAGTGGGGTTTTTTCATAAGGTGGGCCGCCAAAAATTTTAAAACCTCGTACCGGGTCGCGGTCAAAAAAGTTTGGGAAACGCTGTACTAACCTAATCACTGCACAAATCACTTTTTATTTTTTAATTAAAAATGTTTTTATTTTAGAGATGAAAATGAACACAACGAAAAACACAAAAATTTGCGCTGACCACTTTATTGGTGGGATAAAGTCAAATAATCCCGCAGACGACAATTTTGACCCGACAATCTTCCCATGGCAACTGTCACACCAGTCCTCTGAAGCCCGCAGACAAAGAGTCGCCCTTCGCAACTAGAAGGAAAATGTGAACTCGATCCGTGATCGTGAAGAATCAGCCGAATCACCTGACTTAATGGAGGTTGGAGATCCACTTTCAGCATTGCCAGAAAAAATGGAGATTATTTACTTACCTTGAAGCACCGGAATAAAATATTTAAAATAGAAGTGTTCAATCTTTGGGATTAAGTTGGGAAGAAATCTTGGTCATTTTGCGTACTACTACAAGATGAACATCATCTGTCGAAAAATACACGAAGAAGTGACAAACATCACTACAATGTAGAGGCCGTCTACTAGCGGTTGGCGAGACTACCTCGCTGTTGCGACCCTAAATACACATTCTTAAGCTTCTTAGGAGAATTGACATTAACGTAAAAGTGCAAGTTGTGGAAATCCAGTGGCGTCACAGTGATTACACCAGTGAAAGTAATGACGAATATTAGAATGACAGTTATTAACGTGAATACAGTAAATGTTCATTAGTTGCCCTTATCTATGTATGTAGTAGTTTGTATAATAGCATCTAATAAAAAGTAAAAAAAACCTGTTAATTTGAAAATTTGGTGTAATCACATTGACGCCACTGGATTTCCCCAACTTGCACTTTTACGTTAATGTCAATAAATTATCTTAAGAATGAGTATTTGGGGTCCCAACAGGCAGGTAGTCTCGCCAACCGCTAGTAGACGACCTCTAGCTTCCCTCAGGTTCCCTTCTTTTTCGTTGAAGCATTGGATTTCTTTCTTCAGTAGAAGACAGAAGACATGATGTAGTTCTTTGAGTGGTGATTAGTCGTGATGTTTTGAACATCTTCGTACCTGCAAACATCTTCTCTCTCTGCTCTTAGTAGACGAACGAAACATTTCTTCTGTTCTAGCCCCTTTCTTGAACTATTACAGCTGCACATTGGGAGGACGATTCCAAATCATTGGGTGATCTGTTTTCGAACATACATTTTCAGCGTTGACGTACAAACATACTGCTGCAGTATGTTTGCAATAGTCTTGGCCACCTTTGCAGTTGCTGCTCGTATCTTGGATAATCCTGCTGGAATCAATCTTCCTAAAATATCTAATTGGACTATAATATATTATTAATTCACGAAACAATCCGAAAATCTTTTCAAATCATAAATTATATTCCTTTTTACTACAATAAAATGTTATTAATTGATAGTAAATTAACATTTAGACTATGCATACACAATGTGGTTATTTTCTAGTACTTTTTCATCAATTTTATTTGTTTAAAATAGTAATTGTACAAATGAGCCACCTTACAACTAGAAAAATTAACAATCAAAATAATACATAACTAAACACATCCTTCTAACCCTGCACTATCTAATAGTTCTATAGTTCTTCCCTTTGACCTCTCCTTCCCCAATACCCTTACCTTTCTCCTGCTTCCTTTACCGTCCTTCTTCTCTCTACAATAATATCCTCCATCCACCCTAACTCTTCTCCTCCTTCCCCTAATATCGTCTACTCCTTCGTTCTTCCTTCAACTCATTACACTTCACTAGCATATGCTCCAGATTTTCCACCCCACTCCGCACAACCTACACTCTTTTTTCATCTTCCGCCCAATACTTGTTCACCCTCTCTTCATACACACATCTGAACCTCGCTATAAGCCTCTTCTTTTTCAGGTACAACCCACCCCTCAAATACCTCGGCATACCCTCCCCTACAATGTCCTCATCCCCGTCTTTGATTTTCCGCCTTCTTTCTTGGATCTGAACATCCTTCTCCCCTTTTAATATATCTTCCCTCATGTTATCTCCCCTCCCACTCTCTTCTTCTTTGTACTTCCACCCCCCCCCCCCCTTTCATAATACCTCCTCCTGTCTTCCTGCCCAAACTTTATTCTTTCCCCTTTCACGTCTTTCCAACAACATTGCAACAGCAAACCTCCTCGCCCCCCTCTCTAGGCCTTCCTCGTATCTCATCGCTAGCCTCCCCGACGGTATTTTCAGCTTCTCTTCCTTCACCTTCTCCATCACCACGTACCCAGGAGTATCTCTCTCCAGACCCAGCACCCACTTCCAGTACCTCACGTGCACTCTTTCCAACACCTCCCACTCACTCCATCCCCACAGCTCCGTCCCACACATCATTATACTTTCTCCCAGTTTCTCAAAAAGCCATCCCCTCCTCTTGATGTCATTTCCGGAAAATCTTTCCCCCAGACCCTATATCTACCCTAGTGTTTTGCTTCCTTTCCTTCCTAGCTCCTTCACCTGTACAGCTTGGTTATTATAGTACCTTAGTTGGTATTCCAGGTACTTAACCTCTCCCACACTTTCAATCTCCTCCTCACCCCATCTACACATCTCGACCATTCCTCCTCCCCTACCCTTCTGAAACACTATCATCTTTGTCTTCTCTACACTTATCTCCAGTTCCCTTCTATGCAGTATTTCTAGTACATATGAAAGAAACATGCAGATAAAGAAAACCTTATATTTGGCATTGAAACAAAAACATGAACCGCAAATTTTCGATTCAGTATATTTCTTATAGTATACTTACCTTGATTGTACATTATACAAATTTGCTTTAGCTCTAGTGCTTTGCACCGGGTGTTTCCCGCAATACCACTCCATTGAAATCGTCATTTATAATTTCTTTGACGCCGCTAACGTGGAAGATATCATTGGGTATATGACATCAAATATTATCAAAATTCTCTCTTAAAAATTCGTCAAGAGAATGAAAAGCTCTTGATTTTAAGTAATCCTTTATGGCGTTTTTAAAAGAAGTCTCATATTTAAATTTTACCATTGCGGGTAAGATGTAGAATTTCATGTCGTACAGTTGGTTTCACTGAACCTATGAAATTGTATGTTGATACTATCTTTATTTCTTCTATTGTAAATACCACATTTCTGGTTAATATAATTAGATTTTCCATCGTATATGTTATGTATTGAACTATAGTAGACACAAAGGTAGTGTCAATATGCGTGATTTTGTATTGTTTGATAACTCAAGTATAGTCCGCAAATATAACGTGGTAAGTATTTATATCGTAATTAACAAAACCAGTTTATGTACATGTACACTAAGAATAAAGGGGACTCAAAACAGTCAGCGGTAGCGGTAGCCACTTTAAGAGTGGATGAAAAAATTATTTGCAATTAATGGATGACAATCACCCTAAGAGTACTGCGCTTGAATAAAATTCAGAAAAACAAAGGAAACATGGTAAACACAATGTAACGTTTTTCTTGCACATTTCTAAATAATCTTTACTTATCAACACTGTAAACGATTACTACAATATTGACGTAAAATAAAGATATGTTGAATGAGGTAGGTGGTCTGTGTATCAATACAATATTCTTGTCGTGTGGCAAATTTTATACTTGAAACGTGAAAATCGAATATGGTGCCTGCGGACCTTATGAGTTGTTACTGGCTAAGGAGACGTATTCCCCAAAGTACGGGCTACTCATGCGAACTTTATGAGCACTCGTGATAACATATTTTGTTGTAAGCTCTCTCGTCTGCTACTAAGCAACTAGTAGTACACTTTCCTTATCGGCGAAAATCAAAGTGATTTTTTAATCTATTAACCCATTTTTACTTCCCGAGTAGGTACGAAGTAAAAGGGAAGTAGGTATCTAGTGTTCCAAAAAAAAAATTGACCTGTACAACTTTTTACATATCTTTGCGTTTCTGAATACGTAGATTCAAAAAATAAAAAAAAATTCCGTCTGTCGTCTGTAGTCTGTAGTCTGTCCGTACACATTTCCTTGCAACGCTCTATACTCAGAAACTATTAAAGTTATCGAAATGCGGTTTTCGCCAATCGATTACATTCGGAGCAAGCACGAAAATATTGATATTACCTTTGATATAGTCACTTCCGGTATAAAATAAAATGCCGGCAGTCAATTTTTTTATAAGATAAAGTTACACTTTTTTGTTTATGTATGTTCATTTCTAATATTCATGATTTATTTATTTTCATTCGTACATTTCTGGTCAGTTATTCTTTCATCATGTCCTACTTCTTCTTACTTTTGAAATCCTAACATCCTCCCCGGGGGATGTAGGTTGTTTGTCTAGAAAGGATTAGGGAAGTTTGCTATCAATTTAATTTATCAATTTATATAAATATGAAACGCCATATAAACGAACGCAATAACAAGAAGTGAAGTACTGGTACAAGCAAACAGATAAAAGGTGTGCTTCCAACAGTAAAGAAAGAATTTTATGGCGTACACAAAAACCGTTCGTATGCTTATTAATTATTATATCATTTTCAATACACATATTAATGTGGTATCGACACATTAACGATAATTTGTAGTCGATTAATTGGATTTTGTTATACGTAACATTGGTACAACAACGTACACATACTTTGATGAAACATACATATTGATTTTCAATCAATTTGCCATAGGTACTAAATTCACTTTTATGCACAATCAGTGCTAATTAATATCGCTAATAGGCCAATCAACAAAATTCAATGGTTTTAAATCGTTTACAAAATTAAAGGGTTCTTTTATAAGTGGACTGATTACATGTAACAGAAAAGATAAACACAACAAGTATTACGTGATGTGGCAATAAATCTTTGGGGTTTTAGACTTTATATCCTTCTTGATGCGCCAATTTGTCGGTTTTAAAATACAAGCCAAAATAAGTGATACGATTACGAAGCTTTTGCGATTTTGTTACGATTGGGCACAAAATAAAGGCGATGAAATTGTTCGTTTGATAAATAGCTTGCTCTTTCATTTACAATTGTAAGTTACAAACCTCTACTAGAGACGAATTGATGTTTGAAACTGTCGAATGTTCAAGAGTGTTGTTAAAAGCATTAAGTAAACGTTTTTCAAATTAATCATCTGCTGTCCGTTTCTCGATAGAAGTGTATAAAATTGAGATTACAGTAAGCGATTGTGCTACATTGTAATTTCGTCATATGATTTATTGTCTGTAAATATTGGTGGGCCAAACCATTACAAGAAACAAGAATGTTAAATGGTGGATCGAGGGAAGAGTAGGACATAACACAACGGAAACAAGAATTGTCAATGGAAATAATGAATAAATTCGGCGGTAACTCACACTCCTACTATAGCGCAATCTCATATTCGTCGTTTTGTATATCTAATATCGATTATGTCAAAGTTAAGGTGCCATCTTTACAGATTAATTTAAGGCGAAAGGGAGGTAAAGACTGGTGATTTAGAAATCAATTTTAACGCCGGTAGTTATCTTCGATAAAAGATTGTCTTTAATAAAGTTGACATGTACGTTCACTCCAAAGTGTATACGAGAAAGGTTTTTGTATATAGGATAGTTCATTAAGGCCGGAGGGATACCATGTCTCATAAAGCTTTGCGAAAAAAAGTTCTAGAGAAAAGTGACTAATAGTTATTTTTGTATCTAGTGCCCGAAATGCTACTTTGGTGATCGAGAACTGATTTTTTTAACGAGGCGCAGACGGGTTAAAATAAATAGTCGAGATTACACGAGTTACAAACAAAATTCTTTCTACAAACGTCAAAAATGGAAATTTATTATTTTTAAATTGAGGACGATAAAGATTAAAATACAAAAATTTCATAGTTTACATGCAGTGCACGAAATATGAATTTCGCACACTATGAAAAAAAGGGTCACTTCGCATATCGTTATCAATGCGCAAACCTTGTCCTTTTTGACGTTTGTAGAAAAAATAAATTGCTGGAAACAATATTTGAGCCGCTAATCCTGCCATTAGCAGGCGAAATTGCTAGAGCCCATAGAGCATTTAATATTGATATAATATTGGCATTTCATTGTAAACATATTGGTAGAATATTAATGTACAATATTGTCCCAACATTTAAGTGTGAACAATTTTACATATTGGCTAAATATTACCAAATGATATTCTTTCAATACTGGGGAAAATATTTATACAGTATTGGCACATTATTGTTTTGTAATGTGTCCCAAAATAGTATAAAGGCGGTGTGGGCCACTACGGAGCCCTAACTGCTGGGAGGGATCATTTCCCATTGCGCAGCACCTGCAGGGCTCCGTGTGGTCCGGTGGCCCTCCCCCAGAAACCCCATTCACTTTATGTCGGTGTGTTCAAAATATCTTCCACTTACTGCTAAGCACTGTTGAACTCTTCTAGGTACACTATCAGTGGCTTTAATAAGTACTTCTTGAAAGGGAAGAACACATGTAACATTGGTAACTAGATTTTAAAAGTCGATTTTTCAATGTTTCTTGTTAACAGTGAATTTCAAATTTAAGAACTTTACTCGAATATTACTTAAAAGGGGTGTCAGTAATAAAATAATTTTTCCTATAAAACTTTCTTCTTTTTTAACAAGGCCTTCTGGAGGAATGCTGACTTTTCCGAGAAATAATGATATCACCATTCGATTCTTTATTATGCCATTTATAATCACTTTTTTTACCCCACCTCTCTACGACTCACCGTTCTTTAAATAAAAGACTGATACGGGTGGTCTCATTCACCCTGTATATTATGTATAAATGTTATTTGACTGCTTATTATTATATAGTATTATGTATTTTTGCTCGCGGTTTTTTCTTACTCTGGGTAAGAAAATTTACGAACGCCGCTGAGTTGGTCTTCTGGGTTTGAAAGGTCCATCTTGACTAACATTTAGGTGTGTACGAAACCACTGGGATAGCAACGGGTATGTAGCACAATTGTATGGTAAAGTAATATAGTGATTATAATCAGTCTTAAGCCAACTTTACACCCTCGATCCTTTCAGGAGTACGCACTGTTTTTGGTTTGCCATGCCTCTTTATCGTCGTTGACAAAGTGTCTTCAAGGTTCTTAAGCCACTTTCGATTAATTTTAAAATAGGTGCGGAAAGTACGACGAGCTTGCGCATAAGAATAAAATGCTTTGACAGCGTATGCTCGATGTTGAGGTGAGCAATTTTCCATTGCTATACTAATGCTAATATATTGTGTCTTCACCCTCGCCACCTTCCGTCAGCTGAGCACGATTCCCGCGCCAATCAAAATCGTTCTCTACTCTGCCCCATCCGTTATATAGGGTAATACTAAGCGAAACATTTCGTTTAACGTTTAATTGTTACGTTTAGCAACTGTTGTGGTACTTATAACATACCGAGTTTTGCAACAGAGACAAAATTTGCATTACTGTTTAGGTACCTATTGTTGCTCAATTTGCTGGATAATTTATGCGAACTTCCTTAAAGCTGAAAGGTTCGTCAAGAGCACAACAGACTCGCCGTGCAGAATTTGTTTCCATGCCCTCATAGTATAGAAACCAAAAACGACACATGCATCAGCACAATATAAATTTGTACAATTAATGTAAGTTTTTTAATATTACATAGTAGGTATTTCCCTTGTAAGTGAACCACTTATTATGACAAGTACTTAGAAGTAAAGAGTATCGATAAAAAAGTCATTTATTTTTTATATTAGGTACGAAAAAGTTCATTTAATTCCTTTACTTACACTGCAGTAATTTAGCAATTTACCGTTCACAGCGACTTTAACTTAATTGCTAATTCCGTTTTTTGTGATCCTTAATTACATAGCGAACATAAAAAAATTAAAAACTTCGAGATTGTGTAAAGTTAATTGCGTTAATAGAATCGTTGATTGCAATCCTTCACTCAAAGATAGAACATAATTTTATTAATGCTCCCATTACACAGATAACGATTGTTTTAGCGTTGGTCCATTATTTTCCATTTGGATTGCTAGATTGAGCAAAACATAATGTAATGTACTTAATTTAAAGAACGAAAAGTTTGTATATAAATGTAAAGGTGGCTAAAGGCTAAAGGACTAAAGTACAGGCTTCCATGAAAAACTGAGTCACCTTCTTGTTAGATTTCAATTTAGTAAATCCATTTATACTAAATATTAAGTTAAAGTGGCGCAACTTGGTAGTTAAGGTCCCAGAGGAATACCCTTGTTTCGTATTTGATTTGGCAATCTTATTATTGGAAAATTGGCGATCAACCTTAGTAATTTCCTATGTTATGGGTAGCATCTATAAAAAATTTATATTTCTATTATAAGAAAGCTTCTACTTTGCTTGCACTAGAAGAAATAAATTTTCCATGCTATTCTATGGCATAAGTAAAGGATTTGCGAATTTTACTTTTAATTATTAAACTACTTAGAGAAAGACTATTTGACTGCTTTTGCGAGAATCAATACCTTATTATACAAGATCTAGACAAGATTGATTTTAATGTTGATATGACGGTAGGGAGTGCAACACAAATTTGGAAGTTCAAAGTAATCCGGGCAATTTATCATAAATTTTAACGTCCTTATTGTATCACTCTGAAAATGGAGCTTTTGCTAAAGAAGTTTCATCTTACGTAAGATATATGAGGTGATAGAAATCTGTTTATTATTCATCGATATTCAACCAACCCTTGCACTGAGCTTTTTGGGTTGGTCGTTTACATCAGTGTCAAAGTTTGACGTTATAAACTGCGTACCGAGTCGACAATGTGAACATCAAATGAATTCGAATTAGTAAATAAATAAATACGTATACACTGAAATGACATCTATTAATGTGTGTATACACCTGTTTTTGTATTAAAATTGTAATATAATAGACAGATATTATTGGCAAATTAGTAGTTATTGGAAATTCAGTTTCAAACCACGGTTTGACGAAGGAAATGTTGAAAGCGTGGCTTCGGATATAAATGATAATATAATCTATTTGTTAAAAACAAATTGTACTCTGATTTCAGTTACAAACATAAATTAACCAAATTGTGCATTTCATTTTAAGCTCATCGTACCTTTAAGAAATAAAATGATAATGCTATATCTATTACAAAAGGCAATTTTTTAAGCGTTACTAATGTCATTGATTTAAGCTACCTTATTTCAGTACCATAAGTGTGAGAAAAGTATATTATACAAAGGAAACATAAGTGGAGGGTTAGTTTATTTCGTCAATTAACGCATTTCTACATTCTCTACAACTCTGTAATAGCATTATCGCCATAATAGATTATTTTTAACGGGTGCTATTTAGATGAATTTGTTTCGCTATCTTGTAATGTATAATGCACTACATGGTATGAAGTGTCAATCATGTGTATTCTTAACACACTTCGTTTACCCTATACAGAGATGTCTATCTCCGAATTGAACGACTAAGTCGGTGGCTAAGAGTTGTGTGTATGTAATTCCACGGATTTTTCTTTTATCTCTATAGGACGTAGGTAACTGTTGGCAGCTCACATAATCAGTTGCATCCACTGCATATAATATGAGCTGAGCATTCTTAACAGCATCGAATGAATGTGGTAAATGATGTTACCAATATTGCGTGTATCTGCGAGATATGTTCATCTGCTAATCTATACATGATACTTAACATACACACTACACATGTAGGTACATGCAAAAAATGTTCAGTAGTCATACTACTAATGTGCTACCAAAATTTTCCGAATGTGCAAGCATAGAGGAATTTTTGGAAAAAGGAGTTCACATTTGAAACCTTTAAAACTATATCGTTAATCATTCATTAAAGTTGTCCACAGCAAATAAAAAACTATACTTTTCATTAATTCATTAAGAAGATACATACAATGTACACAAAATCTACTTCTATATTTTGAATGTAAAGTAAGTTTTACTTACATTATTGAAGAAAATAATTTTATGAAAAAATGGAAAGTTTTTCGTTGGCTGATTTTTTACGGAAATGCATAACTCAACAACAATGGATAGAATCGCTTCCTTCAACTCTTGGTAATTAAGCACCAACAGAAAAGATTGTTTATAATTTGTTTTCAGAATTTTGTTGTGGTCGTGCGTCCGTCAGTGAAGATCGCAAAGGTTAACCACAATCGGTTGTGATTGCGAAAAACATGGATGCTGTGCGCTACATGATTGTAGAAAATCGGTATGTCCACGAAGTAGAGGCATCCTTTGCATATCACAGAGTGCAATACATTTGATTTTGCATCAACAATAACTGTCAGAAAGATCTGTTCCCGGGTGGCCGAAGTTGAATATCCTAGTATCAACCGGAAAGAAAGCAACAATGAACTGGGTATTCCAAGGTGAACCAAATTCCACAAAAGTTGTTCGTTCACGAAAATGATCGCTCGTGTCTTCGCTTGTACTGAACATGTCGCATCCATACCTTTGGAAGATCGAAGAACAGTTAACGCAGAATGGTATACAAAAATTTGTCTGAGAGAAGTCATTCAGGAAATTAGAAAACAACCAAAGACGTCCATCTTCCTCCATTATGACAATACCAGCTCCCACACAGCACGACGAAAAATTGATTATTAAAAAAACATCGAATTAATGTGTCATTGCTCGTATTCACTAGATGTATTAACCTAATGATCTTTTTTGTCCTCGAATAAACATTAAAAAAATGCGTGTAGAGTGATTTTCATTACCTCAAAAAATTGTTTAAAATGCTTGGAAAGTTTTTGAGTGACAATTCAACTCATGTATAAAAAATCCCATTAGCCGCAGTGCAATTGTCACTTTTACAGCGACAATTGCGCTAGTGGTTTTTTCACTTTCAAATTCTAATCAACTATCGCAGTATCCGTGCCCGCCGTATAAATACATATAGTTTGACATTTGTCAATAATTTATTGTATATGATGATTGTGTTATTTTAAGAATGAGTCCATTTGGTAAAGTTACGAACGGATTTCTAAATTTCTTGTTCGTTAAATTGTCCTGCCGAATTACACTCGAGATTTGTATTTATACCAAGTAAATCTGTGTTGTTTAAATTCTAATCTGTTTCCTTTAGCAATTTGACTCGAAAAACTGTCAACCTAAAAATGCTCCACCTTCGGTGTCGCATTTTTATTGGTTGACAGTTTTTCTCGTCTAATTGCTAGGCAACAGATTCTTATTAAACAACCCAAATTTACTCGGTAAAATACAAACCTCTTGTGCAATTATAAGTGATAATTAACCTCATAGTGTTGTAGACCAATCAGACATTAAGAACAGTGTCACATGCACCAATCACAAGTTTTTTTAACTGAAAAGAATGCATGGTACTTTTCTTGCCGCTACCTCATTGTTTTAGCAACCTATATTTAAAAAAATCAAATGTCATTTTGACAAAAGTAAAAAATTTGACGTATTTAACGCTTCATTCAGTTAATTCTCCAACCGAAGATCATTCGTTCTCAACTCTTGTCAGGCAAGATTTTTTTGTATGAGCATTGATTGCTAAAAGGTAATTAAACTCGATCAAATTCTTGGGAAAAGAACCCTCGCGCTTCGCGCTCGGGTCTTTTCGTCAATTTGATCTCGTTTAATTGCCAAGCAACCAGTGCTCATACAAAAAAATCTTTCCGACAATAGTTGAGCACTTATGATCTTACTGTTGATAATTAACTTCATAGTGTTGTAGACCAATGAGACGTTAAGAATAGTGTCACATGCACCAATCACAAGTTTCTTTAACTGAAAAGAATGCATGCTACTTTTCTTGCCGCTACCTCATTGGTTTAGAATTATTTTAGCAACCTATTTAAAAAAATCAAATGTCATTTTGACAAAAGTAAAAAATTTGACGTATTTAACGCTTCATTCAGTTAATTCTCCAACCGAAGATCATTCGTTCTCAACTCTTGTCAGGCAAGATTTTTATTTTTTTTATTTGCATTGATTGCTAAAAGGTAATTAAACTCGATCAAATTCTTGGGAAAAGAACCCTCGCGCTTCGCGCTCGGGTCTTTTCGTCAATTTGATCTCGTTTAATTGCCAAGCAACCACTGCTCATACAAAATAAAAATCTTGCCGACAAGAGTTGAGCACTTATGATCTTACTGTTGATAATTAACTTCATAGTATTGTAGACCAATGAGACATTAAGAACCGTGTCACATGCACCAATCACAAATTTCTTTAACTGAAAAGAATGTATGCTACTTTTCTTGCCGCTACCTCATTGTTTTAGTAGGTATTGATTAATATTTTACAAAATCAAATGTCATTTTGACAAAAGTAAATTAACGCTTCATTCAGTTAATTCTCCAACCGAAGATCATTCGTTCTCAACTCTTGTCAGGTAAGATTTTTATTTTGTATTTGCATTGATTGCTAAAAGGTAATTAAACTCGATCAAATTCTTGGGAAAAGAACCCTCGCGCTCTGCGCTCGGGTCTTTTCGTCAATTTGATCTCGTTTAATTGCCAAGCAACCAGTGCTCATACAAAATAAAAATCTTGCCGACAAGAGTTGAGCACTTATGATCTTACTGTTGAAAAAAAAGCTTTGAGCATTGGTTTTAACGCATAACCAAAAAGTAGAATTTTTTGAAAAGAATAAGTAAAGCAGTTTATTGCAAGAAAATCTGTTGCCTTCCTGAATTTTGAAACCACTTAAAAGGTAGCTCTCGTATAATTTGCAATGAAAGCTTTATAGACGAGGTGAAGTACTTGCACTTATACGGCTAGTAATTAGAAGTATGAAATACGTTTATTGCTGAACAGTGATAACGTTAGCTTAGTCATATCAACATGGTTATTTTATCCCCAGCTTCGGACTCCACCGAATGTTAAAGGTCTGTTGGGAGTGAAAATCCTGCAGTTCGGTAAAATTCTTGCAGCACTGGAGCATAGCGATATCCGCAAAACGAAAAAAGAAAATTTTTATCTAATGTGATGCGATGTAATGCATTATCTTAAGATTTTGCTGCATAGTGCCCTTAGATAGCACTGGTCTAAGGTTAATTGAATAATGGTTTTTTCTGGCAACCATCCCAAGAAATATTATAGGATAATGCAAATATGGAGGTTCTTTTGCGTCTGTCGCCAGTGCGTCATGCGACTCAATACGCAGAGGTTGTTGAACAACGTGGGCACTGAGGTACAACACCTTTGTATTTTTTTATGTACCTACCCATATATTTTAAAACAAATTTGGTATTATCCATTTGTAATTGATTTGTTAAACGTATTATTACCTGTTCTGCAATTCACCCGCTAATTGCAAATATTCCATCTTTCTTGGTACGTTATATTCGTTACTAAAATCCATATTACACATATTACACTTTAACACATATCTAGAATAAAGCGTGTGTATTCAAAGTTTCAATTTTGGACATCAACAAATAAGAAATGAACATGAAAACATTTTATCATCAATGAATGTGTTACTTTTTATAAAATAAAAGCCGTAAGTGATTCGTACCTCAATGTTCTTCATAAAATCAACTTTTAACGTTTAGTAAGAAATTGTCGTATTCTATCCGGAAAAAGTACTGTTTTGGGAAAACGTCAAATATTTCAAATATAAAACTAACTGATTTCACAAAGGTGATCAATTACTAATTAGTGAAATGAAAATTATTATAATGAACATTTATAAGCGCAATGATACATCTCTGTACGTCCACGTCCATTTTTAACCCCTTCTGTATAAGTGGGTAAAATTCATTTACCTATACGTTGATATTTAATACAGTACCTACTTCAAATTTTATTCATGCCGTAGTGAATAACGATTTAGACTACTTATTGTTCTCAAGTTGCTTTGTGTTAGATTACAAAGAATTATATTCCATTTTTACGTAATATTAAGAAGGTGAGTAATTTTATAAAAATTGTTGTGAAAGAATACAATCTACTAATTTTACTTAAAGTCTGTATGTCTTACGATCAGCGTATGGTAACTGTCAGGCACTTAAAAAGTAATTTTTGACAAGAGATCCCCTAAGACCCAGCATGTGCCCGCTTCACCTACTGTATTTTTTGCTAATTAATGTTCACTCTACAAATGAAAACAACACTTGTTTTGGGTATGCCATTTCATCTATGATGTTATTTATGACCAACGATACCGCCTTTAACCACTACCCTCTCACTGTTGGTATGTAGGTATTTTGAAAACACAAATGTAATAAACAATATGATCACTAAATTTTCTACCATCATTGGACTTTGCTTTGGTATGTGTTTGTTTCTTCCACTTCCAGTGTAATAATGGTTTAAACTTTAAAGCGATAAATTTTTTTAAATGAACCATTGCACGCCATGAATGTAGGAAAAAAACATAACCCAACGATATACATAATACATAGCGTCACTCAATCTGAAAAGAAAAACCTTATTTAAACTAGAATAAATAATAAAGTTGCTAAGAGATCTCCAAGAAAATACTTTTAACAATTAAAGATGTTAAATATGTAATTATGGAGCTATCTTTTGACTAAAGCGAAAACGCAGATGTAGTATAAAACATATTTGAAATGCTCATTTATATTGAAGTTAAATCAGTTCACTAAAAACAACTTAGCAACTACTATTTGGAGGTAAATGACAAAATTAACTAAGATAAATGGATTTCTCAGGCAAATTAAGCTTAATTTCCATATAAATGTACGTTGCTCTTTGTTGATGAAGGAAATTTCAATAAATACATTCTCGTTAATTTGAAGAGAAACTTTAAGGGATGATTCTAAGCGTTTAAATTTATCTGTATGCATATGAACTTTTCACACATTTCTAATGAATAGATTTCAAAATGTTCCCTTACACCGTGTTGTAAACTGTAATATTTTCATAATCATTTAAGTAAATTAAGCGTCTTACCCTTGTTTTAATAATCAAGAGATACCAATAGAGAGTCTGATATTGAAAGTTCAGGATGTTAAAAGTGTCCCATTCTAGTCGGATGATAAGATCAACCAAGGCCTCCTGTTTAGGTGGCCTTGGATCAAACCATTTTTCTAAATAGTATCTACTTGGCACAGCAACGTTTTGAGTATAAACCAACGAATACACCGGTTCCCGCTGTAAATTTGTCCGATTTGTAAATTGTATTGAAATGATGGTTACGCCACTGAACTAAGGCATTAATGTATAATGGAATGTGCGGAATGTGCCTATGATGCAAAATTATGGTAGCGGAAAGAGAGGTTGTTAGTTCCTGGAGAGGAAAGAACGAAAAAGAACGTAGAAGGTTAAAGGTAGATTTGTGTAAGTGATATGTGCGTCCTCGCCATCTGCGTAGATAAGTAGGTATTTATTTTGGTATTTGTATTGTTAAATAAGCAGGGTAATTTTTGATCTTAACATTATTGTACAGGATGTACAACTAAGAAAGGAGGCCGACCATAACTGAGAAACTATTTGAGATAAAACATTGAAATAAAAAATCTTATAATAATATGGCTAAGAGAAAACGCTGGAAATAATTTTCAATTTCCTATCATTTTCGCCAGAGGGCGTTTCACTGATTTCATTTTGAAATTTCCGTTTTTTGGGCAATTTTCCTCAGTCATATATTCATTGTAAACTAGTGATCAATATGTAAAACTTTGTTTAATGAATTTTTACGATCTCTGTCAAAATAAAGGGAGGGGGAACTAAATTACGTGTTACTGGAAAAAATCGTGTAACTTCGAAACGGGTTGCTTGAATTTGTCAAGATTGGTCTCGATGTAAAGACACTTGATATTACCAAAAAAGTCTAAAACCACAACAATTTCTTATCTCCGTCTACCAATAGAGGGCGCAACTTGATGGAGGAACAAAACGGTCGATTTTTCTAAAAAAATTCAAATGGTACCAAATACTGTTTGTGGATTAAAGGGTTTAAATTATATGCCATATAAATCAATCATTTATTATACATAAGACGACGTTTCGCCGCTCTGTGTTGGTTTTATTGAGTCTAAAAAAAAATTTTTTTATATAAACATAGACAATGTTAGAAATGTAATTATGAAGGGTGGTATGTATGTGGTAGAATTTACATTTCAACCAATGGCAGGACGGAGGATAAAATTAACTCATAGTAAACTTACCTCAGTTTAAAGCCGTATAGAAAACAAAATTATTAATTAAAAATTATAACAAACATATGTTGATATGTCTAACAATGTGTATAGAATAAGTGAGGTTAGAAGTGTAATGAGAAGTAAAGTTTGTTATCACCTACAGGTACCAAATACTTTTTTCATAGCTATTGGAAGGAAAATTAATAAGGGAGTCATTTTTAAAAAAATAATGTCAATAGCTCTTATAGTACCGAAGTCAAAAATTGAGGTATATATTTTAAATATTATAATCAATAAACTCAAGTTGAAAGCAATGTTGTGTAAAATTGAATGTAGTTTTAAAATCTAGATTGGAAGGTAAGTGGAAGTAAGTAAGAGATTGAGTAAATATCCTGGAGGGTTTTTTGTAGCTCTTTTCCCTCCTTATAATCAGCGAAGACCCAGCTAATCTCAAATTGTGTGGAGGTTAATGTAATCGTTGAACATTTGGTCGTTGTAGCATCGACTTGATTTGAGAGGGCAACCCTTGATTGAGTTTCATTAAACATTCATTCTCCCCATTTCTTGTGTTTTATTTATGTTTGCCTAATCGATCCGTACAAAAGCAGCACACACATCTCGAGCAATTCGTTCACAACGTAGAGTCCAACCCTTTGACAGGTTTGTAATTTGACGATCACGTGCTTTGGGGTTTCAGTTAGTTGGCAGGAGAGTTTGTTTTTGGTTTCGAGTTGCGCAGTCGTCCCCGATTGCACCTAGGTACGCTGCAATCAATTTTGCTGTAGTCATACAGAATTATAATACGTAACTTTTCAAAAGTTATTCATCGTGTTAATAATAATCAATCGTGTTACAGATTAAAGTATTAGTGTAATCAATGCAATCGTTCTTTTAGGAACTGGTCAAAAGTATCGAAACTAAAGGCGATGCTGCTATCGAAAAAATTTTGGACAATAATACAACTTGCAGGAAATTAAAGTTTTGCATAATACTATGATACATAAATTTAACAAGGAATTCAATATCTAGTTGTTTAAAAAATGAACTATGCAGTGAACATAAAACTGTATCATGCAAAATCATTTTAATCCATGTAACTTTAATGTAAACATTTTTTTTTCCTAAAATCGATAACTCTCACCAATTAATTTTAAATAATTTGAACAATTCTTTCTTCCCCTTTAAACCTTTTTATTTGTTATGCAGTAGAATTTATGTATTTGAATGAATGATGCAGATACGGAGGTATTTCACGAACGAATTCCTTTAACGTCGTTTTCCAACGTATTTCTCATATCCAAGTACATTCGAACGGCAGATTTTGTTTAACATTTTAGAATTTTAACAAGACGTTTTATTCTTTAGCTTGTAGAGTATCGCATAAATTTATGATATCCTTTCCAAGCTCGGTTGTAAAGCGCATGTAAAACATTCGGTTTCTAGGCCAGAGAACTTTTAAATATTTATAACTAAAGTACATGTTCTGTATGAGGTATTTTGGCTACATTTAGTTGATTTTCCTATATTTGTTTTGTGTAAGATGGAATCACAATTTGAAGTGAATGAGTTAACTGACTAATAGATTTCAGTAACCAAGAAATAAAACCACATATTATTATGATATGCAGTAAAATCTTCAGCTCTGAAAATTAGGGTTATGTGACTGAACATTTATTTACCAACACAGATTTTGACGATAAAATCTTTAGTACATCGTAAGCTATAAAACGCCCATTACTATTTATAGTAAATTGAACAATAATAATAAAAAATGACCGGACACAAGTGACCGTAAGGCGATGGATGATTTAATTTTGCAGATTACAGTTTGTTTCCAGATATATAGATATTATGTTTTTAAATGAAAAGACTTAAACAAGACAAAACGTACACGGTTACAGATGTAGGTTTCGGTTAAACACCTAACGAGTGCATCTAATTACCGAGCACATTACGACACTAATCCGGCGCTAACACATTTTCCCCTTTTCAGTATGTATATGAATAAAATTACTAAGGCAGATTACATTACACATAGGCCATACAATCATATCATAATATGTTACGTTAAAGGCACGTTTGTAATGTAAAAAGTATGATAAAAATAGAGAACGCGATTTGGAAAGCAATTTTTCTTGTTTTTTATGAAGTAATAATTTCCTTAATGTCTATCAATCAATCTCTTTATTTGTTTAAAATAAATATTTCTAACAAATGATTTCTTATTCATACCCTAAACTCGCAATTAAACCCAACATAAAATACATAAAACACAAAATTTACATTCCACCCTCTTGATACATCCACATGTTCCTAATCCTTATAACGTACATTACTTTCCTATTACCTTTCTCTAGCGTTGAAATCCCCCCCCCCCCCCCATCCACTATCACACTCACTCCCGGATCCTCCTTCACCACTTCCTCTATGAACCTTATCACCCATCTCACTCTCTGTGCGTACACCACCTCGTACTCCTTTCCTTCTCTTCCCCTCAAATAGTTCACCATCACCGCCCTTTGCCTCCCCTCACCCCCATTATCCGTTTCCCATTTTTTCTTATCCCAATAACCATGCCGTTTCTCACTCTCTCCTTCGTTCCCTTTTAGTCGTAGCGGTACATCTAAATGTCTGTCAAATTGTGCGGGAAGTGTGAAATTAGGTACACTTATTAATTAGATCAAAATAAACGATTTGACCCGCAGCACCCCTATTTTCAACCCTTAGTTTTCAAAAGTGCCCCGTATTTAATTTTTTCCATCCCCTAACGATAACTCCTTTGTTTAGAACTTTTAGAAAAAATTAAATTAATAAAAGTTTTAGGAATTCTTATAAGGAACATTTTATATAAGGATAAAATTTTCACAAATATCAACCCTTATCGAGATATGTGGAAAAAACTGATTTTTGCAGTTTCATTACAAAATCGGTCATAGTTTTCTTGTTCATCGTTTCTCAGAAAAATTATTCAAGTAAAAGATGTAGATATTAATATGATCAATATTTTAGGTGTATATAATATTTTCACAGAAAGCAACCCTTAACAAGTTATTTCGATATTTCTGAAAGTAAGCAACCCTTAAGGATGAAATCCTTCGTATCTTTTTTATTTGTAACTTATGAGGAAAAACATGTGAATAAATATTATAGAAAATTATCTTTTGGGCATTTTATGTTGGTATGAAAATTTCTCAAAAGTCAACCCTTAACGAGATATATCGAAAAAACCAGAAACTGTCAATATTCACATAATTTTTTTACAAAAACTCACCATTAGCGAGATATTTTGAAAAAAACAAACTTTCGGCCCTTTTTAGAAAAGTTTTCGTAACTTTTCCAATTACGATTGTTAATATTATTTCTTCGCGGTTAATAATAGCCAATTACAGTGTATTTCATGAAATCATAGTGATTTTGCACCATATCACACTGGTGTGAGAATTTTCAACGTACAAAGTGTAAGGTTTATTCGCGGTAATATAATTAAAAAGAAACAATCTAATTGTACCCAAAATGCAAACATGGGTCGATTTTTATATCAAAGAAGACATATTTTGATGTTATTTTCATGGGGGTGGTTCTCACTTCCAGCGCTTCACAGGAGGTTAGTTATGCTCGATTTTATGTGAAAATTGACAGTTTCTGGTTTTTTCGATATATCTCGTTAAGGGTTGACTTTTGAGAAATTTTCATACCAACATAAAATGCCCAAAAGATAATTTTCTATAATATTTATTCACATGTTTTTCCTTATAAGTTATAAATAAAAAAGATATGAGCGATTTCATACTTAAAGGTTGCTTACTTTCAGAAATATCGAAATAACTTGTTAAGGGTTGCTTTCTGTGAAAATATTATATATACCTAAAATATTGATCATATTAATATCTACATCTTCTACTTGAATAATTTTTCTGAGAAACGATGAACAAGAAAACTATGACCGATTTTGTAATGAAACTGCAAAAATCAGTTTTTTCCACATATCTCGATAAGGGTTGATATTTGTGAAAATTTTATCCTTATATAAAATGTTCCTTATAAGAATTCCTAAAACTTTTATTAATATAATTTTTTCTAAAAGTTGTAAACAAAGGAGTTATCGTTAGGGGATGGAAAAAACTAAATGCGGGGCACTTTTGAAAACTAAGGGTTGAAAATAGGGGTGCTGCGGGTCAAATCGTTTATTTTGATCTAATTAATAAGTATACCTAATTTCACACTTCCCGCACAATTTGACAGACATTTGCGATTTTCTCGATGTACCGCTACGACTATTTCTATAGTAGCGAATTCTTCCTATATTACTAGGGGGTTATCCAGGGGTATTTCGCAGGGGAATTTTGGTGTACACTCGTAAGGAATTAGTAAGGAATTAGAGGAATTAGTGGGGAATTAGAGGAATTGATAGGGAATTAGAGGAATTGGTGGGGAATTAGAGGAATTAGTTGGGAATTAGAGGAATTAGTGGGGAAATACTTGGGAAATTCTAGGAGAATAGTGGAATTAGTGGGGAATTACAAAGAAATTAGAAAAAGCAAATTTGTAGATTGCGCAACGTCGCGTCACATAAAACTGCCAAAACATGATCGCAGATCGCTGTCACGCACCGCCGTCTTTGATTTTGTTTCCTGAAATGCTTCGTGTAGTAATTTTGCTGTTTGCATAAATAAATCGAGAACAAATAATACCCTCAGTACGTGTAAATTTCACAAGTGACCAGTGTGGTGATTTATCGATTTGTATGTTCATTATACAGTAAGTAAATGAAGACATTGTGGTTGGTTCTGACACTCAAAGGGGGTAGAAGGAATAGTACCTAAATAAAACTCTCAACCTCCCCTTACCGATGATTTAATGATGACGATGAATTGTTATGTTTTTTGGTTAAGTACAAAGTACTGGAACTCCTCCGATGCAAAAAAGCAGGTATAAAATGTTGAAATTTGGTGGGTTCCGTCACAGCTTATCCATTGATAGCCTACTGTGACGGATGACCTCAATCGTTAAGTGTAATTAAATTATGAAATTGAAAAAATTGAAGATTTTACATGGGGGGAGTACCTACTGGCGACATGTTTCGAAACCGTTACAGGTTTCGTTTTCAAGCATAAAATTTTTGACAAAAGAGATGAATGAAGGCTACCATACAAGTATTAATTAAAACTAACCTTAAGTAACTAATTACACTCACCTTAGGGAAAAAACATGATGATTTGAAAAACTCAATAAAAGTAAAACATCTTAAATAAAAATACTAATAATCCATAGGATTAATAAAATCGGGATTCTTAATAAAATGTCAATTTTTGAGTAGGTATACCTTCAAACAGCTGTAACTAGCGAACTATTTGTCGTACGAACTTCTGCCGACGCTTATTTTACAGCTACATTAATTATCTTTAAAAAATTGTAAGACACTTTACTGTCTACAAGTAGTGAAAGCGTAGTTACTTCCAAAGAAACGCTTGAAAATGAGCATTTTTCATTATTTCTTCCTCCATCGCCTTATAAAGATTACCAAAAAGATATTTGGTGTAGGTATACATATAGATTCAAAATTTAATTCTCTACAATTTTCATTATATGCACTAAGGACGTAAAATCAATAGTTTTCGACTTACTTATTATTGATTTTATTATGCAAAACGAGCAGCGATTGTGTCTTAAAAAAAGGTTTAAATGATTATATCTCTGTCAATATTAATCGTATGGAAATGTTTAAAAAGAAAATTATTCGCAGTTAAATTCTCTACAACTTTTATTTGAAGCATTTTGCGATGCGGATGGCCATTCTCGAGATATAAGCGTAATACGCGCGATGCGCGCACGTGTTACCGTTTCGCCGCAAAACAGTCGACATTTAAAAAAAATCTATCTCGGCTCTTATTGGTCGTAGAGACAAAAATAAAACATCAAAATGTGTGGAATTTTGTCAGCTACAACTTTCTTAACGTTTTTGTTTTTGATAAAATGGATACTTTTTCGGTTATTTACGAAAACCTATTTTTTGACACTTTTTCGCCCCCCATTTCTCTCGAAGGGTGGCATACCAATGGGGACTTTTGAACACTTCAAAGGGAGCACAAAACAAACCTGTTCCCAAATTTTCAAAGCTGTAACCATTATTTCATCCAAATCGTTCAATTTCGTCTCATTTTACTGGGCTATAAAGTTATACCTCGTGTTATATTAGAACAAATATGTTTAGTTTTATACTAGGTTTTATAATACATAATACATAAAAATTATAAGGGGAATTAGTAAGGAATTAGTGAGAAATTACAGGAATTAGTAAGAAATTAGAGGAATTAGTGGGGAATTAGAGGAATTAGTGGGGAATTAGAGGAATTAGTAACAATCCTGGGAATTAGTGTACACATTTTTTTTGCGGTTTACCCCTCGGGGGTTATCACTATCCTTCATAAAGTGGATATAATGCTTATGCATCTTTATTGAAATAAAAGTAATGGACTTGTTTGTGCCTTTTCTTCTATCCCCGTGGAGCAAGTCGATTCTTAAAAAAAAACCCCTTTTGTTCTCATTCTATGCACTATTACAACATATTTTCACTGCACGGTATTGACCACATTGAGAAGTAGGTATAATTTTTTCATTCAAAGATAACGTACTAATTTTCAAACGTTTACCTGCAGAAGAATAAAATGCTATTTTTACAACCATCTTCAATAATAAATTGAAAATTTTAAATCATTAGTTTTGAAATAACAACAAAAATAATTACATTTTAATGCATTTTAGGGTCGATAGTCAAAATTGCTATTATGGTCGCCAACCTCCGATAGGAGAAGGCACTCAAAGAAGAAGAATGTATTCTCACAACTAAGTCATGTTCAATTTTATCAAGAAACATTAGTTTTTAAATGCATATTGTTGATATTATACTGAAAATAGGACATCATATGCAAGGAATATGTAGAAAAAAGTAAATCTATACGTATAATAAAACTCTAACTAATAATCTCTAATTAAAAAGAAGTAATAAAGGAGCCGGGAAATTGAACTCGGGCTCCTCGCTGACAAGAAAAGGCGCTAGCCTTTACCTCACGAGGAACTTCCACGAGTCCCCATGTAGCGGATAGGATAAGATATAGAGGATAAGTTCGCGGAAAATAAATAAAACATAAGCATTATTAATAGAGCCTGCGGATATTAGTTATACAATACAAAGACCGAGCGAAAAGCAATTATTCTGGACATTTGGAAAAGAAGGGTAGGTAGTTGTAATGCGTATCTTATACCTACGACGGAAAGCGTATTTGTTATATGCGATCTACCTCACGTGTGGGTGTGGCATGCTGCGTATACGTTAAAAAGTGACATTTTTTAAATAATTGAAGATACACAATTACCTAATGAATATGCAAAAATGAGTTAGTTCACATACACGCTTCGTAGGTCTTGAAGAAATGTAACAAATAATAATAAATGTAAATGTAATAAATTTATTTTCGCTATCATATACTCCATATACCTAATCTAAATGTCATTGCTGTTGGTCCAAAGGAACGCTGCGCATCTTCTTCATAATATTAACCTTCGCCTTGTATGGTATGGAGTAATGTGGAGATTTTCGTTCGAAGACATAACATCGAACTTCAGCTTTAGCCAAATACCAATGGGCCGTCGTGATAACAGCTTTAAAATTCTGTAGAGTATGTTTCCGTTTTTCGTTGTAGCAGGTACAATTTTAAAATTGAAATTGTTATAAGTCCCTTTGGGTTCAAGTAAGAACCGGGTGAATTAATAAAGAAATTAATTTATATCTTAAATTTGATACGCCATTTAACACGAAGACAACTATAGCAAGCTTCAATAATGAAAAATGAAAAATATTGATTTAAGAATTCTTATGTTATTAACCACGAAGCCACAGATATGGACATTTCGAATTTTAAAAATTCTTGTCAATTATCATTATCAACAATTTGCTAACCGATTTTTTATTACATTACAAAATAATGCTTTCGTGAAGGTATAGCTTGTATTCAGTTTAGGTAATACAAAATGAAATTAAAAGACATGAGAGGAACATCAATAGAGACGAAGTCAATCATTTGTTAAAACTTACAATTTCACCTGCCTTTTAAAGATTTATTAATTATTTCAATTTGCGGAATCTCATTTCTATTGCAATTTGTCTCCATTTTTCTTCCTAACTCATAGTAGTCAATATATATAGAAATTAATTAAAGGAAACAAAGGAAATGCTTTATCATTCCGTATAGAATTATATACGCTTCGTTTCTTTTAGGAACGTGCCCTCATACACATAATAAGTTAAATCGTTCCAAGATTCATTTTAGCTTTTTCGTATAGTCACTAAGTTTCTATGAACATTTCCAAGACGGTGATTCTAAGTGAGAGTTAATTATAATCTAATATGTCCATTAAAGATGATGCACATTTCTGCGTGAACTAAAATGAAAATATGAAAACTACTTCGTGTACAGAGTGTTAAAAATTGGTCAAAGATATTAAGAATGGCTTTTAAAGTATACACAGTTATTACGTTGTATCACCGTTTTAATAATGTCACATTAACGTAACAGATACATCAGGTTGATGCACAGAGTTTAAATTTAACTTAAATACAAAATTAATTTATTTTAAGTAAAGAAGAAAACTAACCAATAATATATTCTCCTGCATTGCTTACGATTAATTCCTAATGTTCTGGCAATTTCCTCGCTTGAAAACATCTCGTTGTCATTTGGAAAACTAAAAACTTCGCAGAGCATCTTCATTATTAATCTAAGTTCCTCGAAGAATTTTTGGAAAGAGAACGAAAAAGATAAAAATCTGAGACCATACCAGGAGAATGGGACACATGTGGAGAAACCCCCCAAACCGAGAACTTTTATGATGTGAACAATAAAAGGGTGGTTTCTTTAATTATTTGGAAGTATTTCGTAGTAGATTTACACCAATCGTTACATGCATATTTGATCTACCAATTGCACCACCCTTGTAACTTCTACTAAATTGCGCCCGCTGAGAATACCCTCATAATCGCTTCTACTAGGGTTGTTTTTTTTTCAACCTCCTATCGCACAGTATGAAGGCCAGGTATGCGGCCGACGCCGACGGGTGGTGTGCGCACTAAGCAACGAGTCAGGGACATAACGCCGAATGGACATAACGCCGAATGGACACAACGCCGAAACTTGGACACAACGTCGAAACGAATTGTTGGACACATCGCCGAAACTGGACACAACGCCGAAATCAGCCGTTGGACACAACGCCGAAAAAGGACACAACGCCGAAATGAGTAGTTGGACATATTGCCGAATGTGGACACAACGTCGAAAAGCAAAAATGGACGTTGCATAGATCGGAAATCGGACGTCGAAGCCGAAGTTTCACAACATCGAAACAGCTTAATGGACATATCGTCGATTGGACACTACGCCGAAACCTCTTTCTGCATTAATTTTAATTATCAGGCCAACGACTTGTCCGTTTATATTAAAAGACTGTGCAAACTTGGGAAATTTAGAAAATTCCACGAGCATGTACACTATTTTGCTTTCATTCAGTACATTATATTCCATTTTCGAACGTCAATTACCTTAATTATTACAAAAGTGATGTAAATTTAAATACATCAGGGTGGCCCATTGAAAAGGTAACACGCCGGTTTTGGGACACTTCGACCAGTTTCTTAAAAAAACGCTCGGACACGTCGATTTTCTATTTTTGGGGGACAACTTTTGATGTCAAATTTGACTTTGTCAGGTCAACCCCCTAGCCCCAGCAACCCCTAACTCAATAATTTAAATAGGGAAAAGGAGTCGAGCGACCCCTCATTTGAAGCGTGTTTTAATTCTCTATTCGACAGTACAAATGAAAATTAGTTTTATTCAATTTTTTTTTCGCCCCGATGAAAAGCACCCTCCTGATTAACTAAGGTGGGGCTGTTGTTTAGGAAAAATCCTGAATTACATCACTTTTTACCTTATGAACGGCACAGTTTGATGTCAAATTTGACCTTATCAGGTCAACCCCCTAACCCCAGCAACCCCTAACTCAAGAATTTAAATAGGGAAAAGGTGTCGAGCGACCCCTCATTTGAAGCGTGTTTTAATTCTCTATTCGACAGTACAAATGAAAATTAGTTTTATTCAATTTTTTTTTCGCCCCGATGAAAAGCACCCTCCTGATTAACTAAGGTGGGGCTGTTGTTTAGGAAAAATCCTGAATTACATCACTTTTTACCTTATGAACGGCACAGTTTGATGTCAAATTTGACCTTATCAGGTCAACCCCCTAACCCCAGCAAACCCTAACTCAAGAATTTAAATAGGGAAAGGGTGTCGAGCTACCCCTCATTTGAAGCGTCTTTTAATTCTCTATTCGAATTTTTGCTTTTCGGCGTTGTGTCCACATTCGGCAATATGTCCAAGTACTAATTTCGGCGTTGTGTCCTTTTTCGGCGTTGTGTCCAACGGCTGATTTCGGCGTTGTGTCCAGTTTCGGCGATGTGTCCAACAATTCGTTTCGACGTTGTGTCCAAGTTTCGGCGTTGTGTCCATTCGACGTTATGTCCATTCGGCGAAGTGTCCAGGTCCCTAAGCAACTACGATTACTACGAATCTCCCCATCCACACGCTCTGTTACTGCCGAGTCCTACATGGCAGTTGTTGGTGAGCTGCAGACACGTAAACATGGATATGTCTATTGGATATCTCGCCAAATGTGAATTGCGAAGTGGTATTCGTTTCTTGCAGACAGAATGGAATAGTGCAGCAGGAATTCATCGAAGTATGAGTCGTGTGTATGGAGACAGCTTTAGGTTGACCATAAGTGAATTGTCGATGAAATTTCCGGAAGTTTCAAAATCTTCCCTGCACTTTATTGTTATAGTTTATAGTTGCGGTACAGAAAACTTTGTGCTCGCTGAATCTTAAAGATGTTGACTGTAACGGAAGTTACAAACATGTTGATAAAATTCTTCAAGTTCGTGGTTCAAATGTTCGTTAAATTTTTCAATCTTGGTAGTACGCTTGGACCTACCTTTTCGTACTTTTCCTTCCCAGGCTAGCTCAGTTGGGGATGAAAAGGATTAAATATAAATTTGATAAAACTTTCTCAATTTACTCAGGTTCGATATCATTAAAGAATGCTTTCATCAATTAATTTGGAAAACACTGATTTTATTTAAATGCAAACGCTTATTTATGATACCTCCAGTACGTCTGAAGAGGTACTTAACCTTTCATTTAGCGTCGAACTTTATGCAAAATACGTTTTTACTCTCCTTACAATTAGGTAATAATTATTGAAAAATTCCATAAAATCAATAACAAAATCAATTTATTACGCAGTTATTAAAAGTAAAACAAAAATGTACGATTCCTAGAAAAATAACCTTAATTTCTACCTAAATAAAACAAGCTGAATGGCCAATTTTATCGCTTGCTAGCAAAACGTTGACATCAAGATACCAAAAATGATGCGCTACATCCGCTTATATTTTAATTTAATTCAAAACGCAATTATAAAATACGCCTAAAATTCAGTTTTTCTTTCCACTAACCGTCTAAATCAATAAGTAAATAAAATTTTTTACACAGTACCTTAATGTTTATATACCGTAGCGCGCTAGCGTCGAAGATCTTCGTAGTACCTGCCAACGGCCGCTCGATTCGTGGTCCGCTTGACAGCGAGTTGCCTCAAAATTCCTCTTCCAATTTGTGTAAAATTCACTTAGAAAAGTTCCAATTCACAACAAAGCGAGTCTTTCATTAATTACCACAATGCGATTTCTCGTAAAACAACAAGGCATATACTCAAACGACAAAAGCGTATACTCAAACGATAAAGCGAGCACGTGACCCCCTCAAGGATTTTCACTGATAAACTAACTTAGGGAGCTCACCCTTATTTATTGATGTAGCTCCTTTTTTTTTTCGTTCGATAATTAATCTCACTTCTTGGAGTTCATTCACACTTTACGCACATTAAATGCACATTTGGTTTATATACGCTGATATAAAACTGTTTATTAACACGTATTGAAGCTTTTAAACTCACCGTAGTGACACTCTTAACCGCACTTAATGGTACCTTTTTGGTACCTTACACCGCTTTGTTCTGCAAATTCGCTTAATAAAATCAAAATTATGGTGCGAGTCTTAGCACCTTCACACTCTTACGGCCTTACTTCGACTAAGTTTGTCCACTCACACTCACTTCCCCGCTTACCCTCATATACAATTTAATAAAATGTTATCTTATTCTGCACCTGCCAGATAAGACACTTGCGCTCTTATACTATTCATTCTGCTTAACTTTCTTACATATTAAATGAAACCTCCTACGTACTTTACTAAAAACATTTTCCATATATACAAACTTGAAAAGTAAAAAGTAATTAATTTAATTTAACCAAAAATTAACGCCCGTTACATGACCGACAACCACAAAACTCTCCGAATGGTTGCAGCTTTGTCGTTTCTTGATACTGATGGAGGTCTTTTGAAATCCCTTGTGATCCTGGGATCAATATGACCCGCTCGAAATGAAACGACAATGGATGCACACAAATTATCCAAACAACCGTATGGTTATGGCAACTGTTTTTTGGGATCGAAAAGGTGTGTTGCTTGTGGAGTTTATCTAGCCTGCAGATTCTTATTGTGAAACTGTGAGACGCTTATATGGTGAGCCATTCAAACCACAAGAAGAGGCATGCTGACTTCTGGAATTGTTCTGATTCATGAAAATCCGTCCTCACAGTGCTCGTGCAACCCAACCCTTGGTCAATTTAAATGGAACATTTTGTGACACCGACCTTATAGTTCCGACTTGACTGACGTCCCTGAATTGAAGAAGTGGTTTGGGGGGTGGCGCTTACAAACTGACGGGGAGCTGAACGAAACCGTCGCAACCTTGACTGTGCACTACTTTTGGTAATGAAATCATTTTTTTATATTCACTAGTCTTTCCTTTATAACCACTCTGAGGTTGAAAAAAAACACCCTTCGTATTAAACAATGATAAATCACATTTATCATGCTAAAGTTGTTTACCGAAATCTGCTACTTCGTTTTGAATAAACGTATTTTATTGACAATCCAACTCTAAATTTAACAACCAACCGAAACTGTCTATTTTTTAAATTTGAGCCAATTAGGATCTGATTACACTGGCAATCTTTATATACTAAGGAGTAGATGATTACAGCGATAATATTTTACGTTGCCGTGATTACATTTCATTAACTACTGCATTGAAAAAAAAACTTAAATTTTCTTTGAATTGTCTTGACGAATACAACTCGTGGTAGGAATATTTTGGTAATTTTTGTCAGTCAGTAGGTACCACTCATAGTTGTTGTCTTTAGAAAATCGCCACTCGTGCTAGATTTTCGTCACAACAACTATTCGTGATCTGACAGTCAAAAATTATTACCGGCAATATTCCTACCACTTGTTGTATTATATACGAAAATCGCACACAAAGATTCAATACCCAATGAAAACCTTGCTTTATGTTGGTGCCATGGCAATATAAAGTCTTTTCCTCCTGGGTACGAGGAGAAATATTTCGGGAAAGAAAAATCAATTTCCATTGCACATTCAGCCACTTCATCAATGTTCTCTATAGAATTCTCACCAAAACGAGCCACTTCTTCGCGACTTCTGTTTGTTCGGTTACTTTAGTTCCAATTCCTAGACAATCTTAATTGATAGTTTAGAAAAATTATGTTTACTTTCCCGTGCATGTACAGACACACGTGTATACACATAGGGAAAGTAATGTAATCGGAAAAAATCGATCTCTAGGTTTTGATGAATCTCAACGTTTTGGGTCCTCCTGAGTCCAAAACTCTTTGGAAAAGGTTTGTCCGTGAGTGCGTAGGTGGGTGCGTACGTTATGGCTGCGGAGCCTAAACTACTAGACCAATTTGATGAAATTTAAAACTAAGGCCTATAAATAAGCTTCATGGGTAAAATAAGCTTCTCTTCAAAATCGGCCCAAACTAGGGGGGTTACTTTGGGAGCAAACATTCAAATTTTAACCCAAACTAATTTCCCTTGGTGAAAAGTTAGTAGACATGGTTACAAATAAAACGCCGTTTTTCGTTTGTTTCTAAATTCAAAATGGCGGCCAATACAGCAATTCTCCATGCTTTTTCTTATTAGGGTCTAGCGAGGCCTTGGTCTAGCTCAAGAACCGTTTAACTAAATTAAAATTTGAAAATTGGAAATTATAGCCAAGGGATGGCTAGAACTATTACTTATAATTGGTAGGTAAAGAACAAAAATTAAACGTAGCGAATTTATTGGAACGTTGAATAAAGTTGCCTTAGTTTTTAACGTATAATCTAAAAATGTTGGTAATAAAATACAGGGGATTGCATTTAAAAGAAACCTAACTTTGACATATTACAATTTTGTGAACCATCATGTATAATTGTAAATAATTTAAAAAAAAAGGCGTTATCAATTTACATACATATCTCACCAAAAAATGAAGCTGATATCTTGTACCCTTTAGGCACAAGATTTTTTTGAGTTATTACGCAAGAACTATTTTATTTTGAGTTCTTATTCAAAACACTATTTTATTTAATACGTCATTATAGTAAACACGGCGGGAAAGTTGTGTGCCAGTTTACTAGTCGTTTCATTTTATATTTTCTTAAATGATCTGTATCTTTATTCATATCCTGGAAATTTTGTCTTCGTGTACCGATGGCAATGTATGATTTCATTGCCATCGATGTTGCACTCAAAAAAATTTCCGGATAGAATAGACGCCTGGGGATATTATAAGTGAAAGTTTCGTAGTAATCTGGAGGAAATATAGTGGCATTGTTAAAACTACCGTAAAGTAAAATTGGAGTAGACACGAAAACAATGACGACAGTGTACGAGAAGGAAACACTACAATATAGGTAGGTAGGTACGTACATGGAAGAATGCAACAAATCAAAGAGCAGTTATATCGATGGAAGAGATTAGTACAAAGTCAGGAAGTAAAAATATTAACAAGGTAGTGGCCCCATTAAGTGAGAATATTACACGCATTGGAATTAGATTGATTTATCTGGCCAGTATTCACTGAGAGTAAGTAATTTTTTAGGCGTAAAAAGTATACATAAATATACCGACAAACTTTTAGGGGTGGCAGGGTACATCAAAACAAACATTTTTTGCTTTATAAACATATGTCGGGAAACGGTTCGTTTTCGTGGTTCAGTTTGTTAAAGTTTGTAAAAAAAATTGTTTTTTATTCATATTTAAAAAACGCTTCTGCCGATTTTAATGAAATGTACGCTAACTCTCGTTAAGTGTGACGCTTTGAAACGTAAATATCCTTCATCTAGCATGCAGAACAGTTACGAGCATTTATTTGTATAATATGGTCTACCTATTAATGTATTATAATGCAAAATTGTACATCTTATGATAACAATAACGAACTCTAAACATCCACCACTTATACAACAACAATAAACTTTTGCTGTCTCCTCATTCAATTTTTATATCATCTTATGATAACAATAACGAACTCTAAACATCCACTACTTATACAACAACAATAAACTTTTACTGTCTCCTCATTCAATTTTTAATTCTTACTTTCAAATTCCACATTACCTTGAATAAGTTTAGAAAACAAAATGAGTTTGAAAAGTAACAAATGGGAATACAATGATTAATTTAAACGAAATCGAAATGCATTTCTTATAAAAAACCAGATATAGTCATAATTTATTTTTGTATCAAGATCTAAGGTAATTTTTTGTGAAAAGTTTCCACTTTAAAGGTAGAAGAAAATCTGTCGTGTGAAACTGCCTGAAAACAAATCTCACAACGATTTCTTTGTTCCCAAACCCGAAACTATGCGCATTGGGACTCCCTTACCGTGATTTGTGGTTGGATTCGCATCTGTGGAGGATTTATTATACCTCGGTTCTTTAAATTTTTAATGGATAAACTTATTTGGTTTACGTATGCCAAGTGATAACATATTTCATACCTACTTTCTTAAATTTGCCTAGTATTTTATATATGCGTATAACGCCATGCCGACATTTGTAACGATTACAAAGTGAAAACAATAACATTTTTATTTCGACTTTATTTTGAAGTTAGCCTATTTTTAGGAAACCATGAATTGTATTCATGTTTATTTATTTCATTTTTTTATACAATAGGTGACACGAATACTTGAAGCATGAAATACCTATATTTTCCTTAAATGTGAGTTGGCTACACCTCAATTTACATAACCCTCGGGATAGAGCTTTAGCATATACTTCTCAACTGAATGTAAACAAAACTGTTCACGTTGTTTATTTGTAATAGTAATACAATGAAGATATGGCGTTAATTAATTCAACATTAACTTATAAAACCACAATATACAATTCAAAATTAGAGCAGAGTAAACACCTCGATTGTGTG
This sequence comes from Pyrocoelia pectoralis, assembly GCA_036250285.1. NCBI lineage: Eukaryota > Metazoa > Arthropoda > Insecta > Coleoptera > Lampyridae > Pyrocoelia > Pyrocoelia pectoralis. The sequence continues at coordinate 54,295,950 of CM070074.1, forward strand.
AATATCTGTTTCTGCTTACATCATAGTTATTCGTAGTTACATTTGGATTTATAAATAAAAATTCAAAGCTATTCAAATTGTGCACGTTTTTAGTACAAATAACTATACAACATTAACAGCAACAGGTAAACCCATTTATTACAAGGCCATTAGTTTTTCTTCAACAGGAAAGTCGCTTGCATCATTTCTTGCATTTCAAACACTTGAACTTGTAACTAACATGATAGGGAAGGAAATGAATCTCATTTGACTACTTTTTCAAGGAAAAAAAGAAATTAATTAAGTACCTACCTATACCCTTTTAGTGGCATGGCAAGGGGTAAATCTTTAAATGCTTACCGATTATATTATACGTATTCAAAAATAAATTTGAACAGTAAAAAGTGTTTTAATTGGAGCTGTCCACCAAAATTGATTTTACTTAACCTTTTGCATCACAGCACACACAAGCCTTTCCAAAATCGTCTATATAATTTGTATTACTTTCTATTAGTCGTATTAGCGTCCCAGGATACCCCTCAATCTGCATCGCGGGTCGTCGTGGCTAAACAACACAAAAAATCAAACTGGCCCTACTTCATCCTCTAATCCATCTAACTCACATGACTCAACTTTGACCCAGAGGCAATCTCCTAGAGTCAACTCTGATCAGTTAGACAAGTGGGACCTTGAAAGCAAGAAGAGACAGAGGCGGGATAATTCAACCTCGACTCAACCTCTGAAGAGATATGGTTGGCCACAGCCCCAATCGGCGGCGGGCAGCAGCAAAGCTATACCAACTCGCAACACAGCTACAAAGAAGCTACCGAAAGGCAACTTAGGGTAGCAATTATAGATACCAATAATCTTCTGACCAAATTGTCAGCTAACGAGGCAGATATGTTGGAAAACCAGCTGCTCAAGGCTCTTGCCCAGTATATTGTCCCATATCTGAGGTAATACAGGAATACTGTCTTCTATGGCTTCGTAATGCTGCCATTTGGGTTTCGGAGGAATCTTTCCATTGAACTGAACCACAAGGGAGACGTCCAAAGGGGTTATCGTAATCCCAAAATAACGTACATTCTCTTATACAAACATCATGGAGAAAAACTAAGAGAGCACTCTTCTGAGGACGTGCCTTAACTCGCAGGACGATATTGATCCTCTGCCCAACTACATTATGGGGTCGTTTGAACAATGGTGTACACATTCCTTGCAACTCTCTAAACTCAGAAACTATTAAAGTTATCGAAATGCGGTTTTCATCTAGTCCTACATTGGCAACAAATACTGATGCCAACTATGAAGATAAAATAGAAGAATATGAAATAGTTAACTTAGATAAAAACGTCTCATTAAAGAATGGCACGAATGTCTCAATGTCGATTATAATCGGAGCAAAAAAGAATTTTAACAATAGTAGGTATTTGGACTATACATTTAAATTATTATTATTGCATCTTTTGAACAAAATTCATGCGGTCGCCAAAAATGTGTAACATTGACTCATTGGGACCCACACCAGATACTATCGCAATCCTACAGTAAGCAATACAGTGGCAAACCATAGAGAGGTAGATTTTTATTCATTTATACTCCAATTTAAGTGCTTTAATCGACTGTAGTCACTTCTATTTCTTCCAAAATAATCTTGACGTATTCAGCAGAACTCTGCTACTTTTGTAGTATCGTAGTAATTATATTTTGAATAGCTTCGATATGGTTATGCTTATGATACCTACTTTCATTAATTGCAACAACAGTCCTTCCTTTTCAAATTATAAGTTTCATGTATTATTTATTACTAGGAAAAATTCATTAAAGTTGGCAAAAACGTATGAACAATTATAATGCGTCAATGCGTCATTACAATACGATCAATAACTTCTTTCATGCGACAATCGTATTATAACTTCATATGGTTATAAATCTGCATAATCGCTTCACAAGCAATTATTTATTAAATCCGTTGTTATTTTAAAGCTATTCATATTTTTATATGAAATTCTGCAAACAGTCGTTTTCAATAATCCTATTTCACTCACTAACGACATCTGCTTTATTATGCCAATGAAAAACAAATTTCATTTACATGTTAATATAATTTGTATAGGAAAATATTGCATTGGAAATAATCCATTCATAAAGGCGGCTATCCTTATTTACTGCGACGAAATTGCACAAATTTTGTATGAATCTGTCGTGTAAATTGTGCAATTTGTTTTTTGTATTTATGTATCAAGTACATGTACTTTATCCTCAAACACGCACAGTTGAGCTGCGGTTGAGTTATCCAACCATTACGCCCATTTGAAATGTACATTTCCTTGGGAATGTTCATTAGTTCAATGTCTTAGTCCTTATTGCATTATAAAGAAATACGTGTGCGTTTCGTCTTCAGGGTTGCAATAAATTTAAGGTTTAATGAGTTTCTTTCTGTGCAAGGACCACAACTGACCTTATTGATCATTTACCAAGGTATCACGATAGTGTAATCGGTACGGTATTAAAGCCAATTGGAATTGGTGATCGAACTAGAAAAATATTAGAATGTACTGCTAATGCAGAGCTGGTGGTATATTTTGAGTTAGATCCATATTCAAGTAGCGACTTATGTAAAAGACAAAAGCCGTGTTACAGACCAAGCTTCAAAAATAGTGTATTTCAACAATAATGGTGTTTCAACTCCACACCCATAGTGAATGATTATTTGTGAATGGAGATCACGTAGAAAGCTCCAACCTTTGACATGTACAAAGATGAAGTTACCCTTAACGAGGATATAAATAATTTGAACATTAAAACACCTTTTGTCATTTTAACCTATTTTCTTACTGAAGATATCCTAGATTCGCAAATAATGAAACTCCTGATATGTCGAATAAGTTGTATACGATTGAACCAATACCAAAGATTAGACTCTTTGCCAATACTTAAGATTTTCTTAAAACATTATCAGAACGGTTCTATCTTGGAAAAACAATTGTGAATCTATGGTACATTTACGAGGCAGACTACATTTTTGCAATATATCTCCAGTACGACACATAAGTATGTGTATGTCGTAAAACTGTATAAGTTATGTACACCAGAAGGATATACACATAAATCAGAGTGTATGCTGGAAAAGAAGATAGAGACGTTGATGTTGGACATTAAAGCTCCACTGTTGTGCAGCTTTTTGAGTCGGCCACACGAAGCTAGAATGTGTTTCGCGGAAAACTGTTATTCTAGTCAAAGACTCACTGAAATATTATATACTAGGAAGGTAATATACTTACTGTGGAACACTTCAATCAAACTGAAAAGCAGTTCCAACTGAATTAAAAAAAGGAATAAAAAAGGAGAAGTCATGAGAGAAACTTAGAAATATGGAAATTATAAACTAGCATGACAAACGCCTCGTTTTAATGGTCCTTTCCATACGGCAACACTCATATTCACAGATAATTTGTTGCGCCCTTTAATTTGTTTGTATGTCGATTGATCGTAAGAAAAAAAACCACAATGAAGTGGTTAAATCGAAATGGATTACAATCCAAGTGATAGATTACAATCGGGCCCAAGGAAGGGGTTGGCCAAATGCCTTCATACAATTCAATATTACGGAAACGTGTGATGTGGTATATATGTGAGGCAGTATTATTTAAAATAGATAGGTACCTAAATTTATAAAAGAATGTTATGGAAAGGTAGCATTTGAACTACTGTTACTTGGTACCACCGTTGTGAATAGTTTTTATATGGTATCATCACAAAAACCGAGAGTCTTAGAGTTTAGAAAACGTTTATTTGTTTCATTAGTTAGCAATTTCTATTTATAAAAAAAGGAAGATACAAAAAGTACAAAGAGGAGAGTCCACACCTTAAGGGCATCAGAAATGGGGGTTTTTAAAGCTTTACAAAAATATTTTAGAAAGAACAGGAGACACAGTGTTTTTCAGTGTGTTTTTACGGCTCTGCACTTTCTAACTTTACTAGTAAAATGCCTTACCGGAGTTATATGTATACAATATATTTTATGTACCAGGTCAAAAGTTCTCGACAACCTATGATGAACCGAAATAGATACCTTCCAATTCTGAAGTTAATTAGATCTTCCCTACCAGAATCTGCTAAACCTACAACAGCCCCAACGGCATTTTGTTGAAACTTCTTACTTATTATGATAATTACATTAAACTTTACCGAGGTAACCAAAGTAACTGGGATACCTTGTAACGTAACTATGAATGAAAATGTGATTCAAAACCAGTAAGATAAAGTTGTTAATAAACTTTATTTAAAGGAAAACATCTTTTTGATTCCGTAAATGTCCTTTTTACTTCCCGTGCATATACACACGTGTATACACAGGGAAAGTATTGTAATCGAAAAAAAATGTGACCTCAAGATTTTGATGAACCTCGACGTTTTGGGTACCCCTGATTCCAAAACCACCATTTTTGAAAAATGTTTGACTGTGGGTGCGTGCGTCAAAAATTCAATATCGATTTTCTCAAAATCTGTACCAAGCATTTTTTTGTTTTTTGAAATGTTATAATAATATCGTTGATGAAAAATTACTGCCATTAAATTAATTTCTTCATACGTAATACTTCAGTGCAAAATTTTATTTCTTCATCTTTGTTAGCAAAAAAGTTATGCATTTTTGAAATATTCAACTTCAAAAAGTACCCATAAACCTGTACATAGTAATACTGAAATCAAACAGGATAGTTATATACCTAACGAAATCAGGTAAAATAGTAACTTTACTAGCTAGGTATACAAAATAGTTAGATACAATTATTTGGAAATAGGGAATGTAATGTGTCTATGTGTAAATAGTGCATTAGTTAGATATCGGTAGGGTCATTCTATGACAACCGGTATAAAATCTTCATTAATAGATATAAGATGTAAGTATAATATCAGAATACAGAATAATATTATGAAGACATGACACAAGTAACCTATGCTGTCAGGAAGTGGCTGACTATGGTGTATGAAGGAAAATAGGTTACATGCAAAACAGAAATGTGCAACTAAAAATAAAAAGAGTGATAGTGTAGGTGTTTAGGTTTAGCAAATGGCACCCTTATTCAACGCAGACCACAAAAAATAATACTCTTTTGTTTAAGAAGGATGCTTGAAATGGTATCTTCTACTCGATAACTTACGCCACAAATATGAAATGGTAAATGTTTGCTTCTAACATTTTTGTTATTACAATTCGTGACGCTATACTCTACCTACTTTAATTTGAACACATAAACCTATAAACTTCCGTAAATTGTTTACTTTGCTAATACGTTTTCCATTCAAGGACAATAATTATGGTAATTCACTACAAAACTGATATGCAAAAACTTCTATTTTAAACGAGACTCGTAAAATATAGGTATAATATTACGGATTTAAACCAGAATAATAAAAAATACATAAAATAGGCATATTAGGGTCTAATTTAAACGTAGCACTAAAAGTTCAGCTACAAATGATGCGTTTCATAGTAAATTGAGAAATTTTCTAGATATAACATAGTTGAGTTGGGGAAAAGTTTGGAAAGCTATAAGAGTCGGAATTGCAGTTGTGAACTTGTTATTTTTACGATTACTACGGGTACTTATGGAATTATGAAAGTTACTTAAGCGTTTATTTCGTTTAATTTCATAGGATAATGCTACCTATTTAATCTTAAACGAAGTGTAAATTTTAATTTGAGCATTAAATTCTGAGTTGTTATGGAGATAACATACTTCGACATAAGAAATAGTCCAGTAACCTTATACTTCAGACCTTGCGTCAAATCCGGTAGTTCTGATTTTTTGCTGACTTATTTATGATGTTGGCCCAATGAATAATCCAAGTTTGAGACCTCGAGCGCCGAACGCAACCATGGCATAAATCGAAAAAACCGCAACATTTTCGACTTTATTTCAGTTTTTGGCGATTTTAAGCCTAAAGGACTAGTTTTTCGATAATACCTAAGCAGTAAGTTTTTAAAGTAGACTAAATTGTCTACAATATGAGACGAAAACTGTCTCTGTAGACCCAATAGTTTCCGAGATAAAGCTTTTCAAAGTTTCTCATTTTTGTCGAACTTCGCAATTTTTAGCAATAATTTCTTGTTCTGAACGAATTTTGATCCTATTTCTTCGGGCCCCCACCCTCGATTATATTGTTGTGTATTCTAAAGAGGTTTGAGGAGTACGCAGACTCCCCCTCCCCATCTTTTACATTTTTCATATTTCTGAAATATACCCCTGTAGCTCTGTACGTTTTATGGTGGGATGTTAAAATTAAGTTAATTTTGCCTTCTTGGAAGGGCGCGGTTGAGGTTCGTCCGTATGTTGATCATCGTATCGTGATGGCATGTCCCTATCAGGGGATCGTGATGTATCGTCGATGTCTTGTGCCCACAAGACAACCTCCATGTCGACATCGGACAGATCGTCGCCTTCTGGGGAATCGAAGTCTATTTCTACTGCAATATCCGGTACGTTGTCAAGGAGGCCCCGCTGCAGTGCCTGCAGACTGATGAGAATGGGCGAAGTTAGGTGAACAGATGGGGGGGGGGGGTCAAGCCCCACAGATAATATGAGAAGAGGTATGTATATTTGTATAACGTCTATAGTTTTTTAAGATGTCACGGTAAGCTAGAGGGGCTAAATTGAAGTTTGGAAGGGCTTAGCCCCCCAAGCCCCCCCCCCCCCCCCCCCACTTCGTCCATGCTGATAAGCTTGTCATCCCTGTCTTCCTGCAGCTGCACTCGTTCCTACAACCCCTCTTGCAACCGCAAGAAATCATCCACAAGAGGTGTTGTGGGGCTGCGCCTCTGGACATCATTTTGGGGCAGAGGTCTTGTGACTTCGATATCCACCCCCAGGGAGAGGGTACAGTGTGACTCCCAACCACGCCTGTACCTCTGTAGTTCTAGGAACCTCTGATAGAGCCCGCCTGTGTTACTTGAGTGGCGCCTAAAATATTGCTAAAAATTGCGAAGTTCGACAAAAATGAGAAACTTTGAAAAGCTTTATCTCGGAAACTATTGGGTCTATAGAGACAGTTTTCATCTCATATTGTAGACAATTTAGTCTACTTTAAAAACGTACTGCGTAGGTATTATCGAAAAACTAGTCCTTTAGGCTTAAAATCGCCAAAAACTGAAATAAAGTCGAAAATGTTGCAGTTTTTTCGATTTATGACAAGGTTGCGTTCGGCGCTCGAGGTCTCAAACTTGGATTATTCATTGGGGTAACATCATAAATAAGTCAGCAAAAAATCAGAACTACCGGATTTAACGCAAGGTACCACCCCTTTCAGGCGACAAGGTTACTGGACTAAAATGCACATGGAATAAAATTACTTACTTAGACACAAAAAAAGCGGTACCTATTCAAAACTGTGACAATCTGTTTGGCTACACAACATTTACTATTTATTTAGAAGCTGCTGAAAAAGATACTTAATTGGTTTAGAAATATTTCGTTTAGTAAGAATGTTATCGTCCATAACGTGTTGCCATATATTTTAGCAACCAAAAGTCTTAGTTCTGCCCTAATAAAGTTTTTGTAACCAATAAAATTTTAAAGCTAAGTTGTAAAAGCTCGAATGTACTTATGATTACATTGGATTATTCATATTAGTAATAATAAAATAATAAATGGTTTATTAGTAATAATTAACGGGAAAATAGTATCCTATCAAACATCGTAAGTATGTGCAAGTTTTAACATCAGTCAGCTAAATTGTGTAACATCAAAAAATAATTATTTATTATTGAAATGTACCACTATTATCATGTCGCCATCTGGTATAGTTTCAATCTAAACCATCACAATTTAATTATAATTATAACTTATAGGTATATTTGTCGATACACCGACCGTATTGCAAACATTTCAAAGAAAATGTAACACTACTGTTTCTAATTATGTTACAAAATGTGAATAACTAAGGAGAAGTGATCAAGACATTTTTGCTCTCCAAATTACACCCTTAATGGTAAACGTAGGTTTAAAGAATTATGTATACCACTTTAACTCCGCTTTTATGTTTTAATTAATATATACTGCTGCATTTCTGTTAATTACAATTATATTACTCAGATATACCTAATGACGTGATTTTTAAAAGATTCGCACAGCTCGCACCAGTCAGTTTATAAAACATAAAACGCTTTAATTAGCAGCTTTTACCAGGATGATACAAATTATAAATTAAATGGTATAAATAAGAGAACCTTAAAGCTCTTTTAAAGACTCTAATTAATATAATTTATATTTATTTTCTAAACTGGGGTTTTTAAAAGAAATGGCTTACATAAAACGTTTTACAATATGTATCTTTTTTTAATTTTTATCTTAACGTAATTTGCTCCTACTACAATTTATATTTTACTTGCACCCCGTCACTTTCAGACTAATTACTACTCTGTCTTTACACTTTCGAAGTCAATATTATATGGAACGAACGTTGGGATAAAATGACAAGATTTTTGTATTTATGAATTAATCCTACTTGAACTAAATTAGATTTAAGCAATTTCTTTGATTATGCGTAACTTTTTACTATAATGTTACCAAATAAACAAATTGATAGATAGGTATGTTTGCCAAGATATAAAGAAGAAATCTCTTGGTACTAGTGTCGTGGTGCTGAAGTGAGAGCATTATAACAAGAGACAACAGATTCAACAAGGAAGGAGTAAGATTAGGTAGGGTAAATATAACGGAAAGTTTGGAGAGATAAGGACGGAAGGGGTGCCGAGTACTTAAGGGGAAGGCTTGATATAAGGAGGAAGAAAATGGTACAGATGTGTGAAAACAAATATTGGTGGGACGACGAGAGGGGAAAGTGCAGATTATGTGGCAATGGTTGGGAGAGCATAAATCACATTCTCGAGTAGTGTGAGGAGCTAAGGGAAGAAGTTGGAGAGACAGTTTAGGGGGGGGGGGGATGGATGAGGTAGAAGACAGAAGGAGGATGGATTATAGGAGGAGGATAAAGGGGAGGGGGTTTAAAAGGATATAAACTGGTTTAGTTAGTTAAGGTGTACTTAATGACTAAAAATTGTTTTGTGAAAAATCTAAATATTTAAAATAAAATTAATTTAGTATTACTAATACTTTGTCTATTCAACAATCTATAATGCAATCTAATTGTAAAACACACTAGTATTTTTCATGCGGCAATAAGGATCAAAATTTCCTACTTTTCAATGAAAAATAGATAGTGTGCTCGTTTTTCATACAGGGTGGCCCATTGAAAAGGTAACACGCCTGTTTTGGGACACTTAGACCAGTTTCTTAAAAAAACGCTCGGACACGTCGATTTTCTATTTTTGGGGGACAACTTTTGATGTCAAATTTGACTTTGTCAGGTCAACCCCCTAGCCCCAGCAACCCCTAACTCAAGAATTTAAATAGGGAAAAGGAGTCGAGCAACCCCTCATTTGAAACGTCCTTTAATTCTCTATTCGACAATGTGAATGAAAATTAGTTTTATTCAATTTTTTTTCCGCCCCCATGAAAAGCACCCTCCAGATTAACGAAGGTGGGGGTGTTGTTTAGGAAACATCCTGAAACACGCCACCTTTGACCTTTTGAACGGCACATTCACTCTCAACCAGGAATCTTTATCGTGCCGGACATCGTATCTACAAGGCGATTTTACTTGTTTGGCGTGTTTCAGTTTTTCTCCGCTTTAGAAAAATGGCTACCTTGGTAGGGTACGAACTCGCTTACCTTAAAACCACCGAGGTAGTTCATTGAAGTTATTATTGAAAGTAAACGGGCATATCATTATAATTTTGTATTATAGTTTAAAATGTATGGATCTGCCTTTAAATTTAGACGTTTTATGGCCTACTATTTTGTTTCAAGCAATATAACGGTTTTAGTAGAGTAACTCTATTACTATACGAAACTTTTTTATGCGAAATGAGGAATCATTGAAAAGGGCATGAAGTTGAAACAAAAGTTGACGTCTATTACTGAAAACAAAAGGCAATAAGTGATTAAAGTACTTATAAGCAAGTTCTTCTGAAAAAAGTGCTTTAATAATGTAAAATTTAAAAATAAAGTTAGCGCGTACCGAGTTTTCGAAGGGATAAGAAAGTGGCAATGTATACTTTTTCTCATATTTTTTTAAAAACTAAGAGATAAAAATACAAGGATGATTTGGAACCGCCATCAATATATGCGAAAATTCTTTTATCAATTTAATCGATCTTCTAGCCCTTGTAGTAACTGAGTTGTGGACACGATGTATGGAACTAATACTTCTTATTTCTATCTTCAATCATTTTGTAAATTACAGAGTTAGTAGGTACATTTGTTTAACTTTTAATTGCTGGTAGCGTAGAGAGAATAATATTAACAAATGATCCTAATTAATGTAGCTTTGCCATTATCATTCAAATACAACTCGTTAAAAGTTTTATGGCAAGTGTAATAAATAATTCAAGGTTCATAAATGCTACGTGTATGTAGTTGTTTGTCACAATAAAATGGAAGTCATAGATTATTTAATAAGCAAGATGATAAAATATTAAATATTTTCCTTTACATACCTACTGAGGAGATAATCATACAAATTAGTGTGTGATACTCAAATAACAAATTTTTGCAATAAATCGATCGCTAATGAGTTTCCTAACTAAGATACCATTTTTGTCCCTTGATAAATGTCATTACTAGATTAAAAAGTTAAAAATTCATTTATCACTCACCATCTTTTCGCATTAAATTTGAAATACGCACTACTGAGAATATATTTACAAGAAACCAAACCACAACCAATACCAAAAAGCACTAGGTAGACACCTTAGGGCTTAGAACATACCATTATAGGTGTTTTCTTTTGCACGTTGTGGTTGACTTAAGTCAACCCTGTCAATAACACACCCTTCGTTTTATAAAAATAATTTAACTCAGTTCACAATAACCCTATTCGTTTTAAAAGCTTTGTTTAAGTTTTATATTAACCTGAGGAAGAAATGTCTTATGACGCAAGCTTGACGCAAGGCACTTCAATCACGTGTGTGACTTTGACTAACCATGTGGCGGTCCCAAAAGAAAACACGTATTATATGATCTAAGGTACACACTCAATACTAAGTTTCAAACCCATATTTTTTATAGTTTGGTATGTGATTTACAACAGTACTGAGTATTTATGGAAATTTTTTGAAAATTTTAAATTAAGTACGTACTTTTTGGAAAAAAATTTAATGAAAATTAAAATTTGTATTTTAAAAAAAGATTTTAATTATAGCCTATGTTGTGTTGTATATCACTGGAAAGAGCATACAAAATGCTGCAAAATGACACCTTTCCCAGCTTTCTAGCTAAATTAGGACAGCTCCTAGAGCGATTTAAAAAAAAGTCTCTCCACGCTTTTTTGGTCAGTCTTTGAAAATTTTGCATAGCCATATTTCAGAAACGGCTCGAGATAAAAAATTGAAATTTGGTATTTTTCTTACTCTCAGCACCAAATATGAGTAGGTATACCAAATTTTAGTAAAATCTAAAATGGTGAGATAACATTTTTATTAAAAGTGTGTTGATTTGACATGAAATGGCTCTTAAATTAAAGTGAAATACATAATGTCCCAGGGAAACAGTCCATTCTAAAAATCTGTTTACATAAGTTTTCTAGCCAAAAACGACGAGACACTTCAAATTTGGTATTAAGGGAGACATCTTATGACATCCATTGCGTTTCTCCCAATTCGTGACCCTACGCTCCACCCACAGCCTCCTTCGTTGAAAGATAATTTCATTCTCTACATGACCCTTAATTTTGTTTTTCATTTTTATTTATTCATTCTCGAGAAATAAAGATGAACGAATTAACATATTATCTTTTTTTCGTGCAATTATATTTCAAATGTTGAAAGCTTGTTTCGTAAATCTTCAAGGGATTCCGGTTTTGTGATGCCCCAAAGAAAAAATCCAAAGAAGGGCATACCATTTGTGTATGGAGGTCAATGGTGGTCATTTTTAACATTTAATAAAATAATGTTATACATTTCAGTTTCTTTAGTCAATAGGTAGGTATCTGTGTCCAAGATAAGGAGGGCCACTATGGGGATTTCGGAAACGGTAAGAGATAGAGTTTCGGTTAAATGGGAGAAAAGTTGGGCAATTTTGAGTCGAGTAAAATGAAATTTTTAAACTGACGAAATTCCGAACCGTTCCGAAGTTATGCGACAAAAAGCGAATTTTTAGGATTTCGTTTTTGACAAACTGTTACTTTGTCGTTGATGTTAACTAAAAAGTAAAAGAACCTTCTACAGGTACTTTTTAACGTTCTTTAACATGGCATACAGCAAATTGGAATCCGACGTTTCGTTTTCGAGCAACCATCATCAACTTTGTTTTTTTAAATACAGCCCTGATTTGTTTAAGCATAATATTAGAAGAGCTTTTATTCTGCATTCGAGCATGCATCACACTTTACGGTTTAATTGCGATTTTATACTTATTTTACTATTGTACTTAAATTTATTAGATTCTACTTTGGAAGATGGTCTTGATATTTTATCCTAAGCCGTAGTACGCAATTTTTGGTTTCAGCAGGATGGTGTACTTGCGCACAATTCACGGGTGGTTAAGGATTACCTTTCAAATAGGTCTGCCGAAAGAGTTTTAAGCACCAATTCTGAAACACCCTGGTCAGCTCGTTCTTCCGAAATAATCCCGCTGGATTTCATTCCTTGGGGGTACATAAGAAATTATGTTTACAAAAATATCTTTGGAATAGAAGAAGAACTCCGAAAGTTTGTACTTAACGCATTCCAAACTGTAAGACCTGCACTGTTACAGAATGCTTTGGATGCTACAGTTAGAAGATGCTATTTACGATTGGAGTATGAAGGAGGGCTTTTCGAGCATTTATTATAATTTTTTTTTAGTTATTGGTATGTGTCATGTTTAAATTTTCGTTTCATCAAACGTTATCTGTTCATTTATGACGTGTTGTTGAATGTTTGTAATTATGTACTTGGTGTTCAAAATTGAAAATTCTGTGTCATTTCATTAATTTGATGAGGAAAGCACAGTTAGCAAAAGTCCATTTATAAATAAAATTCAGTTTGAATGTTATTGAGGGGGGATACAGGTTCGTACTTAGGATTTTTTCCGCTGATCGTAAAGTAAGTATAAAATCGCAAATAAACCATAAAGTGTGATACATGCTTGAATGCAGAATAAAAGGCTCTTCTAATATTATGCATAAAAAAATCAGGACCGTATTTAAAAAAATAAAGTTGATGATGGTTACTCGAAAACGAAACGTCGGATTCCAATTTGCTGTATGCCATGTTAAAGAACGTTAAAAAGTACCTGTAGAAGGTTCTTTTACTTTTTAGTTAACATCAACGACAAAGTAACAATTTGTCAAAAACAAAATCCTGAAAATTCGCATTTTGTCGCATAACTTCGTAACGGTTCGGAATTTCGTCAGTTTAAAAATTTCATTTTACTAAACTCAAAATTGCCCAACTTTTCTCCCATTTAACCGAAACTCTATCTCTTACCGTTTCCGAAATCCCCATAGTGGCCCTCCTTATCTTGGACACAGTGTATAAAGTTGAATGTCACAAATCGATTTTTTGCGGATTATGAATTATCTTGGAACAAAGGAAGATTTTTGGCTATAATGAACATGACTCACCAGCATGTCGGTCCGTTCGTCCGTCCGTCACTTTTATATGACGTGACGTGACGTGACGTAAATAGTGAATAGTAGAAAGACAGCGGGCGAAGCTGCACATAAGCGGCTTGTGTTATGCATAAAAGTACAAGGGTTTAAGGGAGTGAAAGTACAATTCATAGTAAATGTATCTTAGAGATATGTACTATTAAATAACGGTTGTCTTGTATATTAGGAATCGTATTTTCGCGTACCTACTTGGGTATTAAAAATATCACAAGGATACGTTTATGCACATACATATAAGTACTTAACCCAAATCTATGTCATTTCATCATCTTAAGATATTTTTAATCATTCTTAATGTATAAATGCAGCAGTGTATAAGAAAAGTCACAAACTTCTGCGGGTGGACCAAGCCATTTCTGGGGGTTGCCATATGTATTTTGACGTATTAAGTTCGAACTAATATTTTCTATTGTAAATGACAATAATTTGCAAATATCCTAGATATTTACAAATGTGGGAATTTTTAAATGTCTCAGAGATATTTTCTTATAAATAAGGAAATTGTAATAGTCTTATTTCTTAATAATTGTTCAATTTATAGATATGTGCATAATATTTATAATGTTTTTAAAATACCTCTAAGATACTTACAAATGACGTCATTACAAATATCCCTAAGTTATTCTATATAAATAAAAATCACTGTCAGATATTTTTATTACACATAAAGACAAAAATGTAATTCACAATGTCTAAGGTACCTACCTTTATTTGTACAATCTGAGGTATCTTATTTCATGTTAAAATACTGTGGGTATTTAAAAGTAAAACCAAATATTGATATAAGATTGTGAATTAATTAAAAAACTTATTGTATTTGGTATAACAAATTTGTTTTTGTGACAGTTATGTTTAACCCCCCCTCCCCCCCCTCCCGTAATTTCCTTTCTTTACCTAACTCAAGTATGTACAGGGTTGAGTACCCATAATTAGTTTAACAATGGTGTACTTGACACTCTACACCTCACCCGCGAACTATAATGAAGGCAATTTGTTGTTTGTAAAAGTATATTTTTTGCATATTTTTTGTATCTTCTGTCGTACTTTTGTATACATAGAATCGATTGATTACACCGTAAACAACATTAATATACAAAATTGTGCTTGTTTTTGAATAAAACACGCTTTACAGGTTCTTCAAGGTAAAGAAAATTAATTTAGATAACTGGAATTTTTAGATAAAATAAATTCAGTTGTACAGTTCATTAAAAAATCAATCACAATCCGTGTATATTCAAGAGTTTCCTGAATATCAGTTTAACATACTTAATAGAACGCGAATAATCCATACTTTGATATAAGTAGATAAGTAATAAAATAGAAATGTGCGGTTTTATTATATTTCCATTTTCTTAAACAGAATACGTAAACAATAAATATCTTGAGGCTTAAGTAAGCTATGAAGCTGAAAAGCTTATTTTAATAATGAGACGCAAATGATTTTCTTTCTTGAGGTAAATATACATCTGGGGAAAAATTACCCCTTGTTATAAGTGAATAAAATTATAAACATTATTTATGTGATGAAATGCTTTTTCCTAAGACCGCATTTGAGAAAATTCATTTCTTTACCAAAATACCTGGATAAAGTTCCACTTCCTCTCTTGAAATGACAATAGTGTTGCCATAAGCCTTTGCCCATAGAAAAAATAGACAAGTACAAATACGGCTCACATTAAGTGTTCAATTCAAATACACATTTATAAGTTCGTTAAAATTAACTGTTCGTGATAAATGCTGTTTTATTAAACTGCTAAATTATATATTAGTGTTTACAATAATTACAAAGTAGCCAGTACTATGACTTTATATTAGTTCTTTCAAACCTATTTAAAGTTGCCACGTATCTAACAGAAGACGAATCTTTTTTGCGATATTGTAATCTCTATATCTTATATGGTACCGCTGGAGCAAATGTGGGACAGAAGTTGAAATTTTTATTTAAAAAAAAGGTAATTATTTAGAATACGGGGCCATGCACCAAGCTGTTTCAACTTTCCCCTATAAGAGAGTATTACTAGACAAGTAAGAAAAGCTATAACATAAACTGCAAGTCACTAAATTGTTTAAAAATTAAATAAATAAATAATAGCAAAGAGTAGCGAAATATCAAAACTTGGCTGATTTGTCCATAGGTGACGCTATCATAATCGATATTTTAGAGTCCCTATATGCCACTCTACGACATTTATATTTACATTTGTATTATCCGTTTTAATTAATTTTGAATTGTGAACTTGTGTTAACTTTTATTCCTCTTTTATACGTTATCCACTCCCTTTTGATTATTCTACAATTTCTTGAGTTATCGATTATGTACAGCATCTCTTACAGGTTATCCGCTAATATATAAGACCATTGTTTTACATCTACTTATGCAAATGGATATTAAGCTAACGATAACAAATTCTACACATTGATCTGTGTCATAGGTTGAGCAGAGGATTCCGGAAGTCGTATTTATCTGACTCCTTTAGTATTTTAAATTAATCACTGGCTGGGTATGTGACTTGCAATGCATTACATTAGACAACCCACTTAGGCGTTCTTTCAATTCAGGTACAGATAATAGTAATTAAGGTATATAATAAATAGATATCCACTCTCTTTTGATTATTCTACAATTTCTTGACTTATCGATTACGTGTTGAGTAATTTTTTGCATATGTATTTTTTAATTATAAATTCATACCTATAACACCACCTATTGAACAGTAGACTGTAACTCTACAATTAACTGCTTAAAAAAAGTCGTTTTCCGGGATAAATTTACTTAAAGTACAAAAGCAGTAAGATGAGATAAAGGCATCTATGTTGTTCCACGGTTACAACAGTGCATAGTATTTTCAACGAGTTTTCCAATGCACGTCACAAAATTTATGACGTTATTTTACTACAATGTTGGCAGACATTCTTTGTACTATTGGAACGATCCACTGATGTAATTTAGGACAGAAAAGTAAGCAAATTCGAAAAATCGGAAGATGTAAATGTACGTAAACAACGAAAACACAACAATAATATAACCTTAAATTTACAACGCAAATATTAAATAAAGAGTAAAGCAGGTTTGGCGTCGTTGGTTTTCAGTACCAACACTAACATTGAAAATTTACTTTTTTTAACCGTGAATAACGTACCTGATCAAGATTTTTATTTTGGTACCCATGTCATTTTATTTCGTTAATGACGTGCATTGGCGAACTCGTTGAAAATACTATATAATATATTATATACAATTAATTTTATAATTTATAGTTTCGAAGATCATCCCAACCAATATAAGGATCTGAAGGATCAGTAGGAAAACATCAAACATTAGTTCTGTTTAGTAAAAGGATTTCATTGTGACGCTTATCACAAACTCATAACAATATTCCATAGGTATTACCAGAATATATAATAATAATAATAATAATAATAGGACTTTATTGCAGATAAATAAAAAAAAATAATAATAATAATAAAATAAAGGAAAATATAAAAATATCCACAAAAGGCGAAGTTCAGTTCGCTTGATGGAACTGTTTTTCAACTTAACCTTAACTTCTTACATTAGAGCTTAAAACAAAATCTCAACACGGAGCAAGATGGAATCAAAATCTTAAAACTGTAAATCTTAAACTAGAAGAAAAAATAAAATAAAAAGAAAAAAAATATATACCTACAGCAGCTAGTTCAACCAATACGGGGTATATCACAAAATAAAGGGAAAAACTCAGGCTACTTGGCTATTAAAAAGATCCTTATACATTTGGCGTTTATATGCACGATTGTTTGAATGATTTAGATGGAAAGATAAAGCATTACATACCTTAACAATATTATAAGAGAACGATCTTTCATAGAGATGGGTCTTATGTAAAGGCATACTAAGCAAACCTTTCTGTCTTATGTTAATGTTATGCACGTACGTTCTGTAACGAATCTTGTTGTAAAGGTAACTAGGGGTCTTATTAAGGAGCAACCTGTGAGCAAAACAAGCAAAATTCAACCTTCGGCGATTTGTCATATTGAGCCACTGTAAATCACTGAGTTTATGAGTTACATGATCATATTTTCTTAGACCATAAATTAGTCTAATACAAGAATTTTGAACCATTTCAATCCGCCTTATATTGACGCTATCAAGACATGAACCATAAACAATGTCCCCGTAATTAAAGTGCGATAATACTATAGAATTGACAAGTTTAATTTTGGCTTGACGTGGTATGAAATGTCTATTCATATACAATTTTCTTAAGTTAAAATACGCTTTTTGTACACACTTGCTAATATGGTCCTTGAAGCGTAAATTATAATCCATAAGTAAACCTAAATTACGACCGGTATCTTGCGGGGATAAAGTATCGTTGTTCAAGGTAATCTAATATTAATTGCGGATAGAACTTTTTCCCTTGCACAAGATTTACCAAAGACCATGACTATAGATTTTTTTGAATTTTAATTAAGTATATTGTTACATCTATTTCCTCTTTCGATTTTTATTGCGACAGCCGCCAAATATAGTTATCCTGATTACGTCCATGTATGGCCCCTGAATTTAGAAGCTTGTATCTCAGTAATTAGCAATCATAATTTAATGAAATAAAGTGCATTTAAAAGATCATTTGTTCCTACAAAAATGTGTATAGTTTTGGATTTTTGCAATACATCGTTAATTTTCTGTATCAGTGTATGTGCAAAAAAGCGCTAATTATGACCCAAATCGCACAAGCGCTCGACTTTAACAATTACTTACGGCTATATTATTGAAACTGTGTGGTAGATACTTATATATTTGAAAAAAGGATATTTACTTGTCGGTGTGAGATGCTTTTGTGGCCAATTGACCATTTTCACCGCCAACGTCGATATCAATAACTATAATTTGGGTCTACCGTTAGGGTCATCCTTATTGTATTTAAAAACGTTGGCATTCTTGAATGTTTTGTATCTAGTGATTTTTAAACTCCAACCTAACTTTTACGGCAGAGTTCTTTTTGAAATATTTTAAATTAATAATTGTTTTGATATATATTTATTTAGTGTTAGTAGCAGATTTTTTTATTATAAAAATGGAAATTGAAAGGTATGTAGTGATAGTGTAATAAATGTTCATTTTTTAAATGCAAAATCTTTCCCAACAGTTCTAGCAGTAGAATGGAATGTCCAGTAGGTAATTGGACGAAAAATTTCCTACCGTTTCCGTCATCTGCATTTAGTGAATTTTCAATAACTTCGTATAAAAGGGGCCATGATGATAACCGATTGAAAGGGTTTACACATGGTTATCGTTTATTTAAGTCTAACAAGGTGATGAAGGTGCTTTTGCATTATGGTGACGAAGTTGTTGTGAAAGCTGTTGTGCAAGCTTCTTTTAAAGTAGCAACATATAACGTTGCCATTTTCATTAATAGCCAGGGTGAAGTTTTGCAAGGAAATTGTAATTGTATCGGTGGCATACAAGGTCGATGTAAACACGTGTTTGCATTATTGTGGTACATTTTGGACTGTGTGCATCAGGAATTATCACATGTAGTTGAAGATGTTGCTTGTACGTCAGTACCAAGGACATGGGGAAGAGGTTCAAATAAAACACGAAATTTATCAATGTTCGACCAATTGAAATTTATTAAGCATGAACCAAATAAACATAATAAATCAACATTGAAAATTATTGAAAAACGTAACAACCTTAAAGACTGTTATGGATCAATCGAAATTAATTCAGATTTTTTGCGTAAATGTCATAATAATTGTGTAAATAGCGGATTAAACATGCTAGCTGAGAGCATTGAAGCAAATGGTTTTAGAGCTTCAACACATTACTTAAGTTCATTTACTGCTGTCACATACTCGTTACCAACAGAAGAATTATGGGGTGAAGAATATTCTAACTTATGCAAAAATTATGGTATTGAAGAAGGAAAACAAGAATTTTGTAAAATCTCTCTGTCTTTAGCAAGAAAACTGCAGAATGAAACATGTTTGCAAAGCCATAGTCAGTTGTGGTTTTCTGAAAGAAGTAAACGGTTGACGGCTTCAAAATTTTACGCAGTTATTTCCCGCCAAGCTCCAGTAACCGAACAGTTTATAAATACAGTATTCACAAAGACAGCCACATTTCAATCTCGTGAAATGAATATTGGACTTCGAAATGAAGCTGAAGTTATAAGAAAATTAATAGACCGCAATCCCAATTTTAAATATATTAAGTGTGGTGTTTGTGTTAATCCAGGAATTCCGATTTTAGCTGCTTCTCCTGATGGTGTTATTTATAATGAACTAACTAACACTTATAATTTGTTAGAAATAAAAACGTTAGTAAAAGCAATGGAACATAATTGTACAATACAAGAAGCAATGGAAAGAAAATTGTGTGATTTTTTAGTAAATGATGGTGAAAATATTTTTCTAAAAAAAAACCATAAATACTACATGCAAGTTCAGGGTCAACTAGCAATCACAGGGCTACGTTATTGTCTTTTTGTTGTGGATAGTGGAAAGGATATGATTACATTGAACATAGAATTAGATGTGAATAAATGGAAGTCTGAGTGGTTGCAAAAATTAGTTTTATTTTACTTCACAAATTTTAATTTTAATATTTAAGACATTGGTGTTTAGTTTCAAACATTTATATAATATTACCTATATCCTTAGCAAATGTAGTTTACTGTAGGTTACATATGTACATATTTGATTAACATACACATTTGGGTAGTGTAAATTGTTACGAATTAAATTTATAATATACCTTTTATAATACATACTAATTTTATAATATTTACATGATCGCCGGCAGTACGGCAGAATGTACAGTCACAATCCATGCAGGTATTGACAGTTAAGCAACTCGCGCTCTGGTCAGTACTTTGATGGGTGACCGGTTCATTCTGTGGCTCGGTGTGTCCGGCAGGGGGTAGTACAAAGGGCCCGAATGTGGCCTACGTACGCGTGGACTTAGGTCCCATCCCCCATTCTAATTTACATATTTACATGATCTACATTACATTACATACAAAATTGTTAAATAATAGGAACAACTGCAATGTAGTGCTGCTGCAGATATCATCTTTGTATAATATCATAAAACTTTACAATCAGTTATCAAAAGAATCTAAGCTTTTAAATGGTAATAAATTTAAATATAAACTGGTGCTAGACTTCGCCTAGGTAAGCATTAATTTAATGTTATATGTAATCAAAAAATTTGTTTGGTAATAAAATCTGCATTAGTATTATTTATTACAAGGTGAACTAAATGTGTATGAAGAATAAAGCAATTTTATTTTACAATTTCCTATCTAATAATGGTACATCTATAAAATTCATTAAGTTTGTGCAAATTAACCAAATGTCATTAAGTTGATCACTCATACTATTAACAAATGTACTCCGTAAAATACGGAATGTTTTGACATGTCGTATACTTCTTTCTACATGAATCCGTAGAGAAGCAATGTCTTTTGTTTGTTGTTCCTGAGCAACATATAATTGTTGATTATTTCTCACAAAAGGTGGAATATTAACATCGACATTTCTTGATCTCGCAACATCTTCTATGGTAAAACCACGATCAGCCATAATTGAATCGCCAGGTTCAAGTAAATCTAATATACCACTATTTATAAAAAGCTCTTTATCTGACATTCTGCCTGGATATAATGGTGAAACAAAACACACATAACCATTAGGAGTAATACCTATTAAGCCTTTCGCAGTATTATGTGACTTATAATGTGAATATGTGTCACTTTGTACATTAAAATCACTTGGCTTTTCAATAAAAAGTTCAGTACAATCTAACACAACACGGGTAGATGGATATAATGTAGCAAAACATTGTGGCATATATTTGTTAACAATATGCCGTTGAGGCCAAATTGGCAACTGTTTAAAAAACGACCCCATTACTGCAATCCAGTGTCTACAAATTCTACTGATTGTAGGGACAGACACACCATGGCGATATGCAAGATCTGTTTCTAACAAACCAAGTCTTAACCTAGAAAGCACTAAAAATACCTGTTCTTTAACTTGAATTTTCTTGGAATTGGCACTACAAAATTGTACACGTGTTGCACACATTATTTCAAATGTCTGTATTAGGTCATAAAAATTATTGAATTTATTTAAATTTTTAAATCCCGTGTAAAAGGTTATTAGACTGTCATTATTTAAAATATCCTCATAAATTATAGTTTTCTTGGAATTTACATCCGTATATAAATTGTAATTCCTAATTTTTAAGTTTTTTACCATTTCGTTTAGTTCTTTTAACTGATTTTTTTGTTTTTCAATTACAGTTTCACATTTTGTAACTTGTTTCCTTAACTCAGCGTTTTGTCTATTTAAAATTGCATTTTCGTCACCTTTTGCTACATACTTCATCATAAGACTACGACATTTCTCTTGTAATTTTGCAATTTTTGATAATAAATGAGTAGTATCTGGTATGCAGTAATTATGATCTGTGAAAAATGAATGAATTAATTCAATATAATGTACATAAATAATGAGTTGTACACACCAAGTATATATGATGCATGATCGATCTGATTTGAGATAGCATCGTCCATCGGTGACAAAATATTGCTGGAAACAAGCGTTGCGTTGTCTGGAATAAAGAGTACCAACAATTAAGCATTATATGTACTATCAAACAACATTAAAGCACACTCATTCATGCAGGCATAAAGGACGACATCCATAAAGTACTTCTTACCTTGTTTTGTGATAGGAAAGTGTTCAGGATATTGATTACTCTCCGTTTTCCGACCGCTACTGTTAAAATGTAACCCACATATTCTTAAATTAGGATATAAGTTCTTGGGATTCCAGCATCCAGGAATTCTATCCATCCACTCTTTTCGCTTAGCATAAGCGCGAGGAAATTTATGAAATGTTAAATTACGATTTTTTTGTGTGCTACTGAAACACCCACTAATACAACACTTCTTCCATCCTTTACCCATTTTGAGACACAATAATATGGACAAACCACGAATAAATATATAAACCTTCGAATAATATTCCAAGATATATAAACAAAGCAAGTTTAATTTTAAGGTTAAATCATAATTACCATAATTACCAACTCAAACTACAGCCGCAAAATATTCCTAGTGGTAGACCGCAAATACTGCAGCGCCATTTAATGCGCAGGCGTGAAAACGGTCAATTGGTTTATTAGTCTTAAAGCTATAATTTAAAAAAACGACATCTTGTGTAACTGATGAAAGTTCGATATTAATAATATTGATAGTAACATAAAAAGTTAAACCAATTATGTTGTGGTCTAACACAATTCAAAAATATAATGTGTTGTATACAGAGATTTGGAAAAAAGGATGAATACAAAATACCGTTTAAATAGTTGTTATCAACGCAAAAGAACAAAACTCAAGTCCTGTGACTATCTTAATTTCTAAATAATTAAAACAAATTTTTTAGTAAACTGTATTTCTCGAATTTTTAATAAACGGTGCGTGTTTCTCGAAAATTAAAAGAGAAAATAAATACAATATCTCTCATTAAAGTAAATGTTCAAAATGTCTTCCACTTTGATCAATGCACTTTTGAAGCCCAACCTAAATAATCTCACATTGTTTAAAGTCATAGGAGTAATCGGTTGAAACGCCTCTCGAATTCAAATTTTCATGTCATCTCGTGTTGTGGCAGCTGTTTGAGATGTAACAGTTCCCATAGATAGTAATCCATAAAGGTAAGGTCCGGTGACCTTGGCGGCCAAGGAACAGGGCCTCCTCTACTTTGTTAGGGTACAGTAAATCCAATTCTCGCGCGCACCTCTAACTGTTGTTTTGCTTTAATTATTTAGAACTTAAGATAGTCACAGGGCTTGAGTTTTGTTCTTTTGCGTTGATACCAACTATTTAAACGGTATTTTGTAATAATAATTAAATAAAAATTAATTTTAACAAATTTTTTTACGTGAAATTTTAAAAATCGTAAATATTAACAAATGTACAAAAAATAATACCAGGAAATAATACACCGTTGAATAGGGTTTTTGGTCGAGAATCTGATGGTAAATAAAAATACAGGGTGTTCCATTTAAAATATTCGTATAAATTCTATTTAAAGTTCACAAAGTTTGAATTCTCATTTTAAACACTCGGTATAAAATTAATCACTTAGTTTTTTTTTGTAGAGTAACACGACATTAGGGTAATATTATTCGCGAAATAAATTTTTCCTTTTTTGAAGAATAACTTAGTTATGAATATTATAGTCCGACCTTGAATTGTACCAAATTTTGACAAAATAATTAATAACTTGGCAACCGCACATCCGATATTAAAAAAAATTTCAGGCGTGATATAAATATGGTTGGTCGATACATTAAGAGAAAAAAATACAGGGTGTGCCATTTAAAAAAAAGTGACATTTTCCTGCCACGTGAAAATGCAACATACTGTACATATAAGAATATTTTTAAAAGATGCGCAATTCAAATCAAAGCAACTTTTATTTGAAACTTTTTTCTGTATCTTCAACCCATATTGAGTTATCCACCGATTACGGAGCAGTGGGACACCCGTATAAATGACTAACGTACTGTCCAAAAATGAAAAAATCCCCCCCCCCCCCCCCCGTTTTTTCATTATGACCACTCAAAATCAGGGAACTTGTATCCGATAGTAGGTATTACGTATCCCTGTTCCTTCTTCGTTTCATTTATTGCAAATAAGTCCAAATTTCCTTCATTTAATATATTACCTAGACTCACCCTATTTCCCCTTACACCTCTTCAGCTATTCATTTGAAAGCATTCTTGTGTTTGCATTCCATATTAATGTCCGAACATTTAATAACAATTCATGAAATGGTAGTATTAGTACTTTTGAAAATATCAAGCAAAAGAATTCCATAACGTATAAATGCACACATTCTGTATTTGATGTATTTAATAAAATATACCTAACTAATGCATTGTCAGTGTAAAATTAAAACAACCTTATGCAACATTCATGTACTGCAGCACTTATTATTAACCTCATTTTGGAAGATTAAATTATAATACACTTTAAATCTAGAAGTAAATGTGCGTCCCCCGAGAGACTTAAAACCGCAAGTCAAAGTTTGATGATGAATATCCCTTATGATATTCAGTCATTTGTCTGGATTACGGAGATTTCAAGTTTATTATAGATAGATTAAGACTCTTTGCTTCGAAAATTTATGGTTTATCTCATTCTTTAATCGCGCCTATAATGAGCAAAATAAATAAGAACCTTTATTACACTTCTGTAGTGAATATGAAACTCCATAGAAACAGAGGAATAGAAAGAGAAACTATTTCTCAAAAAGGATTTACGAATATAATTTTCATTTCAAATACATCTGCTGAAACCTTACTAGTTTTGATTAGTTTTTGCGATGTGTTTTTTAGTCGACTTTTATATTTTACTCTTTGTAGTAAGATTTGGTTTCATGCTTTACAGTTATACTGTCATACCGATATACTCCATTAATATGAGTAACGCTCGAATAACTTTTTTTCCTATTTACCCCTTTTTACGGCCACCCCCCACTAACTAATCGTCAGATTAATATCTCTCGGTTATCAGAAAGACATAGTGCGTATACACTATGAATGTCTGACGCGCTCGAGTATTTCCATGTGTTTTTTTTACATTTTTGAACATTTGTACACGCTCTCCTCCCCACAAAAATGGCAAACTTTTTTCGTTTTAGGACCTTAATCTTCACAATCCAATAGGTTCCCATGACGCTTTAGTAACTACCGATTTAGCATCCCCGGCTCCCCTACTAATAACAACGCACCACAGTCAAGAAGCAGTCGGCGCATACACCAGCGATTACTTCTGCAAGCGGCACAATCCAATTGGTTTCGAACGAATACATGGGAAAGAACACTGTACCCAAAACTTACTTACCATCTTTTTAGCTTCGCGTACACATATGACTTTACAATACATAATCTTATTTAATATACTTTAATTAAATAGTATAATCTCCCAAGTACCACAAGAATTACTCTTTGTCTGATACGGCAAACATTTACTGTAAAAAGTTTTGCCAGCATCTGAATGACTGTATTTTGTTGGGATGTACTATTTGGGTGTTATACATATTGTTCATGTTCTTACGGAGTACATCATAACCAACTACTGTTCCAGTATACAACTACATATTATGTCATTTACACCTGTTTAGATGTTGCACTGTTCATCACAGCTACAAAATTTTATTTGTATTTACTGCAACCCATTTGTGTAATTGAATAAAATCTAAAACATTGTCCAATGAGAATCAGTTTTAATGCAATTTATTTATAAAATGCCGACGGTGCGGTGGTGGTTCGAACTACTGTGAAGAAAAATGTGTATAAAACAGGTAACAAGGTACATGAAGGGGTCATGATGTTTTTTGTGACTTGAGCAGGTCTTTGGAGTGCGTTAATCACACAATAATGATGACATATTATGGAATCAAACAAACGTTGTACGTTGTAATGCATAAAATGGCGGAATGGTTTAAAAACAATAATTGACATATGAATCTAAAGAAAACGATAAGCGTGAGATTTCACAATCGACAGAAAAGCATAACCCATTAGAACTGTCCATAGTAAATAAAACAATACCAACACAAGAGGTAGTAACATTTCTCGGCGTCTATATCGACGAATGTCTACTATCATTTAAAATGCATTACAACAAATTAACTGAAAGACTTAATTGTGCGTGCTACCTTATTAAAAACTTAAAACGAATATTAAAACAAGCATCAAAAGGCGCAAATTCTTATAGAATTTTAATTTCAACCAACTTCAAATCTGTAACTAATTATGGCATATACTATTATGATGTAACAGACACCAGGTTTCGCGCGCTTACCTAAAAGGTACACCAGCCACAGAGGAATGCCGTATTCACCGCCATGTTACCCTACGTTGTGTAACTACTATTGCTGTCGCTTATCGAGACCTGTGAAATGGCAGGAAGTAGGGAAACAAACCAACAAAGAAAGTGAACGTTTAGATTTAGTGCTCCAAATAAATAAAAGAAAACAACACAAGCAAAATAAACCCAAAAACACATTCTAACAATTTGCAGGAGCTCGTTTAAAAATCAAAAGGGAGAGTGCCGAGTTCACCTAGGGCTACCGAGGGAAGAACTCGCAAAGAAACCCTCGGTTACGTCCTCATGCAATTAAAACACAAAATAAAACATAAAATGCACAAAATAATCCGATGACGTGAGAGAGACACAACAACGTTAGCAAAAGCAAACACAGAAACCAAATAACAGCAACAATAATTGAATTCAGTTACATAAGTTAAGGCATAAAAACAAAACAGACAATCGGTAATCAAGGCCACGAGTCACTATGTACAGTCTCTAACACTCTCGACTACTACTACTACATTCGGAAGACAGGCATTAAGCACATATAAATGGTTAGTTATTCGGGCCCCCCCGAAATGTACCGACTGATCTGGTTTCGACCTTAATCGGCTAAAGTTGAATTTCGAGAAGAATGCTGCTAGCTTTGGTTAATACAGCCCAGCATCCAACTCTACACGGGAGAAAAAAAACATCGTTAGTGTTACATACACAAAAGGCCCTTGTATCCCTGAGGAAGCAACGTAAGATTCTGACAGCTATGCTAAAAGCAAGTAGTACTTACTGAAAACCGAATGTCCCATGATAAAATAACAAACTTGATAAATTACAATTAAATATAACTGAATTCAAAAGATTCACATAAATATAAAGCAATTCCCTCGCCCCTAAATAACAGGTGGTTGAAAATATGCATGATAAAAACACGTGCACACAAAACATAAAATAATAATATATCCCTAACGGTACAATTTACAGTTACATATACCAACAATGAACAAATCTAATTACATAAAATAAAATAAAAAGGGTTGTTTAAACAGTACATAATCATCAAATAATACAACTTAAATTCAAGTTATTACCTTTTACAAAAAGTGAACACACCACACAAAATAATTACAAAATTGACAAAAGAATACTGCACGTATTAATCGTTCGAAGTACGGGATCAGATAAACGGAAAAACACCCCAAAACTACCCTCACAATCGTCTTGCTCTCCCTCCGTTTTTCTATCTTTTGTATCGCTCAAAACACCGTTAAGGTGTCTCACATCCCATCATCGGTCTTACTGCAGTTTAAATTCAAATCTGGACCTTTCACTATATACAATATATATGTATATAACTACCCCCCTCCCCACTTCAGACACAACCACGCCGAATTCTGCACAAATGAGTCTTTGTTTTTCTTTCCACCCTTAAGGGAGATGGGAGTGGAGAGGGTGACGGACAATTTGTAAATCACGAAAAAATGTTAGAGGAAAAAAAAGTAAAAAAAGATCGTTTTTCTGCGGACCTGCAATTTTCCCCCTTTCCACCCCCAAAAAAGGGGTTGCAGTTGGGGGTGAGATTTGCAATTTGAGTATCGTTTTTTATGGAGAATCCAAAAGTAATAAAAAATAGTTGTTCCCATTTAAGTTTTGGAAACTCACCCCCGCTCCATCCCACAGGAGGGGTGAGGGTGATGTTTACGTATTATGACTCAATAGGTTTCAACAAATAAAGGAAACGTATTTTTTTCTTTTTGTAATTAGACACACAGACACACAAACACACAGACACACAGACACACAGACACAGAGACCTCCGGACGAATTTAGTAACCAACTTTTTGAAGTTGGTTGATTAGAACAACTGCTAATGGTCTACCATGCGCATGTAAGCAGTAGGTGGCGATATGGTATAACATTGTGGGGTACGTCTACCATCTGAAAAAGTGTATTTATATGTCAAAAACGAATAATACTGACAATTGCAGGTGCAAAATGTAATAAATCGTGCAAAGAATTTTTTAAATTATATAAAATCTTAATGTCCCGTGTATTTGAATATAATGAACTAAACGTGTTTGTGTTTACAAATAAAAAATATTTTGATAAAGAAATACAGTGGAAATCGGTAAATCCGATCTTGTCCCCCCCCCCCCCCCCAAAGATACTTGAGGTTTCGCGTTTACTTAATCGAATTTAATCGAACCAACCGGTTTTTTTTCGAAGTTATACCTATGTGTACATACAATAAAAACGCTGGAAAGTGTTGGTGTTGTTGGTTCTTATTTATTCACTTAACTAATTGTTTTTGTCCTCTGTATACAAATAACTCAAAAAATCTCCCCATGTATTACTAGCATCTATTTTTCTTACGTGGTATTTTATTATTTTTATGCACAAGTAATTACGTTAATGTTTTGAAGTTAAAAGTTACTTCATTAACGAAATAAGAGCTTAGAGCTTTCTTACAGGTTAGTGCGAGTGCTGTATTACTACAAATCAAAATTATTACCAACCGGATTAAAGTTGTTTTGCGTGATGTTAGTGGAGATTTTCTTATAATTTTTGTATTACCTGATTTTGAAGCTTTTACTCTTATATCAGACATTTCTCACGAGACGTACTTTATGCATTATACCTACTTGTATCTGTCATTTTTTCGCTCTTCAATTTTCTTACAGTTTAAATACATTCAGACTCTTAAAAGCATGATTGTATCCAAACTAAAGGAAATATGAATTTATAATGGCTACTAACAAAGTAACAACTCTTGATGGTAGATGTTTTTTGTAATTTAATTTAATTAAATAATGTGGAAAGGTATATAGATTACATCTTTGCTAGACTTAGAATTTGTACAACTTCAATTACAATGGAAACAGTTTGTGAACTGGCTCGGTTACAATGTGCTATGTGTTAAATTAAGTTTCAGTGTAAACGAACAAAAACTTTGAGAATCTTAACTTTTCGCCTTCGGTAACGGAAGTCACGTTTTCCTCTTGTTAAAGAGTACTGCTACTTCACTCGTTTGTATAAGTAGATACAAACATGAAAATTCCTGTTTACGCAATGTAAACGTACCTTTAAATTAAATTGCACCGAATTTGTTAGATTATTTTTTAACAATTTCCCATAAGTAAGTATTTTGTCAAATTGGGCAACCGCAATAATAGAACTAGTAATTACATTTCTTAACTGAACAGCTGAATACACAATCTAAAAAGTAGGTACCTAATTAGCAGAAATTCTTCTTTAAGTTTAACTTTTATTTAAGAATATAATTAAATTGGGTAAAATGTACCGCATTTGAGTAATAAATGACTAATGTTACCCAGTTTGTCAACTGGGTCGTAACGCGGTTAGCGGTGATGTGCTGTACAAAGATAATGCACCGACAAAAAATCCCATGACAAAACAACCCCGTCAAAATAGCTCCGACAAAAGAGCCCAAACATTGATTATGTTATATAATCAATGGCCCAAATCCAAAACAGCTTCCGTCGAATCGACCTGTTTAGTGTGGTAACGCCATTAGAGCCCGCTTTAAAATATACATGAAAATATAGTTCTTTTTAAAATAACTTCATAAAAAATGTGACCTAGTGACACCCTTGTACACATAAGTTTTTTCTTACTTAGTGTGGTAGGGTTGCTTATGTAGAATTAAGATTTTTGAAGATTTAGTATAAATAGAGTTCTATATCAGCAATCTTAAAATACAGGGCAATTAAAAATGATTTGAGCGATTTGGTGAATTTATTGTAGCTAGTCTACCCACTAAAACCCTGTCCTCTCTTGTTAGTGTTATACGGCCCGGGTATCACCAGTGGCATTCTTCACAAGCCGCCTTGATCTAAGCCTTGTGCTTACGTATTCGGCCGATTACTGCTACCTTCTTTTCCTGTCTCTTCCTTCTCTCTCCTTCGTGGCAATGATTTTTGTCACCACTGCCGTGACTGTTCGCCAGTTTAAGGTAAGCACTGCAGATCCTGATCGGAAGCATACGAGTTACTTATTCCGTTTAATTCTTCGCCACTTCCCATCACTGGGTTTCGTATTTCGGCACCATATGGAGATGACATCCGATACTAGGACTCTTCACTTGGAGGCGCGCGCCCCTTCTACATTTGGCACAATCCTAGTTAGTGTACTATAGGTACCTATACCCTTAGTGCGTTTTCACACACTGTTTTAGTGTGTATGATGAATGTTAGGTTCTTGTCTATTGTCACTCCTACAATTTTCACTATTTTTTCGGCGGCCAGTCTCTGTCCGAGTATTTCCACTGCGCATTATGGGAGTCGCCTTCTGCCAGACTTCAGACATCATCGCCACCTTGGTTTTCTCTGGCACTAGGGTCAGTCTTCTTACCCGCATCCACCCGTCTATGATACCAACTGTCCGGCTAAGTTTATTTATCGCTTCTTCTAGCTGTCTGTCGCATACTATGACCCTGAGGTCCTCGGCAAACCCAATTACTGCCGTCCCTTCCTCAAACGGTAGCCTTAGGACGCCATCATACAATACATTCCAGAGTAAGGCTTGTGGAACTCCCGCACTATCCACCAACTCATTTGCTCCTCCTGATGGCATTGTTGATGTCACTACACGCCCCGTGCGGTAATCTCTCACCACTCTGACTAAATATCCCGGCACCTCCCATTCGCGCAGCGCATTCGCAATACGCTCCTTGCATGCCGAGATAAATGCGATCTGCACGTCTAGTGACGCAATAAGACATACCTCTCTAGTTCTCCACGTGCCTCGATTTGGATTCGTTCAACTATTGCCTTTAGAGCCCCCGTCGTCCACTTCCCTTTGCGGAAACCGTGTTGCTTTTCGGATAGTTTGTTATCCGCCTTCTCCTCAAGACGTGCCTTGAACAGTTTTTCTAGTAGGTCCAATAACATCTCAAATAGAACCTGGTACGTTGTCCTATGTATCAGTAAAGTTTCGTGGTGATGTGTCGAATAATACAGCTACAATAAATTCACGAAATTTGTGATTGCCCTTTCTACTAAAAAATGTTAACAAAATATAATTTGATATTCCTGAATACGTCACCTTATGCTATTCTGTCTAGATGACGTAGTAAATTGCTTGAGAGTTACGTTCTCTTGTAAACTTTTTAGTAAGTAAATTGTATTTGGTATTATCTATCTTAAAATTTATATGTGTAGGACTCAGGGCCGGATGCTCCGACGTTTAGATTTCGTCAGACCGTGCGCATGACGTCACCCGTAGAGTGAATTACATTTGCGACATGCTCATTTGATGTGTTTTTCGTCTGTACCCACTTTATTTTTCGAGATACAAAAAATTCCATAAGAACAAATATGCTCCTTATGATGTCTTTTATATGTAAAAAATAATAGGGTAACTCAATCTCTCTCAGTTAACCTGAAAAATACTTGTATAAAATATCATAATTACATCTGATGGTGTTTGCGCCGCGACGACACAAAAACGGTGCTAGATAGAGGAAAATTGCATATGAACAAATTTGTAGAGCACAAAATTTACTAAAGAAAAGTCCGCGGTAGGGTGTCACGATCTTCGATAGTTTAAGAGTTACAGGCGTCCAAAATGATGCAAACCTTATTCGCGCAACTGTCCACACCGCTTTTTCCCAAACTAATGGAGATAATTACACCCTCCCGCAGACTGTTTTGTAGTAAATTTTGTGCATTACAAAATTGATTCAGTTCATTTTTTCTCTGTCTAAAATATATAATGGTTTTCGCAGCGTTCGAGGAGAAAGCGTTAGGAGATCTGCGTGATTTCATTGATGGATTCAAGACAATTTCGCACTTAACTCTATTTTGTGGTAATTTACATTTTAAAAAAATGGTTACCTGTTGATCTGCACAAACATGAACATCATAACACAAGGTGGAAAAATGTACCGTTTATTTATTTATTGAACATAACTTAAATCGAGGCGTGGTTTAAAAACGTGAAATAAAAAACGTAACGTAGGGTACCAATAAAAAAAGGTAAAGTAGGGAACCAGTGAAAACAATATGATAAAATTAACATAAAATTCATTTTGTGTCTTTTATATCTTAAAAATAATAGGGTAGCTCAATCTCTCTGAGTTAACCCGAAAAATACTTGTACCTATAAAGTATCATAATTACATCTGATGGTGTTTGCGCCGCGACGACACCAAAACGGCGCTAGATAGAGGAAAATTGCATATGAACAAATTTGTAGAGCACAAAATTTACCAAAGAAAAGTCCGCGGGAGGGTGTAATTATCTCCATTATTACTTTTCTTTAGTAAATTTTGTGCTCTACAAATTTGTTCATATGCAATTTTCCTCTATCTAGCACCGTTTTTGTGTCGTCGCGGCGCAAACACCATCAGATGTAATTATGATATTTTATACAAGTATTTTTCAGGTTAACTGAGAGAGATTGAGCTACCCTATTATTTTTTACATATAAAAGACATCATAAGGAGCATATTTGTTCTTATGGAATTTTTTGTATCTCGAAAAATAAACTCGGTACAGACGAAAAACGCATCAAATGAGTATTCCTCAAATGTAATTCACTCTACAAGTGACGTCACGCGTCATATTTGCGGACCGCCCACCATGCGCAACATCCTATCTTTAGTATTTATATCGTGTGTAGGACTGTACCAAGGCCTCTTAGGTGGCCTTGACTGTACACAGCATGGGATACATCCGTCCGACCGTCCTTTTACCTGCAGATGAAATAATTAGGTAGTTATAATCATAAGGGTTGCCTCCTTTAACTTTTAGAATTGCGTTTGCAATTAATAATTTGGTAGATGACCACGTATCAGTAGGTAAACGCAAAATTTTTAATTCGCATTAAAACTCAAATTATGTATTTGAACAATTTGAAAAGAAGTATTCAACCCAACCCGTTTTACACAACAATATCATCCGTATTAATCGAATTTCCCAATCTTCTTTCAGGGCGTTCCATTTTAACACTGCGCTACATTTTGACGAAAGTTTAAAGAAGAAAAAGACGCTTTTTATTGTCTATAAAATGGTTCCGTATTGCCGTTTTCCCGTTATAATGCATGACATATCAATCTTTCTATGCGTTACATGCAGAAAATATCGTTCAATGCCGAAAATATCTGCTTGGCTTAATGAGCTTTAGGATAATAGAACAGAATGAAAAATCTAATGTTCTATCAGATTTATTAAAAATTAATTGCTTGTAAATGCGACTAACAATAATTATCGCAAACGTGTAACGATTATGCAAGTGTAATTAGATATTTTTACGCAAACGAAATTCGTTAACACTACATATAATGCATTCTAAATGATGAAGCGAAAATTCTTGTATTATGAAGAGCAGTGGAACGCAATCAAAGTTACTCATGAGAATAAAAGAGTAGCTGAAATTTCATCTTCTCCCTTCATTAATTTAGACATAATAAAAGTTACACAGACCAAAAGTTTAGGTATATAAAGAATTTTGCTGAAATTGCTTAAGCGTGTCTTTAACTTGAAAAGCATCCGCTTACATAATTCACTAGGCAAAATTAATTGAAGCATGAGCTTAAATTAGTACGGCCATTGATTTTTCGTTATAACATTTATTGTAAAATGTGATAATAGTTTTCGTTAAACTAAATTTTGCATTGTTTCAATTTTAATAGGTTAACTGATTTCTAATTAAACGTTAAATTAATTTATTGTTTGTAACATGCTATAAATCATACATGTGTAACCAACCATGTTGATTTTGTAGAATAAGAGAATGGAAAATGAATAGAAAATTATGAGAAATTACTTTCTCGATATGCAAGCTTGTGTAGAAACGTAAATGTCATACCCATTAAGCTAATTACTTAATCAATACTTGTTGCTTTGTTGATAAAAGCACGTTTAGAACATGATATTAATATCGATTTTAAGAAATTTCTTAATTGTACAAGAACATTTTTCTTAGGTAGATATACACACACTACACTTGTCTGTATGGATAGAAGTAAGTCTGTGTCTAACTTAAACTGTGTAATAAAGTTTGGAATATTTATTGTTTGTTTAATTGTGTGTACACCCTACAAACTAAATTGAATTTGAATTTCATATTACACTCACGCCATAACATAACAGATTAGACAAAGTTTATATCATCATGAATACGTAATGCGGTAATATAAGTTTATTATACTGGCACAAAACAATGACGATATTATGTAAATTTTAGAAGACTACTTAAAAATAATTCGTGAGAATAAAGCTACATTTGAAGTGTACTTATTCATTGAATAGCTTAGATTACACTAAGATTACTTTAAAAGAAGAGATAATATTCTCTAACCCTAATTAAAGTTTTCGTTCATTAGGACTTAAGAAACTTTTTAAGTATCTCCACGAAAGGGATATTGGTGTTATAACCGGTAGATGATATAAAATGTTTTTCATAATATTATACTTTGAAAATAAACCCGCAACTAACATTAAATTGTACTAAAGTGTTCTCTACATTTTTCAAGATAAAAAACTATTAGATCAGTTAAGAGAAGGAAGTTCTAAATTAGTTTTAAAAGACTACAATTACAATATAGATAAGTGTCTGATGTTATTAACAAATGTGAGAGGGGTAGCAAAATTAACTGCCTTTCATACAGATTTATAAAGGAATTATTTTCTTTCCATTCTCCAAGCCCTGTTGAACCAAATATAATGCATAAAGAAAACAAGTACTAATTGTGCCCTTGGCATTAAATTTATCCTTTACCATATTTCTCTCCTTGTTTCTACCATTAAATTGTTGCGTTTACTTTCTTGGTCTTAACTTTGAACTGTAGATTTTGACTTTTCTTTTCCTATCACAAGTTTGTCTCTTAGGACCTTATCTTTCGCAGTTCGATTCGGGTCTATCTCATTACAGTTGCATGTCCTCCTCGCCAAATATCTGCAATCAATCAGAAAGTCTTCAAAAGTTTCTCCCATTTTCTGTGTTCTTTTTGGGAAATTATATCTTTGGAGACATTCGTTCATTCTGGGGTTGACGTATTTATCTATCAGCGACATGGCTTCCTAAGCTGACTGCGTCGTGTTTAATTCTTTGTTACTGGCTCACTGAAGATACACTTTTAACTTACTATGAAACTTTATTAATGATATAATTCCAGCAACACAGTCTGGATTTCGTCAAGGCTTCAGCTGTACTACGTCCTTACTGAATACCAATGATGATTTGTTAAAAGCTATAGACAATAACCTAGTAACTATTAATCGGATGAATTCCTCCATATTTTAGTTTTTTGTTATTTAGGTAAAGTTAGGTAAACTAAAAATTTTTTTGTTATTTAGGTAAAGTTAGGTAAACTAAAAATTTTTTTTTTTTTTTTTTGTTATTTAGGTAAAGTTAGGTAAACTAAAATTTTTTTTTTTTTTTTTTTTTTTTTTTTTTTTTTTTTTGTTATTTTTTTTTTTTTTTTTTTTTTTTTTTTTTTTTTTTTTTTTTTTTTTTTTTTTTTTTTTTTTTTTTTTTTGTTTTTTGTTGTGTACAACCTAACCACATTGTTAAATTTTAACACATGTTGACATTCCACGTTTTAAGTTCCTTATACGTTCAGGTAATTTCACCCCCTTTTTATTAATATTATTAATTTACTAAACATTTCAGATAGATATTACAACATTGCGAAGGTTTGCGACCCCCTATCACATTGTTTTGCTCTCTTTTAATGATCCGACAATTCACATCACGAAGTTTCTCATCCTATTTTATCATAATTTGACGGTAATTAGTTAGTAATACTTTGTAACACACACCATTATAAGAGGTTTTGCAGCTGGGCCTGATGATGGCAATCCGCCGAAATCGATAGCCACCAAGAAATATAAAATAAATATAAAAAAATTTTTAGTTTACCTAACTTTACCTAAATAACCTAGTAACTATCGTAACCGCTTTAGATCTCTCTAAAGCCTTTGACACTCTCAACCACGATCTTCTTCTATCAGTTTTGAAATATATTGGCTTTAATCTCGATTCTATCACCTTAATATCCAGTTATCTTTCTAATCGATATTAATTCGTAACCACAGGTGGTCAACAATCTGATCATGAACGTATTAACAAAGGGGTCCCACAAGGATCTATTTTAGGTCCGCTGTTATTCAATATTTACACCTCGTCTCTACATACTTACATAAAGTTTAGTAAAATCTCCATGTACGCTGATGATACGGTGTTGTATTACTCTTTTCATGTAAGTAACTATGCACAAGCACTCGTAAACTATAACTCTGACCTTCAAAGTTTAACAAACGCCATACATGAACATGATTTAATTATAAATCCTAACAAGAGTAATATTATACTTTTTGGTAAAAACTCGCATTGCAACTTTATTAAACAATTCGTAGATTTAAAAATTAATAATGCTAGTCTTCCTGTTACGCTGGACATAAAAAATTTAGGATTAATTATGGATAACACGTTCAGATATGAAAAGCAGATCAATAATTACATTGGAAAGGCGTACATGAACTTAAAACTCATATATCCTCATAGATACTACCTCTCACAGAAAACTAAGCAAACTTTATGTGAAGCACTTGTGCTATCTCAGTTTATGTATTGTTCAGAAATATATCAGTCTTGCATTACCAAAGATGTTTCTAACAAAATTCAACGCGTACAAAACTCGTGTCTTAGACTTATCTTTGGAATACGGAAATATGATCATATTTCTCATAAGCTGACAGACATTGGCTGGTTAAATATGCAAATCGCAGATTTTTACAAACATCTTGTCTTTTTCATAAAATTATCACTAAGTTACGTCCTCCCTATTTAGTTCATAAAATTATTTATCGTAGTCACGTGCATAATGTAAACATTCGTTTTAGAGGTGTAATTAGTATTCCTAGTTATCGGACAACCATTTTCAAGCGCTCCTTCTCATACCAAATTGCTAAAATTTATAACAACTTACCAAATTATTTAAAAAGATCCTCTTCTAAAATTTTTAAGGAAGAACTACACCGGAAGATACTAATTGAGCAATGTACTTAATTTAATTCATTTAGTACCCCATGTACAATTTATTTAATGTAATTATACATGTTTCTTTTTTCTATATAATTATGTCAGAAAGCATACTATATATTGTAATTTTTAGAATTTTAATTTTGGTTAATTCAAGGCCCAGTGGAAGAGCAAAGTTCATTTGAACTGCGCCTTGTGATTATTTGTTTGGAATTCTTATTATTTAAATTTTGTTGTTGTTGTTTCTCTTTTTCTTTTGTAGTAATCCATTATTTATGCAAACAAATAATAAAGACATTATTATTATTATTATTAACATAACGTGACACACCAAAAAGCGCATTATGGCCAATTCACCAAACAAGTAGAAGCGCGACTGATAATCCAAGACCTTATTTAATTCCAAATTGCAGGCGTCTTCGCAAATCGCTAAACGAAACCATTAATTTTATAACCCGCTGACGCAGATCTAAGCAACAATGTATCACAAACCAGATATTGTTTGCAGATTCGTCAACGGCAATTATAATGCCATTTAAAACTACGTCAAAATCTGATAAAATAGTTAAAACACCCCTTCAGTTTGCTAACTTTGTTTTGTGGCCCAACCTCACACAGGAAAGTCTTAAGTATAGAGAGTCAGGCATGGCAATATTGTGCCATGGCACCGTATCCAGGAATGGTGGTCGATACACAGCCCAACTTGCAGCTTGCTCCTTCCTACGTACACATGCCAATTGTAATCCATTTTAATACTCAATAAAATAGATATATTAATCTAATACTGTATTGATTAATATTATTGACTATCACAATCACATCCTGTACAAAACAGTGCTCCAGTAGGTACTACACTACTCCTTGAGGTGTTTGGACACTAGCGAAATGAAGAAAGAAATTAAAATAGTGAAGATAAACAATGAATGAGAACTAGAAATGCAATTCTCGTAAATAAAGTTGCTTACTCAGAATCCTTGAATATCGCAAAAGGATTGGCGCAAATGTAGTTCAGGTAGTTGTAAAGACTATGTTAAATTAAGTGACAGTCATGACATGAGTAAAGAAAAAGGTTATGAACGGTCGGGTTGAGTGCGTTGTTGGTCGACTAGTAGAAGCATCTTCACGTCTTCATTTATGAAAATGTTGTAAGTTTGTAAATTAGTAATAAATTAACTGAAAAAGGAAGATGTTTAGGACTTAAGTTGAATTTCGTAACGGATTGGATAAGATAAATAAATAACTATTCTGGATGTATCAAATTAACCCTAATAACATAACTAAATTCCACATAATCTAACACTTAGCATTGATTGAAGTATTTCCACTTTACTTTAGTCAACACACATATCTGAAGACTGACTATAATATGTAAGTATAATAAAGTCTACAAAAATATTCATTTTTACTTTAATTGCTTGCAGGATTTGACAAACTGTTACTGGTTTTAATCAACAGTGCTACTTTTTTATACATGATGGCTATATCTGTTATTGGATAATTAGCAATCCATGTAAACGTCAATATTTATGTGCCCATTTACTAAATAAATAAAGGTAAAATGATTAACGTATGCAGGTGGGGATAAAGTGTAGTTACGCTACTGTTTAACAATTAAAATCTATACAGCAAGCTTTGAATAAAGCAAAAGGTAAAGTTTGGAATAGAGATTTGATGGGCTTTTGAATATTAAGCGCACAATTACAGAGGCGCTATTGCAAAACGGCACGTTTAATGATGTATCTTGTAATACGATACATCCTAAATACATATTAAGCGACCTTGCTTTTTCAAGCCCTTCAAACCTATGTACTTTACCACGTAAGTATAAAATTGCAATATTTTAAATAAAATATTGTCATTGACATTTACTTGTGATATATCTACCTAAAACAAACAGATTATAGAACGACTAATTAAATTCCATTAAATTCTCCGTTTTTGTTAAATTACATTAACTTGTTTCTATACAAATTATACGGGATATTGTCGCGCTATTAATTCCTTTGTTCACCATCAGAGGCTAACAATATTAAGAAAATGATTAATTATTGTAGTAATTAGAAAAGCACACCGCCAACTAAAAATTGTCTATTTTCTTACCTGGTACAATGAATAGGTCACAACCCGGAAAAGTAAATTTAATATGACATTTCCGTAACTAAGAGTGGAAAGGAAAGGGCAAACAAAACTCTTGAACATTTCCCGCAAGTGTTGGACACACTGCATTTTGTAAATTAACATTTTTCACAATACATTATCTACACTAAATTTAACCTGCAACAACACGATAATCAACTATTATTCCTTTCCCCAGAACCAAACCTTAGCAAAATGTGATTTTTCGCTATTTTATTTATTTTTATTTATTTATTTATTTTATTTTATTCAATATCCAATTTGCAACATTTACATAATAATAATATTCTGTATTTCACTCTGTATATGATAATTTATTGATAATGAACTACCTAAATTTGAGGATGCAGGAAAACATAAAGACCAAGTTGAGATAATCAAGCTTTCCAGAATGTTTATTTCCTTTCTCAATTTAATGTTGACTAGTTATATTCTTATGATTTTATAAACAAGCCACAGTATTTACTGCGTAAATTTTATTTCCCTTGCAAGTTTACAACACCGAGAGTCTGGTGGTATGTTATACCGGAATGGCACTCCATAAATCACTGAATCCACGGAGGTTTTTTATTTGATGGAAGTTTTCAGGAACAAAAATTTAAAAAAATGGAAACAATTTTGCTGTTTTAAATCTTGTACCTATTATACAACGAAGTAAGAAATGTATATTAAAAATAACCCTTACCCACCATTGTTAGGTACCATTACATGAAGAGAGGTTCAGGTACAGGAATAATAATGAATAAAAAGGTACCTACATGATAATTAATTTTTGTTAATCAAACTTATTAAATATCGAATATAATATTTTTGATATGTATATTCATAGGACCGTCAGAGATAATTTCCTCTTGTGCTTTTATATGTAAACGTCCAAGGTTTCTCCAGCCTTCATTACGTTGGAAATATCCAGGTGTACGTGCAGTAAAGCCAAGCCATTTAGTCTCCCTTCTGTCATTGTGCTGCGTAGATATGTTTTTAAACGGCGCAAGGCTGAAAAAAAGTTCCTCATTCATAAAATTTATTTCCTCAAATTATAACTAGTGTATTTTTTCTTCTTTTAATGAAGTGGGGGGGGGGGGTTGTTCGCCTATTGGATCCGCTCCTGACCACTTGTGTCCAATTCATGATCACCGAGAACTGACGATAAACTTCAATTGGTATTATCCTAATATGATTGTCGCGTTGTTGACGCGACTTTGCTATTTTTCATGAACAGAATATATTTACACACGGGGTACAAAAACATAAAAGTAAGTACATGAACATAAATATAAAAATTAAATACATGAAATGAAATAATAGATTATTATCGAAAATGAACAATTTATTCTAAACAAGAACTTGAACGTAAAGTTCTGGCGCGTATGTTCGTAACACTTTGCCCTCTGAGATCCAGCGGATGCAGGGGTTGTCTTGGAGGGCTCGCATAATAGTGCCTGCTGTCGAGCTCAATCGGTACCCATCTCCACGGCGGCCTCTGGGTTGACGTCGGCGGCAGCGGTGAGACAAAGGTTGGTACCGGCGATCGATGCGGTATACTGTACCGTGGCTGCTTATCCTAGCCGTGCTTTTATTAACGTCGGCGTAGGATAGCTGACCCTGGTCCGTGCTATTATCAACGTCGGACAGGGTGGCTGACCCTCTGCCCGTACTATAATCAACGTCGGAAAGGGGCACTTGATCCTTTCGTGCTATTATCAAAGTCGAAAGAATAAGTAACTTCCTTCACAGCGCGCGCACGCTTTTATACCTATTTGAGCGGGCGTGTCTACCGGCCTTATGTTTAGGTGAATTCTCATTGGCGCTTGAACTTGGCGTGGGGAAATAATGTCAGCCACGCGCTTCGGGTGTCCGATGCGACTTCGTGCATGCACGTGGATGTACGTCATCCCTACAAGGTCATTTTAATAATAATGAATCATTTTTTAGGTTATCTAAATGTAATAATTTATTAACAAATTTTCTGTTTCTGCTATTGGTTACCGAAATTATCTTTTACTAGATATGATCCATCATTAACTCTTATTTACCTACTGCTTTTTCGTTTACCCAAGTTTTCCCTTTTTGCGTCATTACCAATATTTTTTCCTACTTCCAATTTAGGTAAGTAAATCTTTTGCCGTTTTGTCATAATATTGTTTTTTTAATACCTATTTGTCTTTTTATTAAATTTGATTTAACTACCTTCGAGTCTAGGTATTCTTACAACGCTCCCTGTCACCAAAAACCACAATACAAATTTATTCATTCGAACACGTTTCAACAGCAAATTTGTAAAAAGGGTTCTTTATAAAACGTGATTTTATTCAGTAAAAGAATTAAACTTCACGTACATTTTAACAAATAAGTGATGTTTATACAGGGTGAATGAGACCACCCGTATCAGTCTTTTATTTAAAGAACGGTGAGTCGTAGAGAGGTGGGGTAAAAAAAGTGATTATAAAAGCCATAATAAAGAATCGAATGGTAATATCATTATTTCTCGGAAAAGTCAGCATTCCTCCAGAAGGCCTCCAACGCCAAAATATTAAATGGCACCATAAGTCAAAAAAGGTATTGTTTGAAAGATTGTTAAAAAAGAAGAAAGTTTTATAGGAAAAATTATTTTATTACTGTCACACCTTTTAAGTAATATTCGACTAAAGTTATTAAATTTGAAATTCATTGTTAACAAAAAAAGTTGAAAAGTCGACTTTTAAAATCTAGTTACTAATGTTACATGTGTTCAAAATATCTTCCATTTACTGCTAAGCACTGTTGAGGTCTTCTAGGTACACTATCAGTGGCTTTAATAAGTACTTCTTGAAAGGGAAGAACACATGTAACATTGGTAACAAGATTTTAAAAGTCGACTTTTCAATGTTTCTTGTTAACAGTGAATTTCAAATTTAATAACTTTAGTTGAATATTACTTAAAAGGGGTGGCAGTAATAAAATAATTTTTCCTATAAAACTTTCTTCTTTTTTAACAAGCTTTCAAACTATACCTTTTTTGACTTATGGTGCCATTTAAAATTTTGGAGTTGGAGGCCTTCTGGAGGAATGCTGACTTTTCCGAGAAATAATGATATCACCATTCGATTCATTATTATGCCTTTTATAATCACTTTTTTTACCCCACCTCTCTACGACTCACCGTTCTTTAAATAAAAGACTGATACGGGTGGTCTCATTCACCCTGTATAATAAAAGACACATTTCCTAGAAATATTGTCAAAATAAAACAAAACAGAAATTTTTTTTAATAAGGTTGTAAGTATGTGCAAATCAATCCTTACAACTTTGCACCTCCCCTCCTGTGGTCGGATGCTGCATGGGAACAGGAAGCAACTTGCCGGAATGGAAGAAATTTGAAATTCTTTCTTTTTCTTCCACACGCGACTTCATAAAAAGATTGCGAGATCCGTCTGACAATAAGTTAAGATCTAATGCGAACTTAGCAAAGTTTATGTGTAAGTATTCAGAACATTTCCATTTCCGTTTTCAAAATATACCATTTCGCCCACGTTAAAAGTATAATGTTGTCTGCTTTTATCTATGCGATTTTTACTAGTTTGGAAACTTTTTTTTACAGTTTTGGTAAGCCAATTTTTCAATTTTCTATAAAGGATGATTTCCCCTCTTCCTGAAGCGGTAACATGTTAAACCTTTTCCCTACTAAGTAATTAATACCTAACATAATTTTCAACCAACTGCAAAAAGTTGGTTACTAAATTCGTCCGGATGTCTGTGTGTCTGTGTGTCTGTGCGTTGGTCGATGTTACAGGGTTTAGAAAGCTGGAAGTGGTGTCATCTTATAGGAAATTCTTCACTGATTCCAAATCGCTGGTAAATTTTTTGATCGGATCACCCGTTCGCCGTCGGGACGCCATTAAAGTCAAAATATACACCCTTTAATATCTCGAGAACGACACGTCCAATTACAAAAAGAAAAAAATTCGTTTCCTTTATTTGTTGAAACCTATTGAGTCATGATACGTAAACATCATCCTCACCCCTCCTGTGGAGTGGAGCGGGGGTAAGTTTTCAAAACTTAAATGGGAACAACTATTTTTTATTACTTTTGGATTCTCCATAAAAAACGATACTCAAATTGCAAATTTCACCCCCAACTGCAACCCCTTTTTTGGCGGTGGAAAGGGGGAAAATTGCAGGTCCGCAGAAAAACGATCTTTTTTTACTTTTTTTTCCTCTAACATTTTTTCGTGATTTACAAATTGTCCGTCACCCTCTCCACTCCCATCTCCCTTAAGGGTGGAAAGAAAAACAATGACTCATTTGTGCAGAATCCGACGTGGTTGTGTCTGAGGTGGCGAGGGGGGTAGTTATATACCTACATATATATTGTATATAGTATATTCCATAATTAGTTACAGATTTGAAGTTGGTTGAAATTAAAATTCTATAAGAATTTGCGCCTTTTGATACTTGTTACTAAATTCAATAAATCTGAGTATTATACAGATGTTGCGATACTCTGTTTGGTAGTTCATATTTTAAGGTTTGTTTTTAATTTAATTTTTATATGACTAAAGTATGTATTCATTTTCTATAATACGCTTAACAAATTCATTTAAATATTTCCAGTTTGCTGCAATTAGATACCAAATTTAAATAAAACACCATCACCCCGATTTATATCTTTTTTTAATTTAAAATTGCAAACATTCAAAATATTTAATACGTTGCAGTTTCTTGCGTCAAAAGTGTAAAGGAATGAAACGTTCCCGGAAAAGCGAAAGTTAAAACAATGATCACGACTTGTAAAATATAATCACAAGACATTCGCTAGGTACCTATTTATAAAATAGAATCAGCCTATTTAGTTCTATAGATAAAATAATTATCTAACTTACTTTTTACTGAACTAATACCTAATACGTATATTTATAACCAAAACTACCAAGAATGCAACAAATTGTCCTTTACACAGCAGGGTGTCATTGTCTACCAGAAGTTTAAAATTATGTAATGCCCTAGAACTTGCACGCCATTTTATAGCTTACGACAGCATAAAAATATGAACTAAATTATAATGTGGGTGCTTAATACACCAATTTAAAGTCAAATAGACATAATTCCTCCAAAACGTCATTCAGTTACATAATGGTGGTCCTACTGTTATTATCCAGGCTCAACTCAACTACGAACGAAAGTACATATTCACTATTATACGTAGATAGTGAAGGATAAGCCAGTATTTTATAA
This sequence comes from Pyrocoelia pectoralis, assembly GCA_036250285.1. NCBI lineage: Eukaryota > Metazoa > Arthropoda > Insecta > Coleoptera > Lampyridae > Pyrocoelia > Pyrocoelia pectoralis. Next base: position 54,340,874 of record CM070074.1, read on the forward strand.
GAACATTTTATAAATAGGTAATGACATTTATTGCGCATGCAACAGAAAAGTACCAACTGGCTCTAAAAAGAATGAATTCGACGTTTAGAAAATGATCTTTGGTGCACATTTTATAATTGATTTATTAACTAACAGGGGTGTTGATTTAAACATTTTGCTTTCTTTTACAATTTATACGATATTTTTAGTGTAATTGTATAAAATATTCCATGTTAAACATATAAGACTCATTGTAGCGGTCTAGCCCTGCTTTGCACAATCCCAAAGCTTATGAATAAGGCTAGTTAACACCGTAAGCTTTCTCCACGTTGTGGTTTGGGTAGACCGCGAAATTTTACTTTACAAAGTATTATCACGGAAACTATGTTCTAAGTCTCAACTCAATCATTATTATTGCATACGTAGTGCTTTTGCATACAAGCCGATGAATACCCAATAGGATTTTTTTAATGCGTGTTGTCTGTCAATAAATAAAGGAAATGCTAACTATTTTTGAGTAATTTAATTTTCAGTTTGTGACCGACACTCCAACTACTCCTCGGTCTGGCAGGTTCCATAATTATGTATGTAGTATGTTATTCTTTCTACATTGTATAAATGCAATTAATAGCTTCATTTCTAACCATATAGTTATGGTTCTATAATTAATAAAATGACTATCCATCCACTCAATACTATTAACAGCGTGTGAAAATATCATGTCAAATAGTCTGAGGAAGTGTTGCGTAAAAGACGAAAGTAGGTTTGATCATCCCTGTATAGGTGCGGGGTAGGAATAATCCTACCGCAGAGGCACTGCGTACCGTAAAAGGCGACTCAACAACGGCCGTATGGGAGTAAAAGCAGTGTGGGTGCAGGTTGAATGGAGATTATTACCGATTTCGACTTGTTTCACACGATTTTAATTTTATAATATTTCTGAAGAAATCCAAGGGCCTGTGTAGATTTTTATTTTAAGTTGGAACCGACTAACTACTTCTCGTTTAACTCTACCAAGATTAAGTTATTTTAGTTGTTAAGGCTACCGCGTAGCTATAGGCCAATGATTTTCCAAAACTGAGGTTCGCGCTGGTAGGCTTTAGAAAATTCGCGCTGCTTATCAGCAGTCCTGTGTCAACTGAGAGAAGGTTGCTGCTTTTTCCCTCTTTCAAGTTCGGCACTTTCTCTTTGAGGGATGGGTTTAGTGGAGCATTCCTTTCACTTTCATTTCGCAACGTTAGTGAACCCTTTCGTTCTCGTTGTTGGCATTCCCTCTGCGATTTTTTTCGCAAATAGTGATGAACTTGGGTGTATTTTAATTGGAGGTGAGATTTACGGTTGATGTATGAGAGAATTTTTTGAGTAATCCTCGTGTTAGTGTTTTCAGTTACGTCGCTCATTAAAGATTTGAATTTGCAATTTTCAGAATGTATATTGTGCATTGTGTGAAATTGGTAATTTTAGCTACCATGGCGCCGGTTTGTATTGCAGATTGCAGAGTAGTTCACAGCGGCACTTTGAGTACAACATTTCAGACCAATATGGATTAAGTTATAAGTTACTTATGGCATGTAATGGGTATGATCGATTGTTACGTAACCCAGAGAACCCCTTCTGAGTACTAGTAGAAAGGCTTAAAAGCAAAAAAAAATAGTTGGGGCCATTTTTATTATAAAAAAAGTCAACTCGTATCATCGAGGCTTGTTAACTTCTTGAGAACCATGAATAAAAGTGGTGGAATATGTGAAGATAAACAAAACCCAAAGGTGTGGTGGATTACAACAATACTAAATAGGGTATAGGTACAATGAACCAATTGGTTCGCCGAAAAACGTCCAACACTATAACATAAACCGTATTTGTACTCTCAGGATTCTAAAATGTTTGTGTGAAAAAGTGAACAAAGTAGTGAAACAATGATTGTAAAAAATATTTTATCACTTTGAAATAGGGTTGCCAGGTCTCCTATATTAGGAGTCTCCTATTTTTGAAGCAAATTTCCTATCTACTATTTCAATTCACATATGTATAGGAGAAAATCCAAGAAACATGAAAAAAATACATAAATTGGATCACTTTTCGATCGTTAATCCTCTGAATTGAATGATCGTTGGAAAATTTTAGGCATTTCAAATCAAAAATGGATGATCGTTATAGAAAGGATCCCAAATTATTAAATGCAGTACGAAATAATGATAAGTATAAATAAAATTTGTTACCAAGTGTGTAACAATTGTAATGTAACACGTGTTTATTAAAATGTATTCATTAAAAAATTAAAATTACTTTTCGGATACATCTCCTATATTCTACTATGTTTTTATCCTCAACCTCCTATTAATTGTTATCCTTATCAAATACCTGGCAACCCTTCTTTGAAAGTTGTTTTAGGTATACACAAGCTCTCAATGGCCAGTGAGCGTGAACACCAGAACACCCTGTACAAATGATAGGTTTAGTATGACTAAATTTCACACTTAAGGGCACGAAATGAGTATGATTGGTTGCCTAAAATTGACCGTTTGTTCAGAGGGTTACTGTTTCTACCTATTTGTACAAACCCTTATTAAAAATAGCCAATAAAATTATGTAAGTTAATGTTTAATATACGGGCTACATGATGTCCTATTTTATTTTTGTCAAAGCAATTAAAATGACGTCGAAAAAAAATCTTGAATTCTCGTAAATTTGTACACTTTAGGGGCATACCTTTGACGATGAATTTAACAAAGATAAATAACTTTTTAGTAGCAAAAAAAGGTCACACGCTAAAGTTTGAACTTTCGGCTTTCACCCTAATACAACAATTTGTTTGTTATTATTGTTATTTTCATATGTAGGTCGAAATACGTAGACCTTTTTCGATCTGACATTCATAAGATTTTCCAAGAAAGCTGCAAATTTCTTATTACATATTTCAATTTTAGTTTAGCTTCGCGGTATAAGGTGCCACTACTTTCGTCTTCAAATTGAGAGAAGGCGCATAATTCAAAATCGGATGTGGTTAGTGGAACCAAATATTTATTGTGTTTACGTTCTTGCATGTTTACTATATTATTACTACAGTAACATTTTTTGAACACATTTTATAAAACGTAAAATCTACTGGACTAAAAAAGTTGAAATTTGGTACATATATTATAGAGTTTGATGATCTCAAGATGGACGTATAGTTAGCATAAATAAATAAATCTCAATTTTGGGGGGAAAACTAGAAAGTTAATAGTTATTTGTACAAGAGAAGAAAGTTATGCTTTCTTCACTCATTTTACAAAAAATCATGTGACATATCAAATGAAAGGACTCGTTATAAGAAATACAAATATATTTTTTATAACTTTAAAATGTATACCTAGCTTAAATTATATATAAAAGCAAATGCCTTCCTATCTTCGAAACTACTGAGTCGAAAATTTTGAAGAAAAAATAGGGAATATATTAGAACCTTACTCATAGTAAGTTTATAGGATAATCTAAACGAAAATTCTAAGTCTTACACGGAAAACGGATTATACGCAAACCTCTCCACGCGAGTTCGACTCGCACATTTTTTGAGAGGAGTTTGAAAGGCACAGAAACGTCTCAAATAAAGTGTCTCGTCTTCACTTCGTATTTATTTAACGTAGGCTGTTTTTTGTATTTCAATTTTTCTTAATAAACGTTGTATTACATACAGGGTGTCCGAAAAGTGTGGAATATCGTATATATGCGATTAATAACCGCGAAAAACTGCGTGTAGGTTATTTCAACAACGTTCAACAATGCTCATTTTAATCCAGTGCCCCATGACCGTTTTATTAAACAATTACTTAATTAATTAATTTAAATTTAATTAAAATTAATTAAAAGCGAAACAGTGATAGAAGAGTGATAAGTTTATTACGCAATCTCCAATGTTTACGAATAACTGAACTAACCTGAAATAACTCTAACAAGTTCATTTTAAGTTAGTAATTAACCTGGACACAACAAAAAAAGGAAACTACCATAAATGTTCAAATTGAGCACTGTTCACAGCCTAGCAGTGACAGATTCTGTTTTGAAATTCATCAATCGCATTTGAAACAGCTTCAGGTGTGATGGCCCTCATCTCTACACCAATGCGATTTTATGTCTCCCGGGCGATTTACGTAAACCTTACTTTTAAGGTCGGCCCAAAGGAAGAAATCCGGCGGAGTTAAATCTGGTGACTGAGCTGCCCATTCTACTGGACCTCTTCTGCCCATCCAACGATTTGGAAAGATATCATTAAAGTAGTGGCGGACATTAATCCCAAAATGTGGAGGTCCCGTCTTGCTGGAACCATATTATATTCCGTCGTGGGGTATATACGGTCGCCTTCATTTGGGTATAAAACATCTAATGCAGGAATTGCCTCAAATCGTAGAAAATTTAGATAAACCTCGGCCGTTAAATTGCCCTCAAAATAACGTCCTAAAATCTGGCTTCTCATCATCCCTGCTCACATATTAACTTTCTGCTTGTACTGGGTGTATCCTTCCATATACCAATAAGGATTTGTTGAAGCGTTGAAGGCCAGTATCGTGTGTTTGGTTATTAACTGTACCGTTTAAACAAAACGTTGTCTAATCAGTAAACAGGCGATATTTTTGTAAAAATTTGCATTCATTTCAAGTTGGTGGATTATTTCTTCACAAAATTCCAACCTGCGATCCAAGTCGTCTGTAAATAACTCTTGAAATACACACGCTTTGTATGGGTGCCACTTTTCCTTTTTTAGGACGTTGTGTACAGTGGATTTGCTTGTACATATTACAATTTCGCATAATTAACGGAAACATGTGGATTTTCCGCGATGGCCAACATCACGTTTTTACTTTCTTCATTATTTAAAGCTGCAGCTTTGGCAGTTTTTGGTAAATCTTTGACAGAGCCCGTACCTTGAAATTTGTGCCAAATTTTACTTACTTTACTTGATTGCGTAATGTAAAATTCGGGATACAAATTGTTAAACAAATTGCAAACTTCCGTCTGCGTCCTCTTTTTATCTCCATATCCCAGCATCATTAAAATTTCGTACGTTGCCTTTCGGAAGAATGCGCCATTTCTGTTTACTTCAAAAGCGATTTCACTCATAAATGGATGTAAACCAGTAAATAAAGTAACCTTTTACTTCAAGTGCATGTACTACCGTGACAGTTTTAAGGCGCAATCAATAAATTGTTTCGACAATTAAAAGCAATCATTAGGTGTCTAGATTTATGACTATCACAATAAACTTCACTCGCTTTTCGCTTTCGCTTTTAATTAAATTTAAATTAATTATTTAAGTAATTATTTAATTGTTTCAATAACTAGATGCGCATAAAAGGGTCATGAGGCACCAGGCCCGCGCTAAGCATGTGATGGGCTCTGGTCCCGAGAGACCCCCCCCCCCCCCCCCAGTTTACAAACCCCAAAAGTTACCTACTGTCACTGACACCTGTGTGTCAAATTTCATGCCGATATCTGCATTTGTCAATAGTTGCGCACGTGTTTTGTGTTAATTTAGCGATTTTTACAATGCCTGATTTTGTTGAACAAAGAAGTTGCATTAAATTTTGTTTGCGGAGTGAAATTTATGCCGCAGAAATGTTGAGAATGTTGGAGAAGGCCTTTACTAACTAGGCTATGTCACAAAAAAATGTTTACATGTGATACAAACAATTCAAAGAAGGCAGAGAAACTGCTGTAGACAAAATCGCACTGGACGACCATCAAGGTCGACCGATGAACAACACGTAAAGAAAATATAAGATTCGGTGCTCAAGAATCGTCGATGGACAATTAGAGACTTCGCTGATACTGTTAAGATTTCATTTGGATCAGTCCAGACCATTTCGAAAGATGTTTTGTGCCTGAGAAAAGTGAAATCTCGTTTGGTGGCAAAAAACTTCATTTTTTGGAAAGACAGCGTCGCGTTGAAGTCTGTGAAACAATGCTTTCTGACTATCAGGATAAACGATAAAATGAAATGCATCACAACTGGAGATGAGATTTGGATCTATGCATACGACCCGAAAACAACCGACCAATCAAGCGAATACCTTGCAAAAGATCAATCAAGACCGAAAAGATCGTCCCAAAGTCGTTCAAAAATCAGGTTCGTGTTAACAGTTTTCATCGATTATCGTGGTGTGGTGCATTATAAATTCCTTCCGCCGCGCCGGCACCAGGCCAAACTGTTAACAAGGAATATTATTTAAGCGTTATGCAACGTTTACGTGAAGCTATTCGCAAAAAGAGGCCGGAATTATGGGCAACCAATTCTTGGTTTTTGCACCACGATAATGCACCATCTCACACGGCATTGGTTCTTCGAGACCATTTCGTCAAAAATTCATTAACTCTTGACTTCTGGCTATTCGCTCCGAAGACACCGTTTCGACACGATTGAGAAGATAAGAACCGAATCACTGCGCACTTTGAAGACGATTCCGAAAATCCACTTCAACAATTGTTTCGGGGATTGGAAAAACGGCGTACGTGACTGTATCGGGAGGGGAGTACTTTGAAGGCGATCAAATTGATTTAGAAGAATAAATAAAGATTCTAAAAGTTATAAAGTGTTATATCAGTTTCAGTGAAAAGAACCATCAAATTGTTTAGTTTAGATTGTCCAAGTGTAGAACCCGTCATACACTTTATTCTTTTCAGAGCTGAACCTCCCGTTCGGCAGAACAGGTTGTCACTGGCCTAGGGGTGCCGTGCCGCTGTCTTCCGCCAGTTTTCTGAATGCTAAATTTTAGGAGGAAGAGCGCTTAAGTACACTGTACAACTACGAAATTAGTCGATTATTTTGCCTAAAACGTACAAAACACATCCATTAATCATACCGTAAACTAAACGTTACTCAGGCTTTTTATTAATATTAAGTTTGTGAAACAATTTTGTTGCGCCCAACTTCGTGCGCCCCAAAACCTCTGCGCTCCTGCACCGGGGCCCACCGGGCCCATTTACAAAATAGGTTCTGTGAGGCACTAGATTAATGAGCATGTTGAACACGCAGTTTTCGCGGTTTTCTCAAAATTTTTCCGATGCAAGGATATTAATATTTATATTCCTGAAAACAGAATGAAACACTTTATCAAATAAGTTGGCTAAAGATATCTTATGTCATTAAAAAATAATAATTTTTGTGTTGCGCTTTTGTTTTAAAAAAATCAAAGAAGTAAAACATGCCATGTGATGAGAAATTAAATTTGAAATAACATTTATTTGAAACATTTTTCCATAAAATGGATATTTACAAAGATATATATAGGTACGATATTCCATACTTTCGAACACTCTGTATATGTAATGTGGTAATAGTAATAATTGTTTTTCGTAAAATTTTTCGTTGTATTTAAGTACCTATTTTTATAACAAAAGAACTGTAATTGTCAAACAAAAAAATTAAATCGTTAAAAATGGACATATTAAGATATAGGCACATACTGCAAAATTATAAAATTTTCGTAACAGTATTATCATAAGTTCGAGGAATGTAATTTTTAAAAAGCAAACCAAGCAAATAGTAATTCATGAATCATGTACAATGGTGTTGGTGTAATGTGATATTTGTGTTGCTTTTTCGTCCTTGTTCAAACTTCTCCGTTCAGTTACAGTTTGGTTTTTAAAAAATACAGACCCCATCTATGCGCGAGTAGTCTATTTTTTAGTTCAAATCAAAATCACCTCAATCAAGTATGTTGTAATTTCAGCAATCCCCGCTACTAATCAAAATCGCTAGTGTTTCGAAACGCAGCCTTAAGGTGGCCGTTGCATTGATGAAAATCGCACATTTTGAAATATAGGCAATCAACATTACATCCATTTTTTCTATTGATTACAAGATGTCGCATACATCGCAATTTTAAGGATTTGTTACAAATAATACTGGGTGACTCACTACGGCTTGGTTTCAAAATATGTAACTGTAAACTTTATTTCAAATGGTTTTTAATATACGTCTCTTAATAAATTGTCCCATTCGTCATACAACATCCATTTCAGTTGGGCACTAGAATTCCATACTATCATCTCACTCAGTCAAAATGACCACTTTACAGCAACACAAACAAGGGTTATTTTAATTTTAGAGTAAACTTATTTGAAAAGGGAAATTAGAAATAAACAGATGTTGCAGGTATTTTACCCACTGCAAATCAACGTACCACAAAAATGTTAAAGTATGTTACGCAAATTTATTCGTATGAACAAACTAATATAAAATCATTTTTGTTGTATATAACAAAAAATATTTAATAATCATAAAATTTAATCAAAGCTTTTAAGTATTCATTCAAATAGTGATCACAATTTTATAATCTTCAGCCATTTTCAACCACAGCAGCTTTCGATGTTCGATCTTTGCTTATTTTTCCATAAATAATATTCTTGTATTTATAACGTAACGATAAAAATGTTTATCCTGGCAAGTTGCACTTGATAATAATATACATGGTTTTTTAAATTGAATTTAATTATTGAGAGATTACGAACAAAACTTAATTTTTTCATTAATATTCCTTCTTCAGATGTACCTAAATTTTATTATGACCATTTCGAATTTTACGTATATTTCATAAAAACTACTTTTCAGCGATATTTGTAACAGTTATTAGCGCTTATTTGCCCAATTACAAACCCCTAAATAATATCTACCTATACACCATTATTTGGAAGAGGTAAACGACCGAATGACGTCAGTGTTCTGCCTGTCCTCTCTCATTTATAGCCACTTTAGACGCAGTTGAGGAAAGAAATTTTGCATTTTGTGTCATAGGTATTGAATTTAATTTTGTTTAATTCGAAATCTAGCTTTTTAAATTTTTACATTTATAGTTCATTCTTATTAGAAACTCAAAATATTAAAGTTTATATATTATTTGTTTATACATTATATACCTACCAAAATAACTTTACATAATAATTAATTAAGGAATGTCAAATATGTATACGAGGGCTGTTCTCTTCAGACTATGATAGTCTGCTAGATAGGCTCACTGAAAAGAGAAGTGACTACTATGATTTGTCTCAACAAAATTTGTTTTTTCTAAAACTTCTAAAATAGTATTTTTCTACGACTGTTTAATAATATGCTTATTAATCGCTAATTTTGAATAGATAATAACACCTATCACCTACCCGCGTCGTTAGATCCTTTTTGGGGGGGCTCGCGCCCCCTCAATATACTTTTGCGCTCCCTCAGAATAATTTAACAAAAACACGTATAATATATGTATTTGATAAATTTATATAATTTATATATCTAACTAGATCAACCAATGATTATGCGCCCCCCCAAAGCACCTTTTCTAAAGACGCGGCTGCCGCGAGTAATATTTCATTACTCACAGTCACAGGCTTTTTTTTACTCACGGGTTCAATTAATCATATGACTCATGCCTAGTGACATTACATTATTATAAGCGTTATTATGCATATTGTTAAGAAGAATATATTTTTATAACGATTGATATGTAGTTATGATAAAAAAAGGTAAGTTAAAAAGTATCTACATATAAAAAGAAACCCTAAAAGCGCCAATAAAATGTAATAATTATCACGCGATTGATGAATGTGTTTTTTTAATTTACCTAAGGGTTGCTAGGCGATATTTTAAAAAGGTGTGCTTTATCTTATCTGATAGATTGACGGTTGACGTTTGGTGCCACGATGCTTGACAATTATATATTTGAATATTAAGTATTATCGCTCTATAAAAAGCAAGTCGTAGAAAAAGTATACTATTCTACTCACATGTACAGGTCGGACGCGATAAAGAAAACGGGAGTTGCATTCGGAACGGTCCTATGGAGGGGATATTAGCGCGGGTAATTTGAAAATACGCAGTGGCGGAGTATGCTTAAAGTTTAAAATATGCAAGAATATATATAATATTAATAAATCCAGTAAATAATAAAGTAAACGATGCTTCTTTGAGATTTTGTATTTCACATTTACGTTATTGACATGAAAGCGTGTGATAGTTTGGTCGCCTATACTACATTACACGTTACCGATATTTTACTACGGCACTGTATACTGCACATTTACTCATTAGGAGTCATTAGCAACCCGATTCGACTTCGGCATACGTCGGTTACGTTTTCTTTATCGCGTCTCACCTGTAGTAGCTATTACTCACAAAGATGATGTATGACACTCGCCTGCGGCTCGTGTGGCAAACTCATCTTCGTGAGTAATGCTATCATTGCTCGTTGATTAATATGCTATTTCTTTAATGAAATGAGCGAAGAAAGTTACATTATCCTCTCTAGAAATGAAAGTAAACGGTATTACTAACACCATTTACTTATTGCAGGAAAACAAAAGCATAACTTTCTTCTCTAGTTTTACAAATAACTACATATTAGAGTTTAAGCATAGAGAAATATTACATTCTCTATGGTTTAAGCTAGTTGTTTTTTAACAGTGACAGTTGACAAATACCTATACTTGAACATATTTAAAGTTACCCTATGCAGATAGGCCTACTGGAAAGAGAACAACCCTCGTATTTAAAAATTTTACATCAAAATAGTTGTTTCTATTAACATTTACCTCATAAAATTGCATTTTGATAATCAATGATTTTGTATAGATACAAGATTCTGTATAGTTGCAGGGTAAACTTTAGTTATTAGACAATACTGGAATATTGTATTCGTTCGTAACCTTTGTACAGTGTACTCTATTGAAAATATAACATGCAAAATTGACACGTATAATTATGTAATTATAAAATTTGGAAAGCATTCTCAAAATTCAGTTATTCAGAGATATAAAGAACAGGGCCTAATTATAACTAAATTATAACATATATTTAAAATGGGTTTCTTTGCAATGCAATGCACTAATTTCAAGGTTACATTTAAGGAAAATTTTAATGCGTTCGAGTAGGTGTCGGTGTCGGGTGCAACCATCCAACCATAAATAAAACTAATAAAACAATAAAAAAGACTTATTTGTGTTGTGGGTGCAACCTTTTGAATCGTGTTTAGCTTGTTTCGACATTGGCACCATTCATTGCAGAAATGCTGAACTATAACGCAAAGAATCACGACCACGTTCTATTACCAAAGAGTAATATTCTCTTTGCTATTACTCAATAGATGTCACTAAAAAATAATTAATAATTAATTTCCTCAATAACTGCTTATTCAAAGGAAATTGTTACTTAGGAAAACATTCATTGAAATGTATAACGTTAGGGCTTATGCATAAAACAAAAATGTTCTCATTAATCCTTACACTTTCGCTGTTATTTGCGAAATTAAAACATCAAAAAACGCCATTCTATACATGCCATTTTTATATCGAAACGGTAATAATTTCGCTTAAAATTTACTTTGTTCACAAGTTTGAACCTTTACGAATAATTGCTCTTATACAGATGATAATTTTATATCTTCACAGTAAAGTTATTGAGGAAATAGTAAGCTCACTTTTACATTCGTGAAGCATACATTGTAAACGCCACCTTGAGTTGAGAGGATATTACACAAAATCACCAAATAGGAGATTCGGAATAACATCGTAAGTAGTCTAAAATAACGCCAGGATTAATTTGCCAAAAGTAGGTAATTTGAAGTTATTATTGAATGATTTATTTTTTAAAGTGGCGAGATTTATGAATAAATAAAGTCAACACAAATTATTTAAAGTTGAAGTTGCTTGAAGTGAAAAGTTTCTTTATTGAATTATATTTTAACGAACGTACCTTTTTCTGATGAGTATAAAAGCTGTAATTTAGTTACAAAACAGTAGATGCATTCTAAAATATGTACCGTGTTTGTTTAATTAATTTATCACAAAGTTGTAAAAAGGGAGGTACAATTTGAAAATTAATATCGTTAAATAAAGTTTTAAGCACAGCTTCTGAGTTTTAAATATCGTTAAGGCTACATAAGCCATACTTAGAGTATATGAGATATCAGCATTTTATGATTGATGAATACTAACATCGAGTTAAAAAGATGAAGTGATTGATGTGCGGTCTTGACAGTATCAAGTTGTTAACCTCTTGCTTCTATATTAGGAGAATAATGGTTTAAGATGTTTTAGACTTTAGAGGAAAGGGTAGAAATTAATTATACTTTTGACTCTAGAAATGGAAACATACAAAAATATAGCAACATTCTCTTTTTATTTCGTCTTTGCAGCAGTGTTAAGGAATTACAGTAAATGTTTTGTTATTTCACTTGCAGTACCTATGTACCTACCTTCAATCTTATTTTGAGAATATATTGTTAAGAATTAAAAACTCTGCACTATTGTGTGCGTTTTGTCCGCCCATCTCTATTTCTGCTTTTTTCCACTAGTCTGTCAAGAGTCGTTCTACACAGCTGAAACTTGCCTCTTTCTATGGAAAACAACCCATTACATTATCGCGAGAATAGGTGTAAATATAGGTACTTAAATGAAATGTTCAGCGGAAAGGGTTGTTATGACAAGAATTGGGTCGCAAAGAAATTAAATGGAGCAATGGCCGCAATAGCTCAGTGCTAGTAGACAGGTGGTCGCAGGTTAGCAATAATGAGCGAAAAAAGTAAGAAATTGGGGTAGTAAAATAGGGAAAAATAAGTAAAGAAAAGGGCGCCACGTAATTCTTCTAGAAAATAAGGCTGCTAATCCGAATTACGAAGGTATTAACAGTTATAACAGTAACGATGTCAATTCTGAAAGAGAACGGGGTAGTTTCAGCAATAAAAAGAGAAGTAAATAAATTTAAGGTGATTATAATGAGTAATTCAAATAAAAAAAATTTTACACAAAAAAAAGAACAGTTTTTATAAATACAAAAAAATGATGATAAGTATGTGACTTTGATAAATTAAATATTCAACTTGGTGGCACAAAATACCCACTGAACACAGTACATCCATGAAACGTTTCTAAATGTTGCATAAGGGTTACAAATGAAACATTCCTAAGAAACATCTAAGACACATTACTGGTACATTCCTGTCGAAAGCGAATAAATGGTAATGTCTAATAAACGTTTCAATTGATATGTTACATAAAATACAAAACATACACATTACAACACGAACGTTTTAGATACGTATCCAAAAATACATCTTTGTGATGTATTTTTTGAAATGTGATAACGTATAACATTTTAGAAACGTTACAAATGTGATGTTTCGTTTGAAACAAAATAGTCATATCTCAAAGTTAACGTTACGGAGTTGTGTTTAGTAGTGTTGTACCAGAAACCTTATCAGTTGAAACATATCGTAAGAAACACATCATACACGTTTCGGTGTGAACGTTTTAGATATGTATCCAAAAATATATCTCTGTGATATATTTTTTGGAATGTGATAACTAAAGCTAGGATGCCTTTTTTTATAAATGGACAAACATAAGGCAGACCCTATTTAAAATCCGTTTTAGATGCAAACTTTATTCTGCCTTTTTTGGTTTCTGTTAGTTTTATTGCGTTTTTTACCTTTTTTTTTGATATTTTCGCGTAAGTATTTAGTACCTTTTCTGTAATTTTTTTTAAGTTTTTTGAAATGTAAGTATTTTTTAATTTTTAAATTTTATATAGGTATATTTTTCTGGGTAATTTCTAAGAAAGCAAATTGTTTGAAAGGGAAAGGAATTTGGTATACAAACTGAATACAAACTTTGTCTATAATATTTAAGCCTCTTACAATAATAACTCGGATGAGTCATTTTCCTTACTTTGAAATATTTCCCATTGTATTATTTCTACCTGCAAGCTGCACCTACATACAGTCTTTGTTGAAATTGCATCATTTAGTCATGATGCCGAGTTAAGCGTATTTTAATTAGCCAGAAAACTTTATTGAAAAAGAATACCAGCAGATAGCATTTATCAACTGTAATTACTTTTTCAAATAAATATTTGTTTGTCTATACTTAAATTGAATATGTATGTGTTGATTTTATCTCGGCAGTTTTCGCTTTTCCGTGCCATTTTTCTCCTTTTTTGTCTTTTTAGATGCTTTTTTTAAATTATTTTTTATGCCTTTTTCCTGCCTTTTTGAAACTTTCGTTTTGTCTAACTATCCCAACTTTAGTGATTACGTATAACATTTTAGAAACTTCATTAAAAATGTGATGTTTCGTTTGAAGTCATCTTTCAAAGTTAATGTTAGGTACTTGTATTTAGTAGCGTTGTACTAGAAACCTAATCACTTGAAACATATCATAAGAAACTAAAAATACACGTTTCAATGTGAGTGTTTTACATATTTATCCAAAATTACAATTCAAATTACAATAGATTTATTCATCATAAGTAGAAGGGTAATATTGCACATCTAAATGGCTTATTTGCCAGCGAGTCTGTAGCTCAGGTAGTTTACGGAGCTGTTTTCTGAATTCCTAAACAAGCGACCGATGTTCGAATCCCACTTGAAGCAAAACGATTTTTCAGCATCACCGATCTCCTTCGAGTCTACACTAAGAGAATTTTGGGGGCCCTGGAGAACAAGCCACCGGAGTACATTGGGCCCTGCAGGGCGTGCGCACTGGGAAAAGAACCCCTCAGAGTAGTTGGGGCTCTCGGTACCATAGTTTCTACCACATCTGAATTTTTTTATACTCAGGTATGTTTCAAATGAAACATATATGAGACATTTCAAATATTCACGTATGAAACATTTATAAGGACACATTTCACCTACATTTCAATAAATTACTCTTCTATATGTTTCTTGAAACATATATAAAATGTTTCGATGTAACGTTTCTGTGTTGTTTCAAATCTAGGTTTCTGAAGGCGGACATTAAACATCTATGTTATGTGTATGATACGTTTCTGTCGCTGTTTCGGAGATGTTTCATGTTTCAGAGATACGTTTCTAAAACATTTCAGAAACGTTTTTTTGCACTGTGGGTACGTGGGTCTAAACTACCTTTAAGTCAAGCCAAAAATTGTAAGCAAAATGACGTTAGATTAACAATCAAATTGAGATATAGGGATGCGACTTTAAAAATGCAATAGACAGTAATCGATGGTTAAATGGAAAATCCTACCTTTCTTTTGTAAAGTTGAGTCGGATGTTGGAACTCCTGTGCACAGTTTTTCCAAGTCCTTAAACAAAATAAAAACAAGGGTCGCTGGCAGCGAGCCGAAATGAATAATTACACAGTACTATCCTGTGATTCAAAAATCGGATACCAAATATAGATTAGGTTCAAATTTAAATAGTTAAGTTAATTCAAGAGAATTTAAAGGTAATTCGATAACAAGTTAATATTTAGCAAGTAGAAAATTAAATTACCAAATAAACTATATTACTTTAGAAAGTTCAAACGAAATAATAAGGTAAAGTTACGTTACAGCAATAGCAAATATAGCAAATTTTAAATGGTAAAATGGTTAATGTTTAAACAGAATCTTTTAAATAAAATAGTAGAAAAATAACTGAGTAAGTAAAATTAAAGTATAAAAAGTTCAAAATAAGTAACAAAGGGGAAAAACTAAAATTGGTTTTTCACTTAGCGACGGTAGATATAGTAAAGATGGAATTAGATGAGTTTTCGTAGCGGCGATCGAGGGATTGAAGAAACAGTTGGTTTCCCCCGGAGCGTCAGTCACGGTGAAGTAGATTTCGGAGAAAGATGTAGGAAAATGGTAGCAGATTTGAGTTAGCCTTTTTTTTTACCGATGTAAAACCGCTATAAAAAACGAAAACGAAATTAGGTAACTACATTAAGCAAGAAAAAATCAGTACAAACCTGGAGGTAATTATTCCAGCGTTTTAAGAAGAACTCACGTACACTTTTGTTTACTGTGCAAATAAAACGTACAAAGTACGATTTCAGTGATTTCTTAATCTTAAAGCATCAGTTAGAACGTTCACTAAATTTTGAGAAACATTAGCACAAGATCCGAATTAATCGAGTTTCAGTAAATGCAAATCTTCTCGGTACAGAAAATGAAGCGATGTGACTTGATTATTGAAGCGATGTGAATCGAAACGAAGCGAGTAAATAACTGAAGAAAATGAATAGAGAAACTGGGCTCTGGACCCTAAAGGCAATGAATCAGCAAGTTCTACGTCAGCAAATTAGTACAAAGGGACAAAGAAATGAATACATCTGCAGTGCAACATAGTAGCGGACAAAAGAATTTAGTCATCCTTACTTTGTAGCGAACAAAGAGAATTCCAAAGGTTCAGGTTACATAGGGCTAAGATGATGTGTCATGACAGCAGATGCTCTCTACATTGTAATGTAGCAATTTTAAGAATATTAGTTATTACTGTAAAGGAAATTAGGAATATTTCAAATATAAAATAGGAAATTAACGCAAGGGCGTTACAGGGTAATTCACTAGTCACAGCGAAGTTGCTAAAAATTGAACCGATTTGAGAAATACAAGCAAAACTAGTAACCTTAAGGTTTTTTATCACAAAGGGAAATAACCATAGCAAAATACTCAAAAAACTAAATAGAGAGACGGTGAAAAGAAAACATTACAATAGAAAGAAAATGTATAATGAGGTGGATACGAACAAAACGAGAACATACAAGGAAGCAAAAGGTAAAAAAAGACGGTTAAAAATAAAATATAACGAGAAAGAAGAAACAGAGAAAAATGATAAAAATATATATTACATGGAATGTTAAAACGGTAAAAGGAGACAGAAATTCCGCTAAAGGATTTGATTAATTTATTATTAATCTTAACCTCACCTAAGATCGAGAGCCGATTCATCCCCTCGTCCCGAAAGATACTAGCGGTGGTAGTTCTCAAGTTGGTGTGTGAATTAGAAAGTGAGTATCAAATGTCAAGTAAATAGTTTCTCTTACTGAGGCTACATTTTTGTCTTCCATGCTCTACCTCATTTCTTCATTCTCTTGTCCCTCTTACTATAAATTACTAAGAAAGATTCTCTTACAATCCCAAAAAACTGTTGACCTTTTCTACAGATGGAACTGCAATGACTCTCTGGATTGATAATGCCATTCTATGAACTGCTCGAATCTAGAAATTTTCATAATTTATCTGATAACGAACTAGAACTTGGATTTTGTTCACGAATGAAAGCATCCGGCGAACCCAGTTGAAACTTTTTTCGTGCACTTAGATTTCACTTTTCTTTGCAATGTGTGCAACCCATAGAGAAAAGAAAAGAGAGGTGCCAATACCATACAATTATTTCAGGGACTCTATTTCACTCCAAGTTAGAGCGCCCTCGTTGAGCCCTTACCAAACTAATATTTAAATTCGTCGGTAATATAGTGCATCTTACTTATCATTTGTCAAATAACTCTATATTAAATTTTAGGTTATTGCTCATAATAAATGTACATTTATGAAATATACTTACCAGGTGCATTAAGTTTCGATTTTCTGACTTTTACCTCAATCTTCTGTGCCGGAAAAGGTTGTGAGTGAAATTGAAAAGTCACTCACAGTCTTTTTCGGCACAGAAAATTGAGGTAAAATCACAAATTAAATTGGAATAAGTCATAAAATCGAAACTTAATACACCTGGTAAGTACATTTCGTAAATGTACATTTAGTGAGCAATACCCTAAAATTTATGTTGTACATTCAGCAGTAACGTAGTAGATTTTAAGCTTAATGAATCTGATTTTAATAAATAAATATGAAACTTTGTAACAATAACTTTTCATACAAAACACAATTCCTTCAAATGAAAAATATATAAATCAACAACCTTCTTTTTTTTCTTTTTTACATATATGATTATTTTAAATTAAATAATCATCTAGTAGCTTTCCTCGTTCGGCGCAACAATTTAATATAGAGCTATTTGACAAATGATAAGTAAGATGCACTATATTACCGACAAAATTAAATTTTAGTTTGGTAAGGGCTCAACGAGGGCGCGCCAACTTGCTGTGAAATAATTGTATGGTATTGGCACCTCTCTTTTCTTTTCTCTATGGTGCAACCTCCTCAACCTCTTAACTACAATTCCTTCTTAAAAAAACTAAAGAAAGTACGGTGAAATGTAATGGATATTTGGAATGAACGCAAATGGTTTCTTTTAATTTAATTTATACATTACTATCGGCAATAATTGACCATCGAAGTTGGGACTCATTGATCTTGTTTGAAATACTAAAACAGCTCGATAACCGACTTCTTTTTAAATTAAAGAAAATTAGATGATTAGTGATAGTGGTGAAATTTTCTGCCAAAAAAACCCTTCGCTATGTCAAATTATACATGTATGATGTATGCTAATTGCCTCAAATTTGACAATACTACTTATCGCTTGCAAATTGTTTTGACAGAAGCTTTAAATAGTTATGAAATTGTAATGAACATGTGTGAATTTAATGGGTAGATATGTAATATCTTGTAACGCTTTATAATAATTATACGCATTTCAGTAACACTTTCCATCCATACTGAATGTAATATAAACAATGGTGATTCAAAAACGATCAATTATCTGGGTTAATTAAAAATTAGTTGCTAAATGATCGGGTAAATATTTTACCGGCAGTTGAAGAAATCCTTGCATGCATAAACGTAACATTCGAGAGTTACCCTTGGGAATTCTGGAAAGTGCTAACAATTTCCAAATCAAAGAGCTTTATGACCTTATACGTGCTAGTTCATCTTCTTAATGGACGTAGAAACTAAAATATCTGTATTTGGAAAATTCTTCGTGGTATTATTAGGAAAGTTTGTACGAGCTTTAGTAATTTCATTAATTTGTTCTTAAGATGCCGAAAATTTAATTTTCCAAATAGTTGGGCACCAATGAATACTTACATTTACGATGTATAATCGTTTTTTATACTAAATGTCATAAACGAAAAGACGCTTCAGGAGAACCCTTTTAATCTGAAAAGTTCATATAAATTCACCGTTATCGAAATAAAATTTTGTCACGAATAAAATCACTAATAGAAAAGTCGAATGCAATACTTAATCTATAAATCGCCTATCTTAAATCATTATTTGTTGTTTATTGTAAATAAACAAGTTTGTAATTTATATCAAACTAACTGCCCCGAGAGACGTTGTTCTGTCTGAGATATGAATATTCTTCAGTTCTTCAGTTTACTTTTGGCGATTCAGAGCTACCAACGTACTTTACACCATGTCAATTGAAACCTGGCAACGTATTTTGCACCAGTCACGTGGTGGTAAAAGTTTATTGTTTCCCATTATACTTACCTTGAAAGCAGGCATAAAATTATCTCGAATAACTTTTGTTACGCTAAATGACATTTGAAAGCAATTACAGTGTTCCTAAGCAAATATGAAAACGGGATATATGCCAACTGACTTTAAGATATCGTGGCGGCAGAACATCCTCCAATGACAAAGTGAATGATATTATTAATACGGCCCATACGGATTTAAATTTACCGCCAAAATCTTTTTACCATTGAATGTACCAGAATGTAGTCAGCGACATTATCCCCACCTCCCATTTTCATGTTTGCTTAGGAGCACTGTATTGTATTGTCACAATCAAGTCAAAAATATATACATATATAGAATCTGGCCCATTTCCGGATACCAATGAATGTAGTGGCTCTGGTAGCGGTACCAATGGCGCAACATATTCCAGAAAGGGGGGGTTCAAGAACTTTTTTCGATCCAATATTGACCCTAATTTCTATCGCGTTGAAGGCCTCCAAAGCTCTCTTACGTCTCCCCAGTTTTGTGTTCTTCTTAGCCACCTTTCTTTCACGTGCACGCATCGATCTTGGTTTACGTTGGCCCATTCCACTGAAGAAATCTCTACGAATTTGTTTGATGAATTCCGAAATTTTCGAATAATGAGAGCAATTTACGAGGAAATTTAGCCTGAGGTAAAGAGTTGTGATGGAACGACAATTTTTCCTGCTTGTACGCCAAAAGTTAACTCATTGGAAAATTGGTCGGATTGTTGACTTTTATATCTGAAAATGACCCCAATGAACCCTCACGGCAGTTATGCCTATCGATATCACATTGGGGTATGCTATTTCTATTGTAACTTTGAAAGAATCGCAAAATATCGCAAGAAAACAGTATCTGTCTCACTTTGACACATCCTAGACAGCTTGAAACATTATACTTTTTGCTAAAACTAGGCACATGAGCCGTGGCATGTTCTTAGGGTCGTTTTGACACATAAAACTCCATGATCGGAGCCAAACTATGATCAGAGCGAGTTTTCCAGAAATGCATGCCAAAGTCCAATTTTAACATGGCTTTTGTATGGGGGTGCGATTATGAAATTTTTATTACTTCAATTGAACCCCTCCCCTTGCAATGTGAACACACAACGTTCATTGGTCTAATAGCAACGATTTACTGTGAACTGTAATCGATGGCTACGTTATAATTGAATGCAGCTCGAATGGGATTAAACCAAGGCCACCTAAAATTAAACGCAACATTTTTACGTTGTTGATTTCGATTCCATCGATTCCGTTCAACTTCATTTTGCGCTTCGCGTAATTGCGTTGCCCGTCAATTTGACTTGCTCGTATATGTATATCTTTGACTTGCAACATTGCGAGTTCTGCGACCTAAGTTGGTACGTCGCAACGTCTGATTGGTGGCATTTTGAAGAACCATATTTAATAAAAAATCGATTCCCTTAGTGTTTCTGTATAACAACCATATATACCACGTGTTAAGGTAGGGCCACAAAAGTACGCGCCGCGCCCGCACCGTGTCCGTGCCGCATCACGGCTCAGTGTCGGTGACGATGTTGAGTGACCACACATATCTGCACCTAGCCCGTGTGTTGGCTCGGCTGTGTTGTTTTGCATTCCGCCAAGACGCAACACACACTTAGATATAGGAGAATTATGTGGACAATTAGCAACTATTTCTCTCGCTATCCAGTACAAAGGCTAGTCGTACGTGATAACCACGCATTGCTGATTGATTTTTTTACACAATTCCACAGCATAGGTACATCAACGTTGTGTATTTGTATATTGTATCGTAGTTCGATGGAGGAGCATTTAAAAAAGAGAGGGGAATAGCTAGTTTTTCCACTGTAACTGTGATCAGAGTCTGCATAAATGCCTTCTATTGTGGAATTGGAATATTTTGGTTCTTACCGAGCAACCACAGGGTGTCGTGTGGTAGAGGATATATTGATTCCTCAGGTATTTCGAAGTGTTCTACCGTGGTATGTTTCTAAAGATGAGGCCATGGCAGACAATCGTGGTATCCCAGTATTTCTTTCCATAGCACTTGCCGGGCTAACGTACCTGATTCCTCCCATGGAATAAAATCTATTTAGACCATCAATTGTGCAGACATTAAAGTCAGCAGAATCCTAAACTTCTTTGATAGGAGGTTTGTCATATTTTTGGAGGCAAATTTTCTGTAAAGTAGAAGGGAGCGACTGCTCAATAAAGAAGATAAGAAGGCCCGTGGTCGAACTGCAGATATAATTGCATGAGTAATGGCAATGCACTTGTTACTTTTTTTGGTTTTTTTATTCATGACCTCCTGTAGAAACGTGAGAAGGGTGGAGGGAAGAATATCGGCATCCTTATGAAAATTATCTGTAGGTGGCTACATGTCAGTTTCATAAAGGTGAGTTTGGATGCCTTGTCTAATGATAGCTGCAGCCTTTTTCACAATTCTCATCATCATTTTCCTCCTTTTTATTATAGTATGCCTCATTCAATAGTTGATGCCATGGGCGCCCATAAGGAGGGGCAAGAGAAGCCAGTTGCCCCCCCCCCCCCCCCTGGACTCGGACTCTAAGCAGTAATAATTTCTTAAATATCGCAACTTTTAATTTAAATAAAACTAATTGTTCAACCTTCCCCAAATTACTGTATGGGCGCCCGTGGTTGGTACCCTCTAAAATCTCTAAAGTGCATTACTGGAACTTTAAACCGGTTGCTCCCTGGTGTAATAAGTATACGGTCTCCATATTTTTCTATTAATTTTGCCTTGATGATTTTCCATGTTAGCTTACACTCCGCCACTGCATCGATCAACTGCTCCATAGAAAATTGGCAATCATCACTGTCCTCCATGTACGAATATATATATTTCTCTTTGTCAGTATCACAAGGTTCTGTATATATGAAACAATTGGTTCTAAAACTAAAAAGTGTTACTGAAGACCTCAAAACCATAGTTCCATCTGGTTGAGATGATCCTGATGGAGCGTGTCTCTTTAAATCTGCCACAACACTATCGTATCTGGTGTAGTTTTTACGGCATAATCAAACATATAAATTAGAAGGGATTTCACCCCCTTTAACTGGAAACTCTTTCCATATTGCTGATTTTTGCGAGAGTCAATATTCCTTTTCTCGTGACTTTTCAAACTTTATCACTGGACTCATACACTTCACCATCGTAAACGAAACACTTGTTATCCATTGGGAACGATCATATAAACAATACACTGAGAAAACTGAAAAAAATATTTATTGAATTTAACTAACAAATACAATAATTTATACAGCAACGGTACTGACTGAACAGTGTGTTTGTAAACTTTGTAAAGAAAATAAAAGGAAGATGGAGAACGTTGGAATGTCAGTAGTATTGGGGGTGTGGCCAAGACTGTGACTCGGTACTGTTGCCAAAGCTACTCAGCTCCCCTGTGTGTCCTTCAACCAATACATAATTTTAAAAGTAATGTAATGCTACACAACTTTTATTCTTATGACTATGGGTGTTAGTGTAAAACAAAGGATTAAAGAGTTAGAAACAAAACTTCGACAAAAAGTTACCAATTTTTTAATTTTTTCAAATTGCCGATTTTAGCGTGCAGATATCTCAGAAGCTATAATGAATAGAGAAAAATGATTATAAGTAATAACATTGTAAAGTTAACAAACTTCCTTTTTCCTACCTTAAAATTACCTTGCGAAATTGTTGCCGAATCAAAAGTAACGATTAACGAAATTAGTCCCGTAAAAAATAAGTCAAGATAGAAGACATTAGGGCGCCTTAATATAGTTAATTCATGTTATTTACATATACTTATACATACTATAAACCAAAATTTAGGTATGAAAAATATAGAAATGAAAACAAGTTAGACATGATTCCAAAACAAAAGAGTGCAGAGATGCCCGTTGGATAAATTCGGAATTTGACAATGATACGAAATAAATTATAACCAAAGCCATCGGCTGTAAACATGGATTCCTCAAACGTCTAATGAAAAATGCAAACGTTCTTCAGTTACTATAGATAGTGTATTGACATTCGGAAAAAATTGATTACTTCGCAACCATCCTTTAGTCTTGAAACGACCTCTAACAAGGTTGACATAAACATGCATTAAAGAACGTATTTTTTATACTTTACTTTGATGAAAGGATACTTCAAAACTGCCGAATTAATTCAATGCACAAAATTGTTCAAGTCAAAGGATGATCATAATTTCACAGCAGAAATAGTGCCCTTAAAAGGATACAGTTGTGTCAAAGAAAGTTGACATTTGGATTTTTGTGTGGAATGTATTATTAACGATCTTTGGTATTTATCGCAATAATTTTGATACTTCAAACTTTACCGTCTACGCGATTAATAGGTTGTTAAGACCAATCTCAAATGCAGACACTCTGGAGATTACGGCTAAATGTATTACCAAAAACGCATCCTTACAAGTTGATCACCAATTAATTATTTATATTGCGTTGCGGTCCTCAATAAAAGTCAAAGTACCTAGTAGCATTTAGATACTTACACAGAAATGATGATGAAATTGTCTTAGTAAATTAGTTACATATACCCTAATATTCTTTCTCTTCCGATTCCTGCAATATACAAGGACTTCTTGGCATTTATCTAAATATAAGCTTTACTAAAATCCTTTTGTATGAGACTAAACTAATTCACTAAAACTTTATACAAACCAAGCGTATTATGGATGAAATGTTTAATAAGAACCCGAAGCTTTCAGTAATAAAGTTTCCAATTCTATTTGATTTTGAGACATCAGCAAATAGTGGTCGTCATACCGACCAGTAATGAGAAAGAAATCTCTTTTATCTATCGCGTCCTTTTTATTGTTTTTCCTTTTATTGCTGATTTTCTTTGCTTACGAAAATTTCATTTTTCGACTGAACAAAAAATAAATTTTATTACTAACCTTTTAACTCGACCCTAATAAAATATATATTCCAGTTAGACTCTATCGACTATTCTATTACAGAAAATTTAGATTATGCTGGTACAATTCCATTTTTCTACCAATGATTTCATCGTTTCATTTAAATGAATATGTAGAATAACTCAAAATTATTATTTATAGTTGTAATTACTTATTTCGTTAATATTTATCTTATGGAGTAAATTACGAAGTAGAAGCGCGAGTTATTGTTTTTTTGTTCTATGTTTCAAAAAACCTTGTGTGACTAATGCACTCGCCCTTAATTTATATTTGCTTGCCTAATTTAAAACATTAATTTATTTTTAAATTCCTGAAATAGAGAGCAAATGTTGAGACATCTGATCTCTACAATTTACTGGCACTTTTCATTTAAACGAAGCTACAAAACATCAAAAAGTTTACTGTGACCATTTACAATTTAATTTTATAGTACTTTGATTATCAATAGCTAATTAATATGATTAAACCAATTCCGGAAAGCAGTAACTCATGCATTTTTAAACTATTAGCAACTCACTCTCAAATTTTCATTGTTACTGTAACATCAACTCATAGTTCATTATCAACATAGAATCATACATATAAATAAATAAATACCGAATATTTCTGCGACAGAGGTTAAGTGGAAGATCAGAGCCGTTTGGTGCACTGAACTTCCCTTCTGAACCAATGTCATAACGATATTATGTAATCGACAAAATAAAGGTTCTTATTATTATTATTATTAAACTTATTGAAGTAGTAAGGTATAAGATATAACTTACAGGTTACAGCGCTCCTTTCTACAATTAATTCAGCCTTTGTTGTTTATTAGGTGTCATGTAGTTAGTCCATCACTCGTACTGGCTAATACCTCCGGCAAATTCAGCATCGCTATTACTAAAGAGTACATATTATTACCAAATAACTAACGCTAAGTAATCATTACTCTCCTCCAGCCTTTCTCTGCACGTTTGGTACTATAATTCATTGCAAAAGTCTCTATATCCCCATGTAAAAACCCCTGTTTTAATGTCGAATTTCATCTTATGACTTACGCAAATATTAATAGTCCGTAACAATGTAATGTTGGGAGTTACCAAGCGTGTCAAAGTTTGGCCCCCCCTCCAGGATTGTTATCAATGACCCATTGAACAATATTAGAGGGGGGGGGGAAAGTTGAACGGCCGCCATCTTGTCCGCCATCTTGAAAATGCCCGCGAACCTATTTTTGGCTATAGCTTAGCAACCGTATGTCCATATCGAACGTACGTAGACTCTAATTGCACGGTTTTGTATTCCTAAGATAAATTGTTATATAACCGAAATTGATAATCCTAGCGGATTTTATGTTTTTGGGCTTAAAAGCTTAAATTATGGAATATGTAAAAAAAACGCTAAAAAACATATCACTTTTTATTTTATTATTATTAATCTTTTAGATCTCGCTTTTATGAATAAAATGCAAAAACAATCAACGAAATCCGAGCACTGGTTACGAAAATATACAAGAATTAGGAATAGGTAGCGCACCTTTGCTGAGCACAATAATTGGTAGTTCCAGGTCAAATTAAAAATTTCATAAGTTTGCTCTCTACAAAATATGCGAATTACTACTAAATACATGCATTAATTAAGTGTAATCAATTTTTGAAGGTTTATGCCCCATTCGCGATTCCCTCGCCACCATAAGAGTAATGATCGCCATGACATGAATCAGATCCGAAAAACCGTACCGGTGAATAAATCGAAAATACCCGAATTAATACAAATTTTATAAATTAATAATTTTTTTTGTGCCGCACCTTCTCGTTTATTTAATTAATTAATTTAATTTAGGCTTTTAGGAAGAAGAGGTGAACATCAAATGACAATTATTATTATACGGATTAATTTACACAAGAGCATTTGCAAAGAGCAGTGTAGTTTTCACGTCCATTGTTTGTCACACTTACGGGTTGTGACTCCACTTCCTCACTGAGAGGACGCTCTAAAAGTCTAAAAGGACGGAATTCAGTGCCTGGAAAAGGAACCCAGACACTGTAATTCAGGTCATCGTCCAAATGATGGAAAATCCATTCGCAGTGGTGAAATTTGGAGTCTACAAAGTTCAAAGCTTTGAAGCCTTTCTTTATTCAAGTTTATGGAGGCGGTGCAGAATCCATTAATCAACAACGAAAGTTAATATTCTGTCACCGATACAAAAGTTTACAAATGATGCACCCGACACAAGACGCTCTCCTATTACACTGCAAGAGAGCAGCTTACCAAGCTACCATTTGGAGCAGGGCACATAAGGCTGAGCTTCAAGCCCCACGTCCAATTCAACATGGGTGGAAGAAACTCGATCACAGATTCCTTCCCGTGTGGATAACAATTCCGGAAGTCAGCCCCGCTTGCATTGAGATTCTTAAATGTGGTTACAAGCAGAATTGTGGAAACTGATGCAATTCAAGAAAAAAATCATTAAATTGCACTGCTCTTTGCAAATGTCTGCGTAAAGTGTTCCCTATAATAATACTTATCATTTGACGGTCACCTCTTCTCCCTAAAAGCCTAAATTAAATTAATTAATTAAAAAAACGACAAGGTGCGAAACGCATAAAACTTTTTAAAAAGATATAAAAAATGATTCATTTATAAAATTTGTATTAATTCGCTTATTTTCGATTTATTCACCGGTACGGTTTTTCGGATCTGATTCATGTCATGGCGATCATTACTCTTATGAGGGCGAGGGAATCGCGAATGGGGCATAAGCCATCAAAAATTGATGTATGTATTTAGTATTAATTCGCACATTTTGTAGAATACAAACTTAGAAATTTTCAATTTGACCTGTAACTCCCAATTATTGTGTGCTGAGCAAAGGTGCGGTACCTATTCCTAAATCTTGTATATTTTGGTAACCAGTGCTCGGATTTCGTTGATTGTTTTTGCATTTTATTCATAAAAGCGAGATCTAAAAGATTAATAATAATTAAATAAAAAGTGATATGTTTTTTAGCGTTTTTTTACATATTCCATAATTTAAGCTTTTAAGCCCCAAAACATTAAATCCGCTAGGATTATCAATTTCGGTTATATAACACTTTATCTTAGGAATACAAAACTGTGCAATTAGAGTCGACGTACGTTCGATTTGGACATACTGTTGCTAAGATATAGCCAAAAATAGGTTCGCGGGTATTTTCAAGATGGCGGACAAGATGGCGGCCGTTCAACTTCCCCCCCCCCCCCCTCTAATATTGTTCAGTGGGTCATTGATAAAAATCCTGGAGGGGGGGGGGCAAACTTTTACACGCTTGGTAACTCCCAATGAAAATTATATGGAGATTGTTACGTACTATAATAGTGCATTCAATGTCTGATTAAAATTTAGTTACCCCTATATTCCTATACACACCCTCTCATTGGTAGCCCGTGGTAATTATACAGGGTGTTCTCACTGTGACTACGCATTAGAATATTACTATGATCTGATCTGAATTTTGAAAATTTGGGTTCAGTGTCTAATTTGGTCACCATTGCAGCAACTTAAGTTTTGCGTTGTTTTCAGTTCATTTCAACCCAGAACCAAGAAAACATCAATTACCTACCACCTATCTTCTTCTGCCTTTTATCTTATCCCCACTGCCTTTTATCTTATCCCCATTTGACAGTAATTCCGTTCTACTAAACTTTTTTTAGCAAAAATCTCCTTTGTGTAACTTTCATAGTTTTCGAAGGAGTGTTAAGGGCATCAACAGCTGTGGTCATTAGCCCTATATGCTTACAAACATCCATGTCCGGAGGTATTTTTATCACCAACTGGTCGGGATTCGAACCCGAGACCGCCAGGTGTAGTTTATTGGTATACCAACGGTACATCCACTATACCATGTACGGCCACTGTTGAGCAATTATTGGATTACTAATATCTGTAGTGTAGCCACAGGAACCGGTACAAGTTCTGCATACGTCATGCTATTTATCGACAACTCTTCTTGTATAAGTGCAAGATATATTGATGTTTCAATTCAAGATGAAATTTCGTAGTAACCGTTAGGTATTATAATTCTTATGTATACTTTTCGGTGGGTCTTGATACTGAGCTTCATTTTGCTCTGAGATAACCTAAGAAATAATGATGCTCTAATTAATAGTAAATATCAATAGGGAACGTTCTTTTCCTTGCTACAATAATTTAATGTTACCTATGAAATAATTTAATATATATTATATGTATAACTAAGTTAGTTATATGTCAGCTGTTGTTGTAAAACACCAATTTGTAGCTACGGATTTTTCTTGGTACTACGCTTAAGAGCAAATATGACTTTCTGACAATATCGCCTCTCTATCGAAAAACTTTGAGAGTTCCCTCCACAAGTTCTACTGTGGGTGTAAATGTGATTAGGCCTATGTTAGGCTATTCAGAAATGGTCTGATAGCCCAGAACCACGCTCTCTACAACTATAGCACTTGTCAATCATTTACAAAGATTTGCACACACGGATGCATTACGGACAACCCACACAACCCAAACTTGACATCGATGGATTCAAAACAATGGAAGGAACAGAAACTGGTATTTACGCAATTTTTAACTATATTTCAGTCGGAACTGGTTACTGGTAAGTATAACAGTAAGAAAGTTCATAGAGAACAAAACAATCATCATTTATGGGCACTGTAAACTAAGCAAGCACATGCACAGAACGGGTTTGGTGAAATCACAGTCTTGTAAATGATACACACAAACAACGATATGACGTAGCACATTTTTTGTGAGAAGATACATGTTGGGAGGATCCAGAGCGGGAATAACTACGATTAGACCTGCTTCTCCATTCAATGCTCCAGGTTTATGTCACTTGTGAGTAATCTGAATAACGTTGCAAAGTCGGACGACGTTAATTAGAGAGGTAGAACAAAGGGCCCGGATATGAGTTTAAGTGCGCGTGGACTATAATCACACTTTCGTCTTAATTCAGAATTCAGAACACATTATCAATAGGTATGGTAACAAATGCTTATCTACAACTTTTTCTTTAATAACTTTTTGATGCTACAAATTGTATGGAAAATATTTAAGTTTGAAGGAAATAACATATTTCCATTATATGCATTTTAGTGGAAAAACAAAAGAAGCATATGACATAAAGTTCATTTAACCAACTTCGTACATCTACCGTTTTCAAGATATCTATCAATGGCGAGCGTGTTTGCCATCATCTTTATTTTATGTATATTCATTTGCAGTCTTTCTTTGGTGACTTTTGTAATTCTGGTATTTCTGTGGAAAATAGAAATATATCATCGGCGTTATGTGATTCAAGAATCTTCCTTATATATTTATGCGTTCTCCTGCAGACTGTTCCTTGGACCAGTCCTGATAGATTTATGTAGGGTTATTTGAGGGTTAACTTTTATGCAATGCAACGCGAGGATCTATGACAATGTATGTCTGCTTTTTTTAACACTTAATACACTTAAACTTGGCAGTTTTGACAATTACACGTCTTGTAAAAACTGTATCGGAATACACATTTCAAACGATTTTTCTCTGGAGAATTAATGATCGCATTTGAAAAATAAAAATGCTGTTGAAAATTAAATTAAAATCCTTAATCGTGTATATGTAGCTTTAATAATGTAATATTAACATTAAAGTCATAATTACATAATAAATTATACTCCCGTTGTAATACTTTATTTCCGTTTAACACTAAAATTATGATTTGCGCTTTTCAATATTTATTTCCCAATAAATAAGTAAATTAACTGTAGTAAATTAAAATTACTTAATTATAGAAATAAAATGTGATGAAAATTGTACTTTAGGAGATAGGTAGCTATAAATTTTGTTACAACAAAGTTACGTCCAATTAGCACTGTAACAGAAACCAAAATCATTAGAAAATTGAAAATAAACTTTATAGACAAATACTGCTTAATTAGTGACTAGGGCCAGATTCCGTGAATACATCCATATCTCATTTCATTCGTAACGTAGCGCAGCAGCCAGCAGGTAATTTAATATTAATTGAGTCAGTTCCTGCCCATATGATATGCATACAGTCGTTCATGTTTTACCTAAAATACTTTATTTCGGTGTAGGTAAATAAATATTTTCAGGAATTTCATAATATTTTTACATAGTTATAGCAAGGAGTAATATACTCTTTGATTATTATAGACGACACATCTTGAAAATAATGGCCACCGCCACCGAAAATGCTTCATTGAGTTGTTTTGGTACCAATTATGACCATTTTAATAACATACTTACGTATGCGATAGACAAATTAAAATGTATGTAGGTACTGAAATGTGGAGTTTAAATGACAGGTATCCCAACTAAAAAGTGGATTCCGAAGAGCTGCAATTTTGTGTAGGTACAATTAGTACAACCATTTCACAACGGGTGTCGCGCGAGTCGTTTCGACAAATGATTCAGAGTTTGCCGGTTTCCGTATTTTCAAAACAGTAGTTATACAAGTTGTAGAAAATCAGAAAGATAACCTTCACACAATTTGAGATTAGCTCTGGGTCTTCGCAGAGGGAGAAAAGAGCTACAGAAAACCCTACAGGATAAATCAACAGAATTCTCACATGCATCCAATTTTTCTCTGCATTGCTCTCTTGAACGATTATCGTCAGGACTCACGCACTGACACTGAATCATGTACTCACATTCTGTTGTAATAATAATAATAATAATAATAATAATCTTTATTTAGTTTTTAGTTTACTAATACATTTATCATAATAGGTACAATTTAATTACTTAAATTAGAAGGAAGTTATTCTTCATTTCTTCACATATTTACTTACTTAACATCTTCTCTTGTTTTAATTTATTAGGAAGGTTGTTATATAATTTTAGCCCTTTTACAAATTGCATGAGCCTTTTTTTTAATGAAGGTAATGATCACCATGGTCATCACCATGAAAAGGATCACTATAAAAAATGATATCTATCGCTGAAGTTCGTAAAGCACCCCGTGCAAAAAAAACCTCATCATGCACAAAACAAACTATAGAGTATCCAGTGGCGCAATTTTGAACAATGAAGTTATTTTGCCGAAAAATACCTTCGCCTTCAAAATTTAGCAATATTGCTGTACCGTAGGTAGTGTAGGTATACAAAAAAGTGGTTGGATACGCACCACGCACCACTTTGTTTCTTCGATGAAGTTAGATAGTGCGCTTAACTTTTTTCAAATATTTGTGACCCCCCCCCCCTCCCCGAAACGAAAACCTGGGTGCGCCCCTGGAGGCATCCCCTAACTCAATATGTGATAACTGATTTGTTAGACCATTACATTAACATTCCAAAATTAGCAATAATGTACCGTTCAACTGTTATTGACAGCTTCCGGACCCCAGACTGACGACAAGAATTAAGCTGGGTCTAAAGGATTATACTTGTCACCTTATTTATAGATTTATGGTTTTAAGTGAGCATCCTAAAGAGCCGCCTACGCCTGCAAATCTTTATACTGCAGTACCGACAAGGTACACTAACCCCTTCATAATTAATAAAAGGGCTTCCGTATCCACTAGGAAGTCAGTTGCTATTTGCTTGTTGAAGTTTGTAGTAGTCAGCCAATTATAACAATCACTCAATCTAAAAATCTAAATGTATAACTTGGCGGTTGGCAACTCATTCACTGAAACTGAATCGATTAATTAATATTAAGTTAAATTGTAAATCTGTAGTTTAAATCTTATTATTAAAAATTCAAATGAATAAATTCGGTGGTAACGAAATTAACCTGGTCCTTCGAAGATACGGAGATTAATCTAAGATCTCAAACATGAAACATTGGTCAATTCGAGCAACGGATGATCCAGAAATCTATGGACAACAATTCCAACACATCTAAAGCTACATCTACAGGAATCCAAGACATCGTGGCATCGGAGTTAAGGTCAGATATTCCTTATTTATAATTTCTCCTATGATAATTTCCTCATTGTCTTGCATGTAGAGTGTACATCAACTATTAACTATTCATAATCAATTCGAGTCAAATTAATTTGGTAAACGAAAGTGCCTTTTTAACTAAGATGACCGATCAATTACAAGCTTTGGTAAAGGCCCGTGGCCATATCAAAGCGGCAGTCACCAAATTTAAAACATACTGCGATTCGTTGAGCGAAAATAGTAACCTAACAGAAACGCGCCTTCGAGTAGCAAAATTCGAAAAAAATTGGGACGAATTCAATATAATTCAAAACAAAATTGAAGATTTAGATAAATCGGACGTTCAAATAAATGAGCGAGATTTATTCGAACAACAATACTTTGAACTCACAGCTAAATGTGAGGACTTCATTGGTCAGCGTTCGACAAATTCTGATTCAAATATTAGTACCACAACCTCATTACCAGAACAATCGCAATCAGCAATTCAATTACCGCGATTAACTTTACCACAATTTTCAGGTCAATATCAACAGTGGATTTCGTTTTTTGAAACTTTCAATTCGTTAATTCATAATGACTGTAAATTAAATAATATTCAGAAATTTCATTATTTGAAATCTTGTCTAAAAAATGAAGCAGCTGCCTTGATACAAGACCTCGGAATGTCGCATGCTAATTATGTAATTGCTGTAGAGTTATTAAAAGAGAGGTACGAAAACAAACGCCTAATCATAAAAAATCACGTACGAGCTTTATGTAACTTGCCGACGGTTGTAAAAGATTCTGCGGAGTCGCTAAGAAACATCATAAACATATGCAATTTAAATCTAAAACTGCTAAAAAATTTAAATCAGCCAGTCGAACACTGGGACCTTTTATTAATTGAAAATCTCACAAGTAAATTGGATCATAAAGTTATTCGTGATTGGGAGACCAATAAAATAGCCGGCGACGTTCCTACGTTCAAGGAGTTAACCGATTTCTTAAACGATAGGTGTCAACTTCTCGATGCTTTAAGCTTAGGTAAATCTAACCCCTTAACGCCCAACATAAATAATAAAAACGATAGGTCTTCACATAAATACAAATCACAAAAGCTTGAAAAATCCGCTACGCATCTAACGGTTAATCGTAAAATATCGTGTTTCATTTGCAAACAAGAACATTACACAAATCAATGCGAAGAATTTGTAAAATTACCTTTAGAATCGCGCGCTAGTGAGATCACAAAGCGAAAACTTTGCACAAATTGCTTACGGGACAATCATTTACAAGAACAATGCAAATCCACAACGCGATGCAAGGAGTGTAAAGGCAAACACCATACTCTAATACACGGATCTCAAATATTAAGCGATAATTGTAACATTGAAATTGTACCAGCTAGCACAGTAAGTAATTGTGCACGGAATCACAAACATTCACAAATCCTCCTTTCAACCGCACTTATACGTATACAGGGCGGTGATGGTGAATTCAATTTGTTACGACTGTTACGAGCGTTGCTAGATACGGGCAGCCAATCAAATTTCATAACGTCGGATGCTTTCAAAAGGCTTAAATTACAATCAAGTAGGCATATATCAATGCCAATTATGGGCATAAATAATTCGGTCTCACATATAAACAATGTCGTTGATCTTAACATAAAATCACACGTCAAGGATTTCAGTACAACCTGTTCCTTCTTAGTCATAAACACAATAACGGACAATTTACCACTAAACACGTTTGACAGTACACGGATAAATATTCCTAAAAATATACAACTTGCAGATCCGCTATTCAATAAAAGTGCTCCTATAAATCTTTTAATTGGTGCTCAGGTGTTTTGGGACTTGATGATTACCGCCCCATTCAAAACTGGTGTCAATACACCGTATTTATATGAAACCGAATTGGGATGGGTAATTGGAGGAAATCTATCATATGAAAGCTCAAGGCAGTCGGAAAATAAACTTTGTCATTTGTCTATTCAATCAATTGACGAACAGATTAAAAAATTTTGGGAGATTGAAGATTGCAATTTGTACGCTCAATCAAATTCTGAACAATCACTGTGTGAACAATCATTCATGACAACCCATACGCGTGATTATTCAGGGCGATTTGTCGTCACACTACCATTTAAGTCCGAATCAATTCCCTTAGGTAATTCCTACGATCAAGCTTTAAACCGATTCCATGCATTAGAACGCAAATTAAACAAAAACCTTGAAATGAAAACTGAATACCATAATTTTATGAAACAGTACATAACGTTAGGGCACATGTCCAAGGTACCCGTTAAGGACCTTGACGTTGCACAAGAAGCGAGTTTTTACTTACCACATCACGCGGTAATAAAGGAATCAAGTGCTACTACGCGCTTGAGGGTGGTATTTGACGGATCTATGAAAACTAGCAGTGGAGTAAGTTTAAATGACACATTGTTAGTAGGTCCTAATATTCAAGACGATTTATTTTGTATCTTAACGCGTTTTCGAACTTTCAAGTATGCATTTACTGCTGACGTGATTAAAATGTACCGCATGATACTAGTCACACCCAAAGACCGAAACTTTCAAAGAATTCTTTGGCGAAACAATCAAAACGACCCGGTGCAAATCTTTACATTAAACACTGTTACATATGGCACATCGCCTGCCGCATTTTTAGCAATCCGTAGCTTAAAACAATTAGCTGTTGATCACCAATCAGAGTACCCCCTTGCACACAACGCAATACTAAATCATTTTTATGTTGATGACCTGCTATCAGGCGCGAACGACATGACAGAAGCCATTGCATTGCAACAACAAATAAATAAGGTATTAGCAAAGGGAGGTTTTAAATTGCAAAAATGGGCATCAAACGATATTAAATTGGCTTCACAAATCGGTGATAGCACAAAAACGCAGGTAAATTTAAATAAAGACGTAGCAACTAAAATATTAGGGTTGATGTGGGACTCTGACAGCGAGAGGTTAAGATACTATATAAAGAATTGCGAAAACAAACCCGTTACCAAACGGAATATACTTTCGGTAACTGCTCAACTATTCGATCCGTTAGGACTAATGGGACCGGTTATAGTTACCGCAAACATTATGTTACAAACGATTTGGTCCCTACAGGTAGACTGGGATGCTCCACTTCCTAATGAAATCGACGTTAAATGGAAGGAGTTCATATCGCAGCTCCCAGCATTAAAGGAACTAAAGCTTAACAGAAAATTAATCGATAATTACGAAACGAACTCTATCTATGAATTGCACGGTTTTTGCGATGCTTCGCAAGTCGCGTACGGAGCGTGTGTTTATCTTCGCGTGCGTAACTCTGACGGTACGACATCCGCGAATTTAATAGCAGCTAAATCGAGAGTGGCTCCATTGAAAAAATTAACTATACCACGATTAGAGTTGTGCGGAGCCGTTCTACTGGCAAAATTACTCAATAAAATAAAAACTATATTAAATCTAGATATACGATCTTGTCACTACTGGACAGACTCAACAATCATTATCTCCTGGTTATCGGCAAGCCCGCATAATTGGAAGGTATTCGTCGCAAATCGGTTGCGCGAGATCCAATCCCTAACCGATAGTGCCTGTTGGCACCACATAAGTGGTAGAGATAACCCAGCAGATATTTTATCGCGAGGTCTCGCTCCTATGGAGCTAATTAATTCGCAGCTATGGTGGCACGGTCCCAAAATTCTGTGCACTGAATCGTTACCTCAATTCGAGCAGTTAACAGAATTGAGCGAGTTACCTGAAATGCGAGTGGTTCACGTTAGCGCAATCGACGCGGAAATTCCTGTTTTTACAAAATTTTCAAGTTTTAGCAAACTGCAACGTATTATAGCTTACTGCTTGAGATTTTCATATAATTTAAAAAACGTAAATTCAAGAAAAATTGATCACTTGTCATGCCGCGAACTTAATAATGCCAAAACCGTGATAATAAAATACGTTCAAGGTCGCGAGTTTGCACAGGAAATCAATGCCTTGCGTAAAAAGGGCAACATACAAAACACAAGCAAACTTAAAAACTTAAATCCCTTCATTAATGAAAACGGAGTAGTACGTGTAGGAGGCAGGTTAAAGAATTCATTGTTACCCTTTAATACCAAACACCCATCGTTACTACCAGCGAACCATCATGTAACAAAAATAATAATACGAGAAGTGCATGAAATAAATTTTCACGCGGGACAGCAAGCTACACTAGCATTCGTGCGTCAAAACTATTGGCCACTGTCGGGACGTAGTGTGGTACGAAAAATATTACACAGTTGCATACGATGCTTTCGCGCAAACCCAATCAAAACCACACAACCCATGGGGCAACTACCCTAACGAGAATTTCACAGAGTCGTCCATTTCTTAAAAGCGGTATCGACTTTGCGGGTCCAATTTATGTGAAAAGAGGTCCCGGTCGTACAAAGGGCACGGTAAAAGCGTATGTGGCATTATTCGTGTGCTTAGCGACAAAGGCGACGCACATCGAGCTCGTAGGTGATCTTACGACGGCAGCCTTCATAAACGCTCTAAAACGCTTTACAGCAAGGCGCGGAATGATAACAGACATTTATTGTGATAACGCCACAAATTTCAAAGGCGCACAACGTGAATTATATGAATTGCAGTCTGTTTTTTATAATAAAAATAATGAAATGCTTGTTAAATCGGCTAATCTTGGCTTAACATGGCACTTTGCACCACCGCGTGCTCCTCACTTTGGAGGAATTTGGGAAGCGGGAATCAAATCCGCTAAACACCTTCTCAAAAGGATATTAGCGAACGCGCTAACGACTTTCGAGGAGATGTACACTCTATTAGCCGGCATTGAAGCCATCCTTAACTCCCGTCCTCTTATACCTATATCGAACGATCCAAATGACTTCCAGGCCTTAACTCCAGGCCATTTTTTAATCGGAGACGCTCTTAACGCGCTCCCGGAACCAGATCTTTCCCATCTCAACATAAATAGGTTATCGAGATGGCAACACATCGAAAAACTACGGCAAGACTTCTGGAAGCGCTGGTCTACAGAATATCTAACCAATTTACAAGCGAACTACAAGTGGACGTCAAGTCGTACCTTCATTTACAAGATCGGCATGCTCGTCCTTATACGAGACGATAATCAACCACCGCTTCAGTGGAAGTTGGGTCGCATAACCGAACTGCATCCAGGCCGAGACAACGTCACCCGTGTGGTCACCTTGAAGACGAGCCACCATGAAACTTTACGTCGAGCCACGGCAAAGGTGTGCGTCCTTCCGATCGAGGAAAAGTGAAAATACGTGAAGTGAACTCTTTGTTTGTGAGTGCACGTAACTTAGATTTAGAACATAACTTTCTTTATGGACTTTATTATTAGTACCTAGTTAAATATTATACTATTAAGTTTATTAAGAAAAACGAACTTATCATTTTCCATGGGGGGTGTTATGTTAGACCATTACATTAACATTCCAAAATTAGCAATAATGTACCGTTCAACTGTTATTGACAGCTTCCGGACCCCAGACTGACGACAAGAATTAAGCTGGGTCTAAAGGATTATACTTGTCACCTTATTTATAGATTTATGGTTTTAAGTGAGCATCCTAAAGAGCCGCCTACGCCTGCAAATCTTTATACTGCAGTACCGACAAGGTACACTAACCCCTTCATAATTAATAAAAGGGCTTCCGTATCCACTAGGAAGTCAGTTGCTATTTGCTTGTTGAAGTTTGTAGTAGTCAGCCAATTATAACAATCACTCAATCTAAAAATCTAAATGTATAACTTGGCGGTTGGCAACTCATTCACTGAAACTGAATCGATTAATATTAAGTTAAATTGTAAATCTGTAGTTTAAATCTTATTATTAAAAATTCAAATGAATAAATTCGGTGGTAACGAAATTAACCTGGTCCTTCGAAGATACGGAGATTAATCTAAGATCTCAAACAGATTACTTTCCAAAAATTTCCAAAACATAACATTGCGCAATATGATTAAACTTTACAAATTTAAAATTTGTGATATAATGTACTAAAGATAGGAAACCGTACAATGCTATTTAAAGATACTTGAACCTCATTTAACAGTAAGTAGAATTATAAAATTAACAAAAAAATAAGTACTTAAAATTCTTTGATAAGGACACACAGACGTCTTCTTTTCAGTGGGTAACCATCGCTTCGCTACCGTTTACAAATCGGGTAATTTGTCTGCGTTACATCACAACTTATAAGAAACAACTACACAAACTCATGGACAGAGATTTAGCAACTTTTAAAAGGCAGACTTGTACTTGATTATATGGAACAATGAACAATAAGTCGCTTATAGATGTGACAATTTACCGTATATTACAATTCGCACCCTCTCACCTTTAATGTTACAGTTAGTCATGACGTCTTATTAGCCAGCTTTGCTTGGCTGAAATAATCTATAAAACTATAGGTAAATAACCACAAATAAATGGTGACATTTCCACAACCAAATAAAAAATAAACGCATGTTGATCTTTCGTAGCAAACAAAGGAGTAGGTAGAATGCTAACCAATTAGAGGGTACCACCAAGTTCGCTTATACAGGGTGATTCAATATTCACTCCCCAGCCCTCGGATATGTATTCTACAATTAAAAATAAGATAAAAATAAAGAATAGTAAAATCCCGAAAGCCTAACCGTTTTCTAAACGTTCGGCAGCACGGGCGTTAGCATTACAAGCGCCTAAAACTTTTATCATATCGATATCATTCTTTGTTAGTATACCTTTCCATTATTAATTTAAAAGCTTTTCTAGCTTTCAATACTTTATAAACGATATTAAGTCAAATAAACGTCAAAGTAAAAAAAAATAACGACAAGTAAATGCATTGCAATTTGATTTAAAATTTTGAATTGTTTTGTTCTTTATTTCAATTTTTCCAGAAAACGGTTAGGCTTTGGGGATTTCACTATTCTTTATTTTTATCTTATTTGTAGTTGTAGAATACATATCCCAGGGCTGGGGAGTGAATATTGAATCACCCTGTATAGTATAGATGTGAAATTAGACACTTATAAACACTCCTACAAACACATTATGAAACTTCTAAGCCCAACAGTGTCTTCGATAGTAGTAACTGCCGTCTGCAACTTTAGTTAGATTAGATCCTAATAGATGCACAAGGATAGACGACGATGCTCTGCAACAACGGCAGAAGTAATATATCAAAGTGCTGAAACTTAAGATTTGTAGAGAAGAAGGTCGATATATTCACTAGCCACTGAGTGATTGGTGTGTTAATTAATGGTGATTTCCAACTATAATGCTATAACAATGCAATTTATTTAAAAACGTTATAATATATTGCTTCTTAATGGCGGATCTAACAAAACATGATAGGAGTGTGTTTCGAATACTAGTATCAATTCCCTCCGGAAACATAAGATTACAGTAGAAACACGATAGATGTTTCCTCGTTCGTCGCGTCTCCTTGTCGCTTCTGGCGTTCTATTCGAAGTTTCATTCATTTCAGTCTCAATCCATTCCAAACCAGCTGATGTATCGCACACTAATCTTATTCATACAATAAGAATTGTCTTTCTGTCCTTGGAAAAGCAAAAGTTCTTTATGGCCCTAAAATAGTTATGAATAGGTATGGATGTTTTCGATACAGTGTTCTCGATTGTCATGCAATATACAGGGTGGGCCATTGAAAAGGAAACACGCCTGTTTTGAGACACTTAGACAAGTTTCTTAAAAAAAACCTCGGACACGTCGATTTTTTATTTTTGGGGGACAACTTTTGATGTCAAATTTGACTTTGTCAGGTAAACCCCCTAGCCCCAACAACCCCTAACTCAAGAATTTATAACATAGGATCATGACTGTTGCGAGTATGCTCATTTTCGAATTATGTAAATATGTATACAGTAATTCGTCGGGGTTTATTAAAAATCTTAATGTTCATCACCATGACTTGAGAAACAAAAACCTCTATAGGTTGCCTTTCAATAAATTAACGAAAGCAGAAAAGTCGCCTACATTACTAGGAAGAAAAATATTTAAGGCTTTACCACAAAATATTAAACATTTGGAAAAATTTTCGAAATTTAAATCTAGTTTATGTACAGGGTGTACAACTAAGAAAGGAGGCTGGCCATAACTCAGAAACTATTTGAGATAGAACAGTGAAATAAAAAATCTTATGATAAATGTGACCAAGAGAAAATGCTGGAAATTATTTTCAATTTCCTACCATTGCCGCCAGAGGGCGTTTCACTGATTTCAATTTGAAATTCCCATTTTTTGGGCAATTTTCCTCAGTAAAGTATTTAAAAAAATATATTCGTTGTAAACTATAGTGATCAATATGTAAAACTTTGTTTAATGAATTTTTACGATTGCTGTCAAAATAAAGGGAGGGGGAACTAAATTACATGTTACTAGAAAAAATCGTGTAACTCCGAAACGGGTAGCTTGAATTTGTCAAGATTGGTCTCGATGAAAAGACAATACTTGATATTACCAAAATAATTCAAAACCACAACAATTTCTTATCTCCGTCTACCAATAGAGGGCGCAACTTGTTGAAGGAACAAAACGGTCGACTTTTCTAAAAAAATTCAAATTGTACCAAATATTTTTTTCACTGCTATCGGAAGGAAAATTAATAAGGGAGTAATTTGAAAAAAAAATTATGACAATAGCTCTTATAATACCGAAGATATAGTAAAAAATGTGGTAATATAAGAGGAAATTTGAGGTATAAACAAATCGTAAGCTTAATGTAAATAAAGTAGGCTATGAGACCTTTAATTCTTTCAAAATTTCAGTGGTCCTGCAACAGTTGCATTTTGCATGCATTCAAAATATACTGCAATGCTTCTCCATTGGAAATTAGGAATTTTGCTTATAATACAACAACCGAAATATACTTAATGTCATTTTTTTATCTAGTTTACAGCTTTGACATAAAGCTTTCATTTTAAGCTTACGATTTGTTTATACCTCAAATTTCCTCTTATATTACCACATTTTTGACTATATCTTCGGTACTATAAGAGCTATTGACATAATTTTTTTTTTGTATTCAGTCTCCAAAGTAACCATTTTGAGGACTGAAAACAATCCGCAAAATACATCTTTAAAGGACAAGTACGCTAAAGTCACTATGACAACCTTAATGCTGGATTGTCATTCGTTTTGACGTATTTACGATATCTTTATTTTGACTTTTTACGAATTTACTTGTTGTTGCTATAACAACTATGTCAAAGCTAAATATGACGTTTACAACTGTTCTGTACGTACCAAATTAAATTTTTATGAAATTAATTTGATAATTTAGACATTTAGAGAATTCATGCAAAAAAATATTGTATGCATCACGTACGCAAAACGTTTTAGTGGATTCGTCTAAGTTTTCGGACTCGGCTTCGCCTCGTCCGACAAACTCGACTCATCCACTAAAACATCATTTTGCGTACTTGATACATAAATAACTATTAATTACTCCCTTAATAATTTTCCTTCAAACAGCAGTGAAAAAAATATTTGGTACCATTTGAATTTTTTTAGAAAAGTCGACCGTTTTGTTCCTTCAACAAGTTGCGCCCTCTATTGGTAGACGGAGATAAGAAATTGTTGTGGTTTTGAATTATTTTGGTAATATCAAATATTGTCTTTTCATCGAGACCAATCTTGACAAATTCAAGCAACCCATTTCGGAGTTACACGATTTTTTCTAGTAACATGTAATTTAATTCCCCCTCCCTTTATTTTGACAGCAATCGTAAAAATTCATTAAACAAAGTTTTACATTTTGATCACTAGTTTTCAATGAATATATTTTTTTAAATACTTTAAGGAGGAAAATTGCCCAAAAAATGGGAATTTCAAATTGAATTAAGTGAAACGCCCTCTGACGGTAATGGTAGGAAATTGAAAATAATTTCCAGTATTTTTTCTTGGCCACATTTATTATAAGATTTTTATTTCACTGTTCGATCTCAAATAGTTTCCGAGTTATGGCCGGCCTTCTTTCTTAGTTGTACACCCTGTACATTTCTAGTCAATGGGTGCTTTTATGATATAAACGAATATTTCAATTACATTACATCATGCTGTTATTAATGTAAACTGTTGACGTATCCTATATTTTTGTCGCTGGAGGAATTTTTAAATAAAATAAATAAAAATAAATTGAAAATAGGGAAAGGGAGTTGAGCTAGTTCCGCAAACGCTTCGTTACCGATCTACAGCGTGTTGAAGTTTAATTAAAAAAAAGATTTTTCCAAAACGGCTTGAGATATCATAATGAAATTTTAGGCGTGTTAATAGCTGTGGGAGTATGTCATGTCTATGCGTCTATGCGTCGCCTCGTTCATGCGTCCTAACCATCGCGCCACTATCTACTGCCGTAAGGAATAGAAAAACTCAATTTTCGAAAAAACTATCGCACTTAGGTATAGGGTAAGCTTAATAAAGTTGCACTAAAATTTACCGGGGATTCCAAATATGGAACAATAAATAGGGTGTGCTATTTAAAAAAAATGAAGAAAAATTAGTTTGAAAATGTCGATGTTTGGAGAAAAAAAAGTGAACATCCTGTATGAAATAGAATGTTTCGTCACGGTTGAATACTCTGATTCAACTCAATTCCACCACCGAACTTACGTGAAAACAAAAACAAGACGTTAAAGAAAGCAAGCGTATAATGGAAGGGTTGATATTTAGCAAAAAAATATGTATTAATTAATAACTTGGCAACGCCGCGTATTAATACAAAAATAATGTACGACTAAAAAGTTCACCCAAGGCCCCTACATTTGCGCTGTTACGGCAACAAATAATTGGTACCGCAATCAGGAAAAATGCAATGGCTCAGTAAGCTCAGTTATAAGGGGCAATCTAATAGGCGTGGGAGTTAGGAATATGGAATTTTAATAAATTTAGCAAGTTAGGTTAGCAAATATAGTTAAGTAACTTTAGGGCCCCACGATAGTTCTTTAGGAAGTTAAAGCTGGTAATCAGAACTACGAAGAGCTTAGCAGCTTGTAGTAACAGAGATATGATTTCTGAAAGAGAATGTGGGTATTCGGTAAAGAAATACACTGAAGTAATGGTAGTGGTGGTTATAATGAACCAAATATAACGATTAACACAACAAAATAATTATAAACAAACAAATTTTCACAGGAGTGAAACAATAAAGGGGGTTTAACTTTTACCTTGTAAGGATTGATGTTTACATAATACAATAATGTTCAATAAATGACACAAAAATACAAGTACATATATCAGCAACCGACTTGGTAGCTGTACAAAAGTCAGTAGTAGATGTAATTAAACAACGCTTACCACAATATCCGAATACCGCCGTTGCGCAACGCCAATACTGCTGGATTATCTAAATAAAAGGTTAATTAACATGAAAATTAATAGAGCTGCGACAAGCAGACCGACTGAAATGTAGCAATTACCAACTTTAGTCAGTACTTAGTTTCGAGAGTTGATATTTATGAAAATAGCAATCAGCTTTTGAATTTTAACTTTAAGCAAATTAAATCTTCAAGGTAAAAGATAATACACAAATAACAAAAGTAACTTTTAAGGTAACGAACAAAGTTAATGGAAAAATTAATCAGAAAGTAACAAAATGAATTAAATAAGTGATTT
Source organism: Pyrocoelia pectoralis (assembly GCA_036250285.1). Taxonomy (NCBI): domain Eukaryota; kingdom Metazoa; phylum Arthropoda; class Insecta; order Coleoptera; family Lampyridae; genus Pyrocoelia; species Pyrocoelia pectoralis. The sequence continues at coordinate 54,384,464 of CM070074.1, forward strand.
AAATTGAAGCAAAAATATGAGATATGATCAAGTAATTTAGTATGAGCAAATTTTATAGTAAACAGTAACAAAATTCAAATAAGATTAAGCAAAAAATGTAAGGTTAAAAACTTATCGATCTTGTTTCCAAAGTTGACACAAGATGGCAGCGTTTAATTCTTGAAAGCAAGTAATTTCTTCCCACAGGAATGCGGAAATGAGTAAAGATGATTTGAAGAACAGCAAATATGTAGTTTAACAGGAGAATAACCATCGATGTTCGACAGCAACGGAACAGTAATAATTTCAGGTAGCTTTAACCGAATTCTTAACAAAATGGCGGCAACCAATACGTAAGATGTAATCCAAAAATAAACCAGATAATAAACCAGGTAGTAAACGTAAAACGTAAAACGCTAGGACAAATAATATAAATTAATGTCAGGAATTCAAAGAATAACGCGATAATTGATACTAAAGAATTAGGTACATACCTCGAGGGGTTAGTAAACCTTGAGCGTAGAATAACTTTTAACGTAACGAGACCAAAATGCAAAGAGACGATAAATCGTTTTAATGGTATTTAGAATAAGCAGATGATTCTAAATAGGCACTAATATTAGTAGAAAACTTTCACTTAGAGACGATAAATATCGATATTAGAAACTTGTGAAATTTTCGTAGCACTTAGTACCTAACGTTTTGTTAGAAACACAAAGTATGAAAGATACGCAAATCTTTCGTCGGCTGGATTCAATTTTTGTTTTTTAGTCCTTGGTGTAGCGTCAGGGCTCTTAAAGGTTGACCTTCCTTCTGCGTTAGCAATGTCTGTCGATGTATCAGTGTTGATCGAGTCGAAGCTACTTTCCGTATCCTTGGACGCTACAGAGATGGTTGTAGAAATTGTAGTCTGTTAAAATGAATATAAGAACTTTGTTTTGAAGCTCCTGAACCAGACTTAACAGTTTTCCATTTTTTAAACTCTCTGATGTAATTGTCTCGCAAACTTTTCCACTTCTTTTGTAAACTTGACGCTGGAAAAAAAATCATTATTCAGTAATAATAGATTATTCCATTTTAGTACACATGGACTAATGTTTTCTTTTTTTAGGTACTTAGGAAGTGGGTGTTCACTTGGAGATATACACTATAATTACTTAATTGGAAAATCTACTGCAGCTACCATAATTCCCCATGTATGTGAAACTATTTGGAAAAAATTGAAAAACATTGTTATGAGCGAACCGACGAAAGGCAAATGGAATGAAATATCTATGAAATTTGAAAAGAATTCAAAATTTCCTAATTGTTTGGGAGCCTTGGATGGCAAACATATTCGGTTAATCCAACCCGAACACACAGGTTCATTGTTCTACAACTATAAACATTATTTTTCACTAGTTCTATTGGCGGTAGCTGACGCTGATTACTGCTTTGTATGGGTTGACATAGGAGCTTTTGGTAAAAACAGTGATTCAGGTATATTCAAAAATTCTTCATTGTATAAAAGGCTAACAGAAGGGTCTTTAGATATCCCTGAACCAAAGCCATTAGTAATAAAAAATAAGTCGGTAGAGCTGCCGCATGTGATAGTGGCCGATGAAGCTTTTGGCATGATGGAGAATTTAATGCGACCTTATGGAGGAAGGTCATTAACTCATCCAAAAAAGATATTTAATTACCGCATAACATTGGCACGTCGATATGTAGAATGTACTTTTGGCATTATGTGCAATAAATGGCGAATTCTACATCGCCCGTTAGATGTTAACGTCGAATTTGCTGAAAAGATCGTAAAGGCAATATGTACGTTACACAACTATGTCAGAATGAGAGATGGTTATACTTAATGACGATACACTTCATACTTCGCCATTGGAAAATCTCACCTCACATTATACAGGGCGTGCTGTCCGAATGGCGGACAATATTCGAGTACTCTTAACCGATTACTTTATTAACGAGGGAAAAGTTGAGTGGCAAGAAAAGAAGGTATAATTATCAATGTGTTTACACACTGTATATAAATATTATATGATAATTAAAATAATATGTATTCCCTAATATTTTTTTCTTATCATCGCTTTCATCTCCTTCACACAATATAATAACCAGTTCTTCCCAAGCCCGTCTCTTTAAAATCTTGTTTCCATATTCACTACAAGTCATATCCCATATTGCAGGCCGTTTTTCAATTTCGTCAATGAACATATCTGTGTTGAAATTTTCTTTTTCAGACATTCTACTTTTTTTTCACTTGAACCGGTGGACCTACACTTCTTAACGCATCAATAGCGCGCGTTCAACTGAACAACTGCACGGAAAACCAATGATCTCAAAGCGCGCGCTAACGCGCGTGGACAAGTGTCGGGCGCTAGCGCAGCGTCTAACGCGCGTTTAAATTAAACGCGCGTTAGCATGTGGACGATTTCAATAAAATTTCGAGTACATGTTAACGCGCGTTACCAAAACGCGCGCTTAACGCCTTTCATCTGAACGAGCCCTTAGAAATCGAGCTGCTATTTATATCAGCGCGGAGATATGTTTTAGTGAAGTACTGGTTCTAAAGAAAAGATGAAATATTTTATTTAGGTAGCTATGGATCAACCAATCAGAGACTAATGACGTACATTGACAGCCAATAAAATAATTTATAATGCATTTATAGCAATTGTCTTCTTCGCCGAGTAGAAAATCTGTAATAGACCTAACGCAAACGCCAAGACCAGAGTGACGCTTCGCGTATGAATAGAGCAAATTGCGGAGGAAAAAGTAGTATCACAACAAAAGTATAGAAAGCGAACTCTATTAACAAAATTGTTAATTAATTTGTACCTATTTTTGTTACTATAGTTTTCATCTATAATTACTTTATCATATTACCCAATGTTATTTTTTGTTTATATATATATAAAAAAAATTATAATAATTGTCACTAAAAAAAACTTAATGTCTGAGAAAATATAAGAATAAAGTTCTTTATAGGTATTAAATATATAAAAGATTAAAAATATAATCGAGTTCTCATTCATTTTGTTTATTAAATGTAAATGGAGTTTGCATATTTGATCTTTTGATAAAAGCAAAATATAAGATTAATAAACATAATTGGTCCTTCGAGCCGGATCAGAAGAATTCTGGGATTAAACCAGTAACAATCATGGTCCTAGTGCAGAGAATGGTGTATCCAAGTATCTAGGCTAAACGGGTAGAAAACAGAAAACGTGAAAAATTCTGTTGGAGTTTAATGAGAGTGGATTGACGTCAGAACACAAGTTTTTGGCTCAAATCAGATCAAGTGATTCTATTAACAGATATAACAGAGTACGGATTCATTGTGAAAGGGATCAGAAGAGTTTGCTGCACTCTAAGAGAAAACTGATCAATCTGCTTACTTTAATCCAAATCTTATTTGATGATAACAATCAGTTCGTACGAACACGGACTTTTTGACACCGCCACTTTGACCCCGGCTCTTTGCCTCCGCCGGTTTGACCCCGGATACGGTTTGACCCCAGTCGATTTGACTATAATCCGTTTTGCCCCCACATAGTATTAATTCTATTCTTGTTTAAGTATTATAACGGTAGTTGGATCGCATATTGATTGAATTCCGTAATTATTCTAATTATTCGTTTGATCTTACATTCCATATGAAAATTATAATGAGATTTTTAATGAGGTATTTTCACATTAAAGTCATTAACTGCAAATTATAGTTAATGGCCAATTCATTGGTTGTTTTGAATTCCGTGATTGTTGAGTTTATCTGACATTCCAAATGAAAATTAAGTTAATTTTAAGTATAAATACACAATTAGCCTTAAAAATGTATTAGTAGGTATATGAAAATACGTGCTTACAGAAGTACTAAATTCTCATGATCATGAATGAAGTAAAATCAAAAAGAAATCGTGAAAAGTTCGCAAACGATGGTTATTTATACTGCTTTTCGAAGTTTAATTGTGATTCCACTATTAAGTTTTGGCGTTGTGATAAGCGTGTTTCTTGTGAGTGTAAGGCTGTAATTCATACGTGCGCCCAAACTAATCGCGTGATTAAGTTAATTAACGAGCACTCGCATGGAAGTGATATTGCCGAAGTAGAAGTTCGAACAGCAGTGAAACGGCGGGCCGAGGAACCAGCTGAAATTCCATCACTTACTCTTAATCATTTCTCTCAAAATATTCCGGATGCAGTAAAAGGAAAACTTCCTAATAAACATGCGATGGTTAAGGTGATTCAGCGAAAAAGAGGCCAGTTACAAGCTGCCCCTCCCCAACCATTAGATGTGGCTGCTTTAGTAATTCCACAGAATTATCGAATATATAAATTGCCTAGCGGTGAAGAGGAACAGTTTCTGTTATATGATTCTGGTGAAGGTGATGTCAACAGAATTTTGATTTTTGGCCGACAATCAAATGTCGAGTGGAGCAACCAAATTGAAAAGTTATTCGTTGATGGAACATTTCGTATTGCTCCCAATCTTTTTTCACAAGTATTTGTGATTATGACTGGGAGAGGTGGATTTGTGTTCCCTATTTTTTACGTACTGCTACCGAATAAACGGGAAGATACTTATCGGAGGATGTTTGAAGAAATTAAGCGGATATGGCCAAATTTAAGGTCAACATCAATTTCAATGGACTTTGAACTAGCAGTTGTGAATGCAACTAAAATTGTTTTCCCGCAAGCTGAAATATTTGGATGTTTTTTTCACTTAGTAAAAAACATGAAAAGAAAGTTGGCACAAGAGGGACTAACGCAACAGTACAATAACGACGCAGAATTTTCACTTGCTGCTAGAAAAATTGTTACGTTGGCATTTGTACCCCTACTTTCACTCGAACAGGCCTTTGACGAGTTATCGCAAGAAACGCCAGCTAATCTTGAAATTACTTTGAACTGGTTCGAAGACTTTTATCTGGATCGACCAAATCGCAGAGGACTACGTAGAGCACCTGTTTTCCCTCCCACAATGTGGAATGTTTATGAGAGGACGCTTGCTGGTAATGACAGAACCAATAATTTCGTGGAAGCCGGCCACAGGAGAATGCAAAATGAACTTGGTGTAGACCATCCAACTATGTGGAAATTCATTGATGGTATACATAAAGTTCAGTCGGGCCGTGATGTTTATTATGAAGCGTACGTTAGAGGTGAAGAACCCGTTCCAAAGCGGAGGAAATACATTCAAGCTGATCGGCGAATACTTCATATTGTTCAGGATTTTGAAAATAGAACGACAAATGAATATCTACGCGGTATTGCACACAATTTTTTAATGCAATAATCTAAATGTGTCTTGTACTTGATATGTAGGTACCTATGTACTTTTATTTTTTATTTAAAATGAGTATTTAGTTAATAAAATTATGTTTTACTATAACGTGAATGTATTTTTATTTACTTAATATGAATGTATTTTTTTTTGCTAATAAATTACTTACACCCTTTTATTCTTATACGCTATTTTTATTTCAAACACCGCACTATATGCGTACATCGTTGATGTCACGATTAAACGGTAGGGTCAAATTGACTGGGGGCAAAGTGTACCTGGGGTCAAACCGTCTCGGGTTAAAATGGTAGTGTCAAACCGGCAGGGTCAAAGTGGCGGTGTCAAATCGTAATGTACCGCAGTTCGTAAGTATACCTACAGTTTGTACAAGTTTTTGCACATCGAGTATTCTTTGCATATCACGAGTTAACGTTTGTCGTTTTTATAAAAAGGAAACGATGACTAAATCAAAAACAAATAATAGCGAAATGGTTGAAACAACTTTAGAAAAAGCAAAATTAATTCGTTGTAAATTAAACAACAGAATCCAAAAACTAGAAAGTTTTAACCAACTTGTTCATAATAGTAGTGTTATTGAAATGAACGAGATACGAATAGGTGAATTAATTACACGAATGGAATGTGTTGAATCCTTGTTAAAAGAGTACGAGAGTTTGTATGATGAATTTACTGTTTTAGATGTGTCACTAGATGATTTAGCTACAAATAGTGAATTTGAGTCTTCTTTTGCGAGTTCTATGAGTAAAGCACGGTTTCTTGTTAAACAATTTGAAAAAAGTCAAATGCAAAATCAGAGTAATGTCTCTAATATCACAGTGCCATCAAATTCACAATTGTGTGTTAAACTCCCTGAAATTAGTTTGTTGAATTTTAGTGGAGAGATATCAGAGTTTGCAAATTTTCTTGAGAGATTTATGTCATGCGTGGACAGAAACCCTAACTTAACAGATGATCTTAAATTAACATATTTGCAGTCATGTTTAAAAGCACCAGCACCAGCCTCTGATATTTTGATAGGTTTGCCAATAGTTGGCAGTAATTATAAAGTTGCTTTGGATCTACTGAAAGACAGATTTCAAAACAAACGTCTTTTAATTTTTCAACAGTTAGAAGCATTATTTGAAGGTTCTAAGATTAGTAGAGAGTCTGGTTTGAGAAACTTTCATGACTCAATAACAAAACATCTTAAAACTATCGAGAATCTAAATTTTTCTGATACTGAGTATAAAAATGCTATTATTGCCTATCTGGTAAAGTCAAAGAGTGATAACCGAACTATTGTTGAATTTTCTAAGAAATATTCTGATGAAATACCGAGTATAGATCAAATTCTTGAATTTTTAGGTGATAGATGTAGATTAATCGATGACATTAATGTGTGTTTAAAAAAAGTTTATCTTCTCGATTAGATAGTAACCCGAAGGATGGGTTGAAGGGGACTTTCAAAAAAGATCCAGTTAAGACATTTTTAACCACCAATTCCTCCAATCTTCCTTCTTGTAAGGGTAACCATTCCATTAGTAAATGTGAGAGTTTCTTGAGATTATCTCCAAGGGATAGGTATAATAAAATAAAGGAGTTACGATTATGCTTTAATTGTATGCATCACAATTACAAGGGAAGCTGTACTTCAGCATTTAGCTGTTGTTTGAGATCTTAGATTAATCTCCGTATCTTCGAAGGACCAGGTTAATTTCGTTACCACCGAATTTATTCTTTTGAATTTTTAATAATAAGATTTAAACTACAGAATTACAATTTAACTTAATATTAATCGATTCAGTTTCAGTGAATGAGTTGCCAACCGCCAAGTTATACATTTAGATTTTTAGATTGAGTGATTGTTATAATATAATTGGCTGACTACTACAAACTTCAACAAGCAAATAGCAACTGACTTCCTAGTGGATACGGAAGCCCTTTTATTAATTATGAAGGGGTTAGTGTACCTTGTCGGTACTGCAGTATAAAGATTTGCAGGCGTAGGCGGCTCTTTAGGATGCTCACTTAAAACCATAAATCTATAAATAAGGTGACAAGTATAATCCTTTAGACCCAGCTTAATTCTTGTCGTCAGTCTGGGGTCCGGAGGCTGTCAATAACAGTTGAACGGTACATTATTGCTAATTTTGGAATGTTAATGTAATGGTCTAACATAACACCCCCCATGGAAAATGATAAGTTCGTTTTTCTTAATAAACTTAATAGTATAATATTTAACTAGGTACTAATAATAAAGTCCATAAAGAAAGTTATGTTCTAAATCTAAGTTACGTGCACTCACAAACAAAGAGTTCACTTCACGTATTTTCACTTTTCCTCGATCGGAAGGACGCACACCTTTGCCGTGGCTCGACGTAAAGTTTCATGGTGGCTCGTCTTCAAGGTGACCACACGGGTGACGTTGTCTCGGCCTGGATGCAGTTTGGTTATGCGACCCAACTTCCACTGAAGCGGTGGTTGATTATCGTCTCGTATAAGGACGAGCATGCCGATCTTGTAAATGAAGGTACGACTTGACGTCCACTTGTAGTTCGCTTGTAAATTGGTTAGATATTCTGTAGACCAGCGCTTCCAGAAGTCTTGCCGTAGTTTTTCGATGTGTTGCCATCTCGATAACCTATTTATGTTGAGATGGGAAAGATCTGGTTCCGGGAGCGCGTTAAGAGCGTCTCCGATTAAAAAATGGCCTGGAGTTAAGGCCTGGAAGTCATTTGGATCGTTCGATATAGGTATAAGAGGACGGGAGTTAAGGATGGCTTCAATGCCGGCTAATAGAGTGTACATCTCCTCGAAAGTCGTAAGCGCGTTCGCTAATATCCTTTTGAGAAGGTGTTTAGCGGATTTGATTCCCGCTTCCCAAATTCCTCCAAAGTGAGGAGCACGCGGTGGTGCAAAGTGCCATGTTAAGCCAAGATTAGCCGATTTAACAAGCATTTCATTATTTTTATTATAAAAAACAGACTGCAATTCATATAATTCACGTTGTGCGCCTTTGAAATTTGTGGCGTTATCACAATAAATGTCTGTTATCATTCCGCGCCTTGCTGTAAAGCGTTTTAGAGCGTTTATGAAGGCTGCCGTCGTAAGATCACCTACGAGCTCGATGTGCGTCGCCTTTGTCGCTAAGCAGACGAATAATGCCACATAAGCTTTTACCGTGCCCTTTGTACGACCGGGACCTCTTTTCACATAAATTGGACCCGCAAAGTCGATACCGCTTTTAACAAATGGACGACTCTGTGAAATTCTCGTTAGGGGTAGTTGCCCCATGGGTTGTGTGGTTTTGATTGGGTTTGCGCGAAAGCATCGTATGCAACTGTGTAATATTTTTCGTACCACGCTACGTCCCGACAGTGGCCAATAGTTTTGACGCACGAATGCTAGTGTAGCTTGCTGTCCCGCGTGAAAATTTATTTCATGCACTTCTCGTATTATTATTTTTGTTACATGATGGTTCGCTGGTAGTAACGATGGGTGTTTGGTATTAAAGGGTAACAATGAATTCTTTAACCTGCCTCCTACACGTACTACTCCGTTTTCATCAATGAAGGGATTTAAGTTTTTAAGTTTGCTTGTGTTTTGTATGTTGCCCTTTTTACGCAAGGCATTGATTTCCTGTGCAAACTCGCGACCTTGAACGTATTTTATTATCACGGTTTTGGCATTATTAAGTTCGCGGCATGACAAGTGATCAATTTTTCTTGAATTTACGTTTTTTAAATTATATGAAAATCTCAAGCAGTAAGCTATAATACGTTGCAGTTTGCTAAAACTTGAAAATTTTGTAAAAACAGGAATTTCCGCGTCGATTGCGCTAACGTGAACCACTCGCATTTCAGGTAACTCGCTCAATTCTGTTAACTGCTCGAATTGAGGGTAACGATTCAGTGCACAGAATTTTGGGACCGTGCCACCATAGCTGCGAATTAATTAGCTCCATAGGAGCGAGACCTCGCGATAAAATATCTGCTGGGTTATCTCTACCACTTATGTGATGCCAACAGGCACTATCGGTTAGGGATTGGATCTCGCGCAACCGATTTGCGACGAATACCTTCCAATTATGCGGGCTTGCCGATAACCAGGAGATAACGATTGTTGAGTCTGTCCAGTAGTGACAAGATCGTATATCTAGATTTAATATAGTTTTTATTTTATTGAGTAATTTTGCCAGTAGAACGGCTCCGCACAACTCTAATCGTGGTATAGTTAATTTTTTCAATGGAGCCACTCTCGATTTAGCTGCTATTAAATTCGCGGATGTCGTACCGTCAGAGTTACGCACGCGAAGATAAACACACGCTCCGTACGCGACTTGCGAAGCATCGCAAAAACCGTGCAATTCATAGATAGAGTTCTTTTCGTAATTATCGATTAATTTTCTGTTAAGCTTTAGTTCCTTTAATGTTGGGAGCTGCGATATGAACTCCTTCCATTTAACGTCGATTTCATTAGGAAGTGGAGCATCCCAGTCTACCTGTAGGGACCAAATCGTTTGTAACATAATTTTTGCGGTAACTATAACCGGTCCCATTAGTCCTAACGGATCGAATAGTTGAGCAGTTACCGAAAGTATATTCCGTTTGGTAACGGGTTTGTTTTCGCAATTCTTTATATAGTATCTTAACCTGTCGCTGTCAGAGTCCCAAATCAACCCTAATATTTTAGTTGCTACGTCTTTATTTAAATTTACCTGCGTTTTTGTGCTATCACCGATTTGTGAAGCCAATTTAATATCGTTTGATGCCCATTTTTGCAATTTAAAACCTCCCTTTGCTAATACCTTATTTATTTGTTGTTGCAATGCAATGGCTTCTGTCATGTCGTTCGCGCCTGATAGCAGGTCATCAACATAAAAATGATTTAGTATTGCGTTGTGTGCAAGGGGGTACTCTGATTGGTGATCAACAGCTAATTGTTTTAAGCTACGGATTGCTAAAAATGCGGCAGGCGATGTGCCATATGTAACAGTGTTTAATGTAAAGATTTGCACCGGGTCGTTTTGATTGTTTCGCCAAAGAATTCTTTGAAAGTTTCGGTCTTTGGGTGTGACTAGTATCATGCGGTACATTTTAATCACGTCAGCAGTAAATGCATACTTGAAAGTTCGAAAACGCGTTAAGATACAAAATAAATCGTCTTGAATATTAGGACCTACTAACAATGTGTCATTTAAACTTACTCCACTGCTAGTTTTCATAGATCCGTCAAATACCACCCTCAAGCGCGTAGTAGCACTTGATTCCTTTATTACCGCGTGATGTGGTAAGTAAAAACTCGCTTCTTGTGCAACGTCAAGGTCCTTAACGGGTACCTTGGACATGTGCCCTAACGTTATGTACTGTTTCATAAAATTATGGTATTCAGTTTTCATTTCAAGGTTTTTGTTTAATTTGCGTTCTAATGCATGGAATCGGTTTAAAGCTTGATCGTAGGAATTACCTAAGGGAATTGATTCGGACTTAAATGGTAGTGTGACGACAAATCGCCCTGAATAATCACGCGTATGGGTTGTCATGAATGATTGTTCACACAGTGATTGTTCAGAATTTGATTGAGCGTACAAATTGCAATCTTCAATCTCCCAAAATTTTTTAATCTGTTCGTCAATTGATTGAATAGACAAATGACAAAGTTTATTTTCCGACTGCCTTGAGCTTTCATATGATAGATTTCCTCCAATTACCCATCCCAATTCGGTTTCATATAAATACGGTGTATTGACACCAGTTTTGAATGGGGCGGTAATCATCAAGTCCCAAAACACCTGAGCACCAATTAAAAGATTTATAGGAGCACTTTTATTGAATAGCGGATCTGCAAGTTGTATATTTTTAGGAATATTTATCCGTGTACTGTCAAACGTGTTTAGTGGTAAATTGTCCGTTATTGTGTTTATGACTAAGAAGGAACAGGTTGTACTGAAATCCTTGACGTGTGATTTTATGTTAAGATCAACGACATTGTTTATATGTGAGACCGAATTATTTATGCCCATAATTGGCATTGATATATGCCTACTTGATTGTAATTTAAGCCTTTTGAAAGCATCCGACGTTATGAAATTTGATTGGCTGCCCGTATCTAACAACGCTCGTAACAAATTGAATTCACCATCACCGGCCTGTATACGTATAAGTGCGGTTGAAAGGAGGATTTGTGAATGTTTGTGATTCCGTGCACAATTACTTACTGTGCTAGCTGGTACAATTTCAATGTTACAATTATCGCTTAATATTTGAGATCCGTGTATTAGAGTATGGTGTTTGCCTTTACACTCCTTGCATCGCGTTGTGGATTTGCATTGTTCTTGTGAATGATTGTCCCGTAAGCAATTTGTGCAAAGTTTTCGCTTTGTGATCTCACTAGCGCGCGATTCTAAAGGTAATTTTACAAATTCTTCGCATTGATTTGTGTAATGTTCTTGTTTGCAAATGAAACACGATATTTTACGATTAACCGTTAGATGCGTAGCGGATTTTTCAAGCTTTTGTGATTTGTATTTATGTGAAGACCTATCGTTTTTATTATTTATGTTGGGCGTTAAGGGGTTAGATTTACCTAAGCTTAAAGCATCGAGAAGTTGACACCTATCGTTTAAGAAATCGGTTAACTCCTTGAACGTAGGAACGTCGCCGGCTATTTTATTGGTCTCCCAATCACGAATAACCTTGTGATCCAATTTACTTGTGAGATTTTCAATTAATAAAAGGTCCCAGTGTTCGACTGGCTGATTTAAATTTTTTAGCAGTTTTAGATTTAAATTGCATATGTTTATGATGTTTCTTAGCGACTCCGCAGAATCTTTTACAACCGTCGGCAAGTTACATAAAGCTCGTACGTGATTTTTTATGATTAGGCGTTTGTTTTCGTACCTCTCTTTTAATAACTCTACAGCAATTAAATAATTAGCATGCGACATTCCGAGGTCTTGTATCAAGGCAGCTGCTTCATTTTTTAGACAAGATTTCAAATAATGAAATTTTTGAATATTATTTAATTTACAGTCATTATGAATTAACGAATTGAAAGTTTCAAAAAACGAAATCCACTGTTGATATTGACCTGAAAATTGTGGTAAAGTTAATCGCGGTAATTGAATTGCTGATTGCGATTGTTCTGGTAATGAGGTTGTGGTACTAATATTTGAATCAGAAATTGTCGAACGCTGACCAATGAAGTCCTCACATTTAGCTGTGAGTTCAAAGTATTGTTGTTCGAATAAATCTCGCTCATTTATTTGAACGTCCGATTTATCTAAATCTTCAATTTTGTTTTGAATTATATTGAATTCGTCCCAATTTTTTTCGAATTTTGCTACTCGAATTCGCGTTTCTGTTAGGTTACTATTTTCGCTCAACGAATCGCAGTATGTTTTAAATTTGGTGACTGCCGCTTTGATATGGCCACGGGCCTTTACCAAAGCTTGTAATTGATCGGTCATCTTAGTTATAAAGGCGCTTTCGTTTACCAAATTAATTTGACTCGAATTGATTATGAATAGTTAATAGTTGATGTACACTCTACATGCAAGACAATGAGGAAATTATCATAGGAGAAATTATAAATAAGGAATATCTGACCTTAACTCCGATGCCACGATGTCTTGGATTCCTGTAGATGTAGCTTTAGATGTGTTGGAATTGTTGTCCATAGATTTCTGGATCATCCGGCTCGAAGGACCAGTGTTTGAGATCTTAGATTAATCTCCGTATCTTCGAAGGACCAGGTTAATTTCGTTACCACCGAATTTATTCTTTTGAATTTTTAATAATAAGATTTAAACTACAGAATTACAATTTAACTTAATATTAATCGATTCAGTTTCAGTGAATGAGTTGCCAACCGCCAAGTTATACATTTAGATTTTTAGATTGAGTGATTGTTATAATATAATTGGCTGACTACTACAAACTTCAACAAGCAAATAGCAACTGACTTCCTAGTGGATACGGAAGCCCTTTTATTAATTATGAAGGGGTTAGTGTACCTTGTCGGTACTGCAGTATAAAGATTTGCAGGCGTAGGCGGCTCTTTAGGATGCTCACTTAAAACCATAAATCTATAAATAAGGTGACAAGTATAATCCTTTAGACCCAGCTTAATTCTTGTCGTCAGCCTGGGGTCCGGAAGCTGTCAATAACAGTTGAACGGTACATTATTGCTAATTTTGGAATGTTAATGTAATGGTCTAACAGCTGTAGAACTTGTAACAAAAAGCATCATACTCTACTTTGTTTTAGCAGCAAGCCAAATGACCATAAAACTAGGAAGGGGACTGTTTCAAGTTCAAGTTCCTGTAAACAGGAATGTAATACTAATAATACAACTATTGATCATTCTGTAGTGTCAAATACAGAACCCAATTTTGAACCGGTAGCCAGTGGTTCCACCAGTTGTAATTTTAGCATTCATTCTAATGTGTTGTTGTCTACTGCAAAGGCTATAGCTGTTAATGGTAACTACACATCACACATTCGTATTTTGTTGGACAGCGGAAGTCAAAGTAACTTCATTACAGAGGATTTATGTAAAATTTTAAAATTAAAGTGTACACCAATTAACGTTTCAGTGAAATGTGTCGGTGGTATAGTTACACAGGCGTCAAAAATGACATCTGTTAGAATTCAATCTCACAAAAGTAATTACCTATTTTCAGTTAATTGTTTAGTAATGAGTGAGATAAGAGATCATTTACCAGTTGTTTCATTCCAAACAAAATCTTTGAACATCCCATCTCATTTGCATCTTACTGATGATTCTTTTAATGTTTCTGGTAGAATAGATATTTTGCTCGGAACAGCTTCTGATTTTAAATTGATTAAGCCAAACCAGCTTGCACTGGGCAAAGGTTTGCCAGTCATGCAAGATACTAAATTGGGTTGGTTAATATCAGGAAATTTACCAGTATATAGTTCAAACTATTCTAATTCTTTTACAACTAGTGTTAATAATGTTGTTCTCGATGACAAGGAAAGTTTGTCCAAAATTAACTTGTCCTTGATGAAGTTGTGGGATCTTGATCAAACCAAACCAATGTCTAATTTGTCACTTCTTTCTCGAGATGAAAGATTCTGTGAAACGCACTTTCTAACTTCCGTAAAGCAGAATAGCGATGGAAGGTTAGTATGTAGTTTCTATTCCTTTTAGAGGAAATTTAACCAATCTTGGTGAATCTGAGCAATTTGCTAAGAAACAATTCTTTATCTTAGAGCAGCGGATTAGTAAAAACTCTAATTTGAGGAGTGAGTGTGTTAAACAAATGCAAGAATATATTTCAACAGGGCATATAAGTTTCTAATAATTATATAGAAACTTTGAATGGCAGGGTATCTATAACAAACATACCTCGCTATTTCTTACCTCGCCACTGTGTTTTCAAGGATGACTCCTTAACCACTAAAGTTAGAGTCGTTTTCAATGGTAGTTTAAAGACTACAAGCGGTATTTCAATCAATGATGTTCAGATTAACGGTCCTTTAATTCAGGACAAGCTAGTTGATATTTTAGTGCGATTTCGTCAATTTCCATTTGCTCTCACAGGTGATATAGCAAAAATGTACCGGATGATTGAAATTGACCCAAAAGAAAGAAAATTTCAAACTATTTTTTGGCGAGATAATCCTCAAGAACCTCTAGAGATGTATGAAATGAATAGAGTCACATTTGGTACTACTTCTGCAAGTTTTTTGGCCACACGATGTCTCGTTTATTTGGCTGATAAATTTGCAACTCAATATCCCAAGGCTTGTCAAGTCATCAAAAAGAACTTTTATAATATGGATGATCTTTTGTACAGTTGTAGATCAAAGGAGGAACTGTTCTTAATCAAAGAGCAAGTTTCAAAGATTTTAGAAAATGGTTGTTTCTTTCTAAGGAAGTTCTTATCTAACTGTGTAGATGTTTTAGATGATTCCAACACAGAACATATTTTCACTACCCTACCTCTTGGCGAGAGAGATAATGCTAAAGCTCTAGGTATCAGTTGGAATTCCATTGAGGATAGAATATTCTTTAATTTTTCTTTCAATTGTCCAGAGGTCTCATACACTTAAAGGTCAATCTTATCTACTCTAGCAAAACTGTATGATCCTTTAGGTATTTTATCTCCCATCATTGTAAAAGGGAAATTACTTTTACAGTCTCTTTGGCAACAAAAAATTGACTGGGACCAGGAGATTCCACAAAGTTTGAGTAATATTTGGGGAGAATTTCAGAGCCAACTTAAATTCATCAACCAAAATTCAGTACCACGTTGTCTTATACCTTCTAACTTTGTCCATTTGGAGATTCATGGGTTTTGTGATTCAAGCTCTATAGCATAATTATGGTGCTTGTTTCTATATAAGATGCGTAACTGAAAATTCTGTATGTTGTAATTTAGTAACAGCAAAATCACGAGTAGCTCCTCCTCACACAATTAGTATCCCTCGTTTAGAGCTGTGTGCTGCCGTTCTACTTGCGGAATTGGCAAATGATGTTGTGAAAAACTTTGATGTGAATTTTAACAAGACATTTTATTGGAGCGATTCTAAAGTAGTTTTGAATTGGGTTAACTCAGCTCCTAATAGATACAAGACTTTTGTAGCTAACCGTATTGCTGTAATCCAAGAGTTGACATTTATAGAGAATTGGAGACATGTAAGCTCTGAAAATAATCCTATTGATTTAATTTCTCGAGGAGTAAATCCCAAAGACTTAATTAATAATAAATTTTGGTTAAGTGGTCGAAATTTTTTAAATTCTATAGATAGCAGCTTTGAAACTTCATTTCTTCTCATTGAAGATGAACCATTGGAAGCCAAAGAAAATTCTTCACTTTGTCTCCTTAATAGAGAAATCAAAAATATTTTTGTTTTTGATAAATTTTCATGTTTCCTGAAATTAAAGAGAGTTTTTGGATATGTTAGAAGATTCATTTATAATTGTAAAAACACAAGTAATCGTATAATTTCTTGCTTAACTGTTGAAGAGTTGAGGGAATCGACAAAAGACCTAGTATACCTATATGTGTCAACAAGAAGTTTTTGCACAGGAAAAAGAGTTGCTAATCAGAGGTAGTAACCTAAAGAGTTCTACTATTCAATCTTTGAATCCTTTTATTGACAAGGATGGTTGCATCCGAGTAGGTGGTAGGATTGGTTACTCCAATTTTCATTATGATAAAAAGTATCCTTTACTTCTTCCTAAAAATCATTATTTGACTTTATTAGTTTTTAGACATTATCACTTAACTTATTTGCACTGTGGACCTCAGCAATTATTATCATTAGTGCGTGAATCTTTCTGGCCTATAGCAGGAAAAAGTATTGCCAAACTAGTTGTAAGAAAATGCATTATATGTGCTAGAGTGAATCCTAAATTCAATCATCCACATATGGGTAATTTGCCAGCAAAAAGAATAAATTCAAATATACCTGTATTTTACCATGTAGGGTTAGATTATGCTGGACCTATACAAATAAAGAATCGAAAGCTAAGAGGTTTTAAGTTAATAAAGGGTTATATTTGTATTTTTGTCTGCATGACAACTCGTGCCTTGCATTTAGAACTAGTTACCAGTTTGACTACACAATGTTTTATTGATGTATTGAGTAGATTTATAGCTAGAAGTATTTTAGTATTACGAGCGATAATGCGAAAAATTTTGTGGGTGCAAAGTGTTAAATAAAATAACTCAGAAGCACAAAAATAGTACTTATTGTACGATAAACATGGCATACAAAAAAACAATACAGATGACTTAAAGTGAAAAAATTATTTTTTTTTTTTTATATATTAATATTGTCAATAGCAACCAAAACAAAAACTAAACCAAAGCGTGAGATTATAATTTTCAACACTTCCCCCAATCGAACGCTTCCTCTAAAATTAGCACTAAAAAAAATTTTTTTAAGATTACTATTCTTGTCCAACAAGAACACCAATTCCCGCACGTAATTTTTCAAAACGCACTCGTTGTAGAGGTTTCGTTAAAATATCTGCCAACTGATTCTGACCTTCAATATGCTGAAGTTTAACGTCGCCGTTGAGATATCGTTCGCGTATGAAAAAGTGTCTTACTTCGATATGTTTGGTTCTTTTGTGGAACTCTGGGTTTTTAGCCAGTTTTACGGTACTCAAATTATCCACAAATAATGTAGGTACGTAATCTAAAGGTTCAAACTCTGATAATAATCTCTTGAGCCAGATGAGTTCCTTTGTGGCTTCACTAGCAGCCATAAGCTCTGCCTCAGTCGTAGACAGTGCGACCGAACCCTGCAGCTTACTGTTCCAGGTTACTGCAGCACCGCAATACATAGCCACAATTCCAGTTGTTGATCTCCTGGTTCCCAAGTCACCAGCAAAATCTGCATCGCTATATATTTTCAGAACATTTTCATTCGATTTATATTGAAGTCCATAACTGATAGTGCCACTTAAGTACTTTAGAATTCGCTTGACTGAAATCCAATCTGCTTCAGTAGGATTGTTTACTGCTCTTGCTACCCTTCCAACAGCAAACGCAATATCAGGCCTTCTTGAGATTGCCAAATATAACAAAGAGCCGACGGCCTCGCGGTAAGGTACGTCATGCCGGAGCGGAATTTCTTTGTTACCACCATTATCCTGATCAATTGGTGTAACCGCAGCATTAACAGTGTCCATATTAAACTTAAGAAGCAGTCCCCTAGTATATGCTGCCTGATTCAAAAATATAGATCCGTCGTCTCGTTTTTCAATATGCATTCCCAAATAATCACTTACCAATCCAGTCGTAATACGAAATTCACCTCTTAGATTGTTTATAAAAGTATCAACTTCATTGTTGCTAGTCCCAATAACCAGACCATCGTCTACGTAAATTACAACACACAGGATATTCGCTTCATTTATTCGGATGAATAAACATGGGTCGGCCTCACTAACCCTCAGATCCTGAGCCTCAATGAAATCCACAAATCTTCTGTTCCAACAGCGTGGTGACTGTTTTAACCCATACAAACTTTTCTTAAGGTGACAAATACGACCCGTGTTATCTTGAAATCCCTCTGGTTGTAACATATAAACTTCTTCGGAAAGTTCTCCGTATAAAAATGCGGTTCTGATATCAAATTGCCTCAACTCCATCTTTCTTGCTGCTACGAGTGCCAACAACATCCTGATTGTATCATATCTTGCAACAGGGCTAAAGGTTTCATCAAAGTCAATACCTATTCGTTGAGAGCATCCCTTTACCACCAAACGAGCCTTGAATTTAATTAAACCATCTGGAGACTGTTTGTGTCGTAATACCCAGCGATTTTGCAATATGTGAGCACCGGCAGGAGGCTTAACCAAATTCCAGGTTTCATTTTCAGCATGAGCTTCCAGCTCTTCTTTCATAGCCGTTAACCAATCCCTGGCTTCCACAGAACTAATTGCCTCGTTGTACGTCAGAGGACAAGTTACAGCCGCCAATGTAGCGTATTCGCCACTCCTTTGCCAAAGCGGTTGTTTCTTGATACGCTCTCCTCTACGTGGCTCAACTGTTATATTTTTTATATCCTCTTCTTTCATCGCTTCATTTTCTTCCCCCGAATCAGATGATTCTATGCTGCGATGTTCGCTATCCTGCTGAATTTCTGAAGTAGTGGGAGATTTTTCTATATCTTCCAAAATCACAGTCGATGTAGAGCATGTTTGTTCCGGTTTAAATATAACATCATGACTACAAACAATATCTCGTTTCGAAGGAACATAAATGCGATAACCGTCCTTGTCATTTACGTACCCAACCAAATAACCGAATATACTTTTGTTATCAAATTGACTTCGAAATCTGTTCGGTATATAAACGTAGCAACCTGTACCAAAAATTCGCAAGTTACTTAATGTACCAACATCCCGCTTATGCCATAACTCAAATGGTGACTTATCATTTACTGGAGTTCTTCCTGTACGATTTAGTATATACACAGCTGTATTACACGCTTCTGCCCATAACCTTTTCGATAAGTTTGTTGGATTCAACATTGATCTTGCAGCCTTTACTATTGTTCGATTCTCCCTCTCAGCTGCTCCGTTCTGCTGAGGGCAATATGGAGAGACTATACGTAAGTTGATACCATATTCATTAGCAATATTTTTAACAGCAGTGCATGTGAACTCAGTTCCGCCATCACATAACAATGTCTTAATGATATGTCCCAACGTTTTGCTTTCATTTACAAATGTTTTAAAGCAATTTGCGACCTCACTTTTGCTTTTAATAAAAAAAATTCGACGATATTTGCTAAAATCATCTTTAAAACACACGAAATATCGCGATCCGCCACTAGAATCCACTGACATAGGTCCAACAACGTCAGCATTGATGATATCTCCAATCATTTTTCCTCTTTCTGTCCTAGACCTAAACGGAAGTTTGTGTGCCTTCCCAAGAGCACATCCATCGCAGAATTCATCATTTCCTGTATTGCGGACATCCACACCAATTCGTTTCAGCACAGCCTTTATATGTTGTTTACTTTGGTGTGCCATTCGTTCGTGGTGAACCTGCAACGTATCTGCGACTGTTGCAACATTTACTACAGCTGATGTTTCAGGACTTGGGAGTTGCATATTCATTATGTACATGCCATTGACGTAATTTCCGGTAGCACAAACCATGTTTCCTTTCTTAAATGAAACACGATTTTTATCAAAAATAGCAGTATAACCATTATCGGTTGCCCTACGAACAGAGAAAAGACTCTGTCCAATTTCTGGAACATACCAAACTTCCTGAAGAAATGCTTCTGTCCATTGACCAGCTACAAGCATTTTAACATTAATTGTTCCTGAACCGTAAGCCTTAATTATACGCATATTTGCTATAGTCACATCAACAGGCACTGGGAAAAGTTTGTACGTCACAAAGTATTCCTTACTTGACGTCATGTGCTGTGATGCACCCGAATCACAACAAAAAGTATTCTTTATTGACAGTTCCGGTGATGCATGAAATGCATTACCCGATTTATTTAACGATGAGTTCTTGTCTCCATCCTTCTTCAGCTTTGGACAACTATCGATCCAGTGACCCATCTTTTAACAATAGCGACATGGCCATCGTTTCTTAGGATCAGATTTTCCCGAATTACGCCCTGCATCAGAACCAGTATGGTTGGTCTTAGTCGACTCGGCAACAGAGTGTTTCTCAGAATCACCAGCTCTACTTTTCGTTTTAACTACAAATGCACCCGAACCATTTGTTTTCTGTGTTCGCAAATCAATAGCACACAGCTTTTCTAATAGAGAATTTATTGTACGTTGTTTTACATCCATTGCTTCCCAAACATTACGAAATTCATGATATTCTGGACCCAACGTACACATTATTCGTCCCAAAAGCATTTTATCGCTTAAAGCAGGCTCTTTCTGTCTGCGCAACTCAGAATTTAAATCGGTGAATATTTGTTGCATTTTAGCTACATGAATAGTAGTGTCGTCGGCTGAATCTCTACTATAAGTATAAAACTGTTCCATTAACAGATCTAACCTTTGCTCGCTACTTCGTTCAAAGCGACTACATAATTTTGTCCATATTTCATGCGCAGTACTACAGGTTAAAACCAATTCAGCTACAGACTTACTTAGTGCATTAGCAATAATACCAGATGCCTTTGCGTTGCATCTTTTCCATTGAGCATAATTATCGCGTTCTGTAGCGTCTGAACTGTCACTAATAGTTGGACATTTTGACAGACCATTTACGATATCGACTAAATCGTATTGTTCAAATTGCATGTTCATCTGCCATTTCCATTTCAACCAGTCTTCAGGACCAGGCCCGTGCGCAGGATTTGTCCATGGGAGGGGTTGGGTTGGGAACAGGGAAGACCTCAAAGGTTGATTGAATGATTTCAATCAACGCCTCAAACGGGCCCAAACATTCATAAAACATAAACTAGGTTGCGATACTCCCAATAATAAAGTTAGGTTAGGGGGGGGGGGGGGGGGGGTTCAAGAACATTTTTCAATGCAATTTGGCCCTGATTTCTATCAATATTAATTCGCCTTGAAGGCCTCCAAAGTTCTCTTACGTCTGCCCAGTTTGTTGGCACCTTTCTTTCACCTGCCCGCACCAACCCTGGTTAACGTTCGCCCATTGCACTGAAAACATATTGACTCTACGAATTTGTTTGATGAATTCCGAAATTTTCCAAAAATTAGAGCAATTTACGAGGAAATTTAGCCTGAAGTAAAGAGTTGTCATGCAACGATAATTTTTCCTGCTAGTACGCCAAATGTTCACTCCCCATTGGAAAAGACTCGGATTTCGTTTTTTGGACAACTCGTTGTGACCACTGTATTGGTGGGATTGTTGACTTATATTCCTGAAAATGACCCCACGGCAGTTATGCCTATCGATATCGCATTGGGGTATGCTGTTTCTATTTTAATTTTGAAAGAATCGCAAAATATCGCAAGAAAACAGTATCTGTCACTTTGACATATCTGTCACTTTGACACATCCTAGACAGCTTGAAACATTATACTTTTTGCTAAAACTAGGCATATGAGCCGTAGAATGTTCTTAGGGTCATTTTGAGACATAAAACTCCATGATCGGAGCAATACTATGGCCACAGCAAGTTGTCCAGAAATGCATGCCAAAGTCCAATTTTAACATGGCTTTTATATGGGAGTGTGGTTATAAAATTCTGGTTACTTAGGACAATTGACCCCCTCCTTAACATATTCTTTAAAGCATTGAAATTTGGGTAGGTATTCAATATTTATCTATTTTTGAATACATAATTAGGTATGTATTTATAAAGTACGTTAATAACTACACATATATTATTATATTTCCTTATATTTCAAGGGGTTATGGGAGGGGTTTGAACCCCCAAACCCCCCTCCCCCCTTTGCGCACGGGCCTGTTCAGGACCATCTAGTTTGTCGATTGTTATCCGTAACTCCGCTGTCATTGTAGTGAGCGAAACGTACAATGTCTAAATACCAACAGCGAAACACCAATACCCGAGACTACGGAATCGCACTACACAAATACTATTTGGCCTGGGCCCGTAACCTGTTAAATAAAATAACTCAGAAGCACAAAAATAGTACTTATTGTACGATAAACATGGCATACAAAAAAACAATACAGATGACTTAAAGTGAAATTTTTTTTTTTTTTTTATATATTAATATTGTCAATAGCAACCAAAACAAAAACTAAACCAAAGCGTGAGATTATAATTTTCAACACAAAGAATTACTTAACAGATTTATATCAATTTTTTAACAAAAAAGATGTAAGAGACACTATTATTGATAAGCTAAGTCAACATCAGATAAGATGGGAATTTATCAACCCTAGAAGCCCTCACGAGGGAGGTCTCTGGGAGGGGAAGTGCAGTAAAGTCAACTAAGTTTCACTTGACCCGTGTTCTTGGAAATACTAATTTGGATTTTGCAAATTTTTACACCGTTTTGACAAAAATGGAATCTATTTTGAATAGCAGACCATTATCTATTTTACCTGATAATCCTAGAGATTTAAAGCCGTTGACTCCTGGTCACTTTTTAATCCTTCGTTCTCTTACTTCCCTACCTGAGCATGATTTTACACAGAGCAATGCCTGTCGTTTGCACATATTTAACAGAATGCAGCAAATCGTGCAGCATTTTTGGAAACGGTGGTCAAGGGAAGTTGTGCCTGGTTATCAAAGAAGAGTAAAGTGGTTTAAGCGACTGCCTGATCTTGCAGCTGAGGGGAACATAGTTCTGATTCAAGAGGATAATGCTCCACCACTTCACTGGCCTTTAGGTCGCATTGTAGAAATTCATCGTGGAAAAGATAATGTAATTCGAGCTACAACCATAAAATTAAGCAATGGCAGTGTTGTCAAAAGATCCATTCATCGAATATGTGTATTGCCTACTGATGTTGAGTGATATTTTTTTTAAATTTTGTTGAGTTTTTTAGTATAGTTATAACTGATATACTTATTAAGTAGGTAATTTGTTTGTATTTGTACATTTTTTGTTTGTTTGATGTTTAACTTTGTAAATTGTTGAAATACCTACGTCCTTTCAAGGTCGGCGGTGTTAATTAATTTGTACCTATTTTTGTTACTATAGTTTTCATCTATAATTACTTTATCATATTACCCAATGTTATTTTTTGTTTATATATATATAAAAAAAAAATTATAATAATTGTCACTAAAAAAAACTTAATGTCTGAGAAAATATAAGAATAAAGTTCTTTATAGGTATTAAATATATAAAAGATTAATATAATCGAGTTCTCATTCATTTTGTTTATTAAATGTAAATGGAGTTTGCATATTTGATCTTTTGACAAAAGCAAAATCAAGATTAATAAACAAAAATAATGCATTAAGTAAAAAATTCGTAATCTGTAATTCTTACTAAAATCAATAGAATTGACTTTTGCGAATTAGGCAAATAATCGAGGAACGTAACAGCGCTTAAAAGAAGTGGGTCATTCCATTTTAAAAAATATACGTTTTATGCACCATACTTTTTGCAGTCTAACTAATTTGCAAATGTGCGTCATCCAACCTAATTGCCACCCCGTATATTCATTTTTTAGTAAATTTAACAATAAAGCCGTACTTGAAGAACGGGCTACTAAATGGACACCTTGTATATAGATGTTAACGGTAATATCCCATATTTCTTGAAGTACGAGCGACACGATTCAAGTAGTTTTATCCCGAACATAAGTCTGATAATTCGTTTTTGGCACACAAATAGGGATTTGCATTCGTTGCTGTTTCCCCACACTATAAAAGAGTTGCTAATGTGCGAGTACAACAATGCGTAATAGAACTGTATTACTGCCTTCCTTTTGAAGCTGCGACGTAGTGAAGCCATCAGAAAGTAAGATTTATTAAGTAAAGCCCGTAATTTTGTTATCTGCTGGGTCCACCGCAGACCTTAATTGGGTGGTCGTTTTTTCACACTTTTTGTCGCACTTTTTGCCCACTTTTTGTCGCACTTTTTTTCACACTTTTTGTCGCACCTTTTTCGCACTTTTTGAGGCCCTCTTTTTGCACACTTTTTTCGCAATTTTTGCGCACGTTTTGTCGCACTTTCTTACGCACTTTTTGCGCACTTTCTTCGCACTTTTTCTCACACTTTTTGTCGTACTTTTTGCGCACTTTTTGTCGCACTTTTTGCGCACTTTTTTCGAACTTATTTCGCACTTTTTGTCGCACTTTTTTTGCACACTTTTTTCGCACTTTTTTTGCACACTTTTATCGCACTTTTTTTGCACTTTTTTGCACACTTTTCTCGCACTTTTTGCGCACTTCTTGTCGCACTTTTTGCGCACTTTTTTCGCACTGTTTTTCACTTTGCGCACTTTTTTTCCCACTTTTTTCGAGCTTTTTTCGTACTTTTTTACACTTTTTGTCGCATTTTTTGCGCACTTTTTGTCGCACTTTTTTTCACACTTTTTGTCGTACTTTTTGCGCACTTTTTGTCGCACTTTTTGCGCACTTTTTTCGAACTTATTTCGCACTTTTTGTCGCACTTTTTTTGCACACTTTTTTCGCACTTTTTTTGCACACTTTTATCGCACTTTTTTGCACTTTTTTGCACACTTTTTTCGCACTTTTTGCGCACTTCTTGTCGCACTTTTTGCGCAC
This sequence comes from Pyrocoelia pectoralis, assembly GCA_036250285.1. Lineage (NCBI taxonomy): Eukaryota > Metazoa > Arthropoda > Insecta > Coleoptera > Lampyridae > Pyrocoelia > Pyrocoelia pectoralis. Next base: position 54,409,382 of record CM070074.1, read on the forward strand.
TTTTTTCGCAGTTTTTCACTTTGCGCACTTTTTTTCGCACTTTTTTCGAGCTTTTTTCGTACTTTTTTACACTTTTTGTCGCATTTTTTGCGCACTTTTTGTCGCACTTTTTTTCACACTTTTTGCGCACTTTTTTGCGATACTTCCCGTATTTCCTATATTTCCCTTTACCTTTTTTTCATGTTTTTATTTCAAATATGTGTAAATAATAAAGTTAGTAATGTGGAAGAGATCATTTGATAGGTCTTATACCATAAACAGACAAAAACATAATTCTCTCTAAGATTTCCTGCCCACTAATTAATAATTTCTATTACTGATTAAGTGATTAGAGTGTAAAAATATAAATTCATAAGGCCCAAGACACATTTATACTTTAAATTACATTTTAAAAAGATATACCGTAGTATTACTGGGGGGCCCCGCATCGCGAGGCCCGAAGTGAGCGCCTCCTGCGCATGTTCGCAAATCCGCCTCTGCACAGGTCAGAAAAAAAAGTCAGAAAAGTCAGAAAAAAAACTTACAAATACTAACGGTAGGCAACGACAACAGCGGCGGAGCTACGCCGCTCTCGTGGCGCACGGCACTAACGGTAGGCAACGACAATAACAGCGGAGCTACGAGCCCTCGTCGCGCAGGGGCATACGCGCGGTGCGTGAGGTGACAATGATGTGGGGCGGTGGGGTCGCACTTTTTTTCACACTTTTTGCCGCACTTTTTCGCAATTTTTGCCGCAGTTTTTGCGCACTTTTTCCGCACTTTTTGCGCACTTTTTCTCGCACTTTTTTCACACTTTTTGCCACACTTTTTGCGCACTTTACTCGCACTTTTTGCGCACTTTCTGCCGCACTTTTTCGCAATTTTTTCCGCACTTTTTGTCGCACTTTTTCCCACTTTTTCGCACTTTTTTCGCACTTTTTGCGCACTTTTTGCGCACTTTTTGTCGCACTTATTGCGCACCTTTTTCGCACTTTTTGTCGCACCGTTTGCGCACTATTTGCGCACTTTTTGTCGCACTTTTTGCGGCACCTTTTCGCACTTTTTTCCGCACTTTTTGCGCAATTTTTGTCGAACTTTTTTTCACACTTTTTGTCGCACTTTTTTGCATTTTTTTGCACACTTTTTTCGCATTTTTTGCACACTTTTTTCGCACTTTATCCGCACGTTTTGCCGCACTTTTTGTCGCACTTTTTCGCACTCTTTGTCGCACTGTTTCGCACTTTTTTTGGCACTTTTTGCGCACTTTTTGTCACACTTATTGCGCACATTTTTCAGCACTTCTTTCACACTTTTTTGCGCACATTTTGTCGCAATTTTTTCGCACTTTTTTCCGCACTTTTTGCGCAATTTTTGTCGCACTTTTTTTCACACTTTTTGTAGCACTGTTTCGCACTTTTTGCGCACTTTTTGTCGCACTTTTTTGCGCACTTTTTGTCGCGCTTTTTCGCACTTTTTGCGCACTTGTTGTCGCACTGTTTCGCACTTCTTTTGGCACTTTTTGGGCACTTTTTGTCGCACTTATTGCGCACTTTTTTGAGCACTTTTTTCGCACTTTTTTTCACACTTTTTGTCGCACTTTTTCGCAATTTTTGCGCACTTTTTTCGCACTTTTTGTCGCACTATTTGCGCACTTCTTGTCGCACTTTTGCGGCACCTTTTAGCACTTTTATTTTTGTCGCACTTTTTGTCGCACTTTTTTGCACACCTTTTTGCACACTTTTTCGCATTTTTGTACACTTTTTTCGCACTTTTTCCGCACGTTTTGGCGCACTTTTTGTCGCACTTTTTCTCACTTTTTGTCGCACTGTTTCGCACTTTTTTTGGCACTTTTTGCGCACTTTTTGTCGCACTTATTGCGCACTTTTTTGAGCACTTTTTTCGCACTTTTTTGCGCACATTTTGTCGCACTTTTTTCGCACTTTTTTCCGCACTTTTTGCGCAATTTTTGTCGCACTTTTTTTCACACTTTTTGTCGCACTTTTTTGCACACTTTTTTGCACACTTTTTTCGCATTTTTTGCACACTTTTTTCGCACTTTTGCCGCACGTTTTTGCGCACTTTTTGTTGCACTTTTTTGCGCACTTTTTGTCGCACTTTTTGACACTTCTTCTCGTAGCCTGGCGCGTTTTTGCACAGGGCTATCCAGAAAGAACCTGCGGCTACTTGTGGGCATACTTTCTGGGCACTGTAAACTTAACAAGCACATGCACCGCATGGGCTTGGTTGAATCACCATCCTGTAGAGGATGCTACACAGAAGATGAGACGGCGCAACACATACTTTGTGAGTGTCCCGTACTTGTCGAATTAAGACGATCCATGTTGGGGGACTCCTGGCCGGACATGGCTAAGATTAGAGCCGCTTCCCCGTCCAGCATCCTCAGGTTTATCTCACGTGTGGGATGGCTTGAGTGATGCTGCGGGGTCGAACGACTCTAATCAGGGAGGCAGCACAAAGGGCCCGAATAGGTGGCCTAAGTGCGCGTGGACTTTTGACCACCCTCCCATCGTAATCCAGAATCCAGAATCCAGACACTTCTTGCGCACTTTTTGTCGCACTTTTTTGCGTACTTTTGTCGCACTATTTTCGCACTTTTTGTCGCTCCGTTTGCGCACTATTTGCGCACTTCTTATCGCACTTTTTGCCGCACATTATCGCACTTTTTTCCGCACTTTTTTCGCACTCTTTTTCGCACTTTTTTCACACTTGTAACACTTTCTCGCACTTTTTTGCGCATTTTTTGCAGCACTTTTTGCCCATTTTTTGAGCATTTATTCGCACTTTTTTCACACTTTTTGTCGCACTTTTTGCGCACTTCTTGTCGCAATTTTTGTCGCACATTATCGCACTTTTTTCCGCACTTTTTTCGCACTTTTAGTCGCACCGTCATCGCAAGTCAGAAAAAAGTCAGAAAGAAGTCAGAAAGAAACTCAGAAAAAAGTCAGAAAAAAGTCGGAAAAAAAGCCAGAAAAAAGTCAGAAAAAAAGTCAGAAAAAGGTCGGAAAAAATGTCAGAAGAAAACAAAAAAAAAGTCTGTCGCACTTTTTGTCGCAGTTTCGCACTTTTTTTTGCACTTTTTCCTTCGAACATATACTTTTTCGCACTTTTTTTGCGCACTTTTAGTCGCACCGTCACCGCAAGTCAGAAAAAAGTCAGAAAGAAGTCTGAAAACAAGTCAGAAAAAAAGTCAGAAAAGTCAGAATAAATTCAGAAAAAGTCAGAAAAAAGTCAGAACAAAAAGTCAGAAAAAGGTCGAAAAAAATGTCAGAAGAAAGCAAAAAAAAAGTCTGTCACACTTTTTGTCGCAGTTTCGCACTTTTACTTTTTGCTCACTTTTTGTCGCACTTATTGCGCACTTTTTTAAGCACTTTTTTCGCACTTTTTTGCGCACATTTTGTCGCACTTTTTCCGCATTTTTTGCGCAATTTTTGTCGCACTTTTTTTCACACTGTTTGTCGCAATTTTTGTCGCAATTTTTTGCACACTTTTTTCGCATTTTTTGCACACTTTTTTCGCACTTTTTCCGCACGTTTTCGCGCACATTTTGTCGCACTTTTTTCGCACTTTTTTCCGCACTTTTTGCGCAATTTTTTTCGCACTTTTTTTCACGCTTTTCTCGCATTTTTTGCACACTTTTTTCGCACTTTTCCCACACGTTTTGGCGCACTTTTTGTCGCACTTTTTCGCACTTTTTGTCGCACAGTTTCGCACTTTTCTGCGCACTTTTTGCGCACTTTTTGTCGCACATTTTTGCGCACTTTTTGTCGCACTTTTTCGCACTTTTTGTCGCTCTGTTTCGCACTTTTTTGCGCACTTTTTGCGCACTTTTTGTCGCACTTTTTTGCGCACTTTTTGTCGCACTTTTTCGCACTTTTTGCGCAATTTTTGTCGCACTTTTTTCACACTTTTTGTCGCACTTTTTTGCACACTTTTTTCGCATTTTTTGCACACTTTTTTCGCACTTTTGCCGAACGTTTTTGCGCACTTTTTGTCGCACTGTTTTGCGCACTTTTTGTCGCACTTTTTGGCACTTCTTGCGCACTTTTTGTCGCACTTTTTTGCGCACTTTTTTCGCACTTTTTGTCGCTCCGTTTGCGCACTATTTGCGCACTTTTTGTCGCACTTTTTGCCGCACATTATCGCAGTTTTCCGCACTTTTTTCGCACTCTTTTTCGCACTTTTTTCACACTTTTTGTAACACTTTCTCGCACTTTTTTGCGCATTTTTTGCAGCACTTTTTGCCCATTTTTTGGAGCATTTATTCGCACTTTTTTCACACTTTTTGCGCACTTCTTGTCGCAATTTTGTCGCACATTATCGCACTTTTTTCCGCACTTTTTTCGCACTTTATTGCGCTCTTTTAGTCGCACCGTCACCGCAAGTCAGAAAAAAGTCAGAAAGAAGCCTGAAAACAAGTCAGAAAAAAACTCAGAAAAAAGTCAGAAAAAAGTCGGAAAAAAAGTCAGAAAAAAGTCAGAAAAAAAGTCAGAAAAAGGTCGGAAAAAATGTCAGAAGAAAGCAAAAAAAAAAGTCTGTCGCACTTTTTATCGCAGTTTCGCACTTTTTTTGCACTTTTTCGCACTTTTTGCTCACTTTTTGTCGCAATTTTTGTCGCACTTTTTTGCACACTTTTTTCGCATTTTTTGCACACTTTTTTCGCACTTTTTCCGCACGTTTTCGCGCACATTTTGTCGCACTTTTTTCGCACTTTTTCCGCACTTTTTGCGCAATTTTTTTCGCACTTTTTTTCACACTTTTCTCGCATTTTTTGCACACTTTTTTCGCACTTTTCCCACACGTTTTGGCGCACTTTTTGTCGCACTTTTTGGCACTTTTTGCGCACTTTTTGTCGCACTTTTTTGCGCACTTTTGTCGCACTTTTTGTCGCTCCGTTTGCGCACTATTTGCGCACTTCTTGTCGCACTTTTTGCCGCACATTATCGCACTTTTTTCCGCACTTTTTTCGCACTCTTTTTCGCACTTTTTTCACACTTTTAGTAACACTTTCTCGCACTTTTTTGCGCATTTTTTGCAGCACTTTTTGCCCATTTTTTGGAGCATTTATTCGCACTTTTTTCACACTTTTTGCGCACTTCTTATCGCAATTTTTGTCGCACATTATCGCACTTTTTTCCGCACTTTTTTCGCACTTTTTTGCGCTCTTTTAGTCGCACCGTCACCGCAAGTCAGAAAAAAGTCAGAAAGAAGCCTGAAAAAAAGTCAGAAAAAAGTCAGAAAAAAAGTCAGAAAAAGGTCGGAAAAAATGTCAGAAGAAAGCAAAAAAAAAAGTCTGTCGCACTTTTTATCGCGGTTTCGCACTTTTTTTGCACTTTTTCGCATTTTTTGCTCACTTTTTGTCGCAATTTTTGTCGCACTTTTTTGCACACTTTTTTCGCATTTTTTGCACACTTTTTTCGCACATTTTCCGCACGTTTTGGCGCACTTTTTGTCGCACTTTTTGTCGCACCGTTTCGCACTTTTTGTCGCACTTATTGCGCACTTTTTTAAGCACTTTTTTCGCACTTTTTGCGCACATTTTGTCGCACTTTTTTCGCACTTTTTTCCGCACTTTTTGCGCAATTTTTTTCGCACTTTTTTCACACTTTTTGTCGCACTTTTTTGCACACTTTTCTCGCATTTTTTGCACACTTTTTTCGCACTTTTCCAACACGTTTTGGCGCACTTTTTGTCGCACTTTTTCGCACTTTTTGTCGCACAGTTTCGCACTTTTCTGCGCACTTGTTGTCGCACATTTTTGCGCACTTTTTGTCGCACTTTTTTGCGCACTTTTTGTCGCCCTTTTTGGCACTTCTTGCGCACTTTTTGTCGCACTTTTTGTCGCTCCGTTTGCGCACTATTTGCGCACTTCTTGTCGCACTTTTTGCCGCACATTATCGCACTTTTTTCCGCACTTTTTTCGCACTCTTTTTCGCACTTTTTTCACACTTTTAGTAACACTTTCTCGCACTTTTTTGCGCATTTTTTGCAGCACTTTTTGCCCATTTATTTTGAGCATTTATTCGCACTTTTTTCACACTTTTTGTCGCACTTTTTGCGCACTTCTTGTCGCACATTATCGCACTTTTTTCCGCACTTTTTTCGCACTTTTTTGCGCACATTTAGTCGCACCGTCACCGCAAGTCAGAAAAAAGTCAGAAAGAAGTCTGAAAACAAGTCAGAAAAAAGTCGGAAAAAAAGTCAGAAAAAAGTCAGAAAAAAAGTCAGAAAAAGGTCGGAAAAAATGTCAGAAGAAAGCAAAAAAAAGTGTCGCACTTTTTGTCGCAGTTTCGCACTTTTTTTTGCACTTTTTCGCACTTTTTGCTCACTTTTTGTCGCACTTAATGCGCACTTTTTTAAGCACTTTTTTCGCACTTTTTTGCGCACATTTTGTCGCACTTTTTTTCGCACTTTTTTCCGCACTTTTTGCGCAATTTTTGTCACACTTTTTTTCACACTTTTTGTCGCACTTTTTGTCGCACCGTTCGCAATATTTGCGCACTTCTTGTCGCACTTTTTGCGGCACCTTTTCGCACTTTTTTCCGCACTTTTTGCGTAATTTTTTTAGCACTTTTTTTCACACTTTTTGTCATACTTTTTTGCACACTTTTCTCGCATTTTTTGCACACGTTTTGGCGTACTTTTTGTCGCACATTATCGCACTTTTTTCCGCACTTTTTTTGCGCACTTTTAGTCGCACCGTCACCGCAAGTCAGAAAAAAGTCAGAAAGAAGTCTGAAAACAAGTCAGAAAAAAAGTCAGAAAAGTCAGAATAAATTCAGAAAAAGTCAGAAAAAGTCAGAAAAAGGTCGAAAAAAATGTCAGAAGAAAGCAAAAAAAAAGTCTGTCACACTTTTTGTCGCAGTTTCGCACTTTTACTTTTTGCTCACTTTTTGTCGCACTTATTGCGCACTTTTTTAAGCACTTTTTTCGCACTTTGTAAAGAATTGTCTTTTCAGTAATTAGTACTGCTGATATAATTATATCAGTCGGTTGACAACTCTAATTTTTAGTTCGTAAGCAAACCCTGTTACAATTTGTAAGCTGTGTAATGTTGGTTGCCTACGGTTACTATTGTTTATTTTCCCAAGGTAAATCTCAGTTGGAGACGGAAAATTCTGTTCGACGATTAAATAAATCGGTGTTTATAAAGGTTTATAATGAAAATTATAACAAATAACTAAAATACAATGGTAATTAAATAAATAAATGATAATCCTTGAATGCGGCCCAAAGTCTCATTCGACCTTGTCAATTGGCATCTATTTTGACAGTTTGCTTTTCTGTAATAAATATTAATTTATGTACAATGATTATTTACAATTTCTGCTGTTATTTAACGGAATTGGTTAATTCTGGTGGTTGTAATTATTACTCAGGACAGTTATGTAACAATTACAAGTTAAATTGAATAATTAGTCAGGTTTTCAGGTTAAGTTTAAAAAGACAGGTATCTGGTTTCTGGTATTAGGTTTTTCTATCGGAACTTATGAAAAAGTTATAACGGTAAGGTATCAATGACCAATGAGCTCGGTTTACAACCAAACGTCAGTTTCAGGTAAACGGATATTCCAAGTCTCGGTTATACTACCGTAACACAGAATATTTGGATCGGCTACACTCCGCTCGGTGTTTAACTACCGTACGTGAATGCATCCGGTAATACGGAGATTTATTAATATGCTCGGTGTTCAACTACCGTACATAAAAATACAGGGTTCCTCTGCTCGGTTATACTACCGTACAGAATCAAGTGAATTAAATCAGGAATAATCAGGGTTTTCTGCTCGGTTATACTACCATACAGAAGCGGTTATATCGGGATAAACGGAATTCTCTGCTCGGTTATACTACCGTACAGAATCAGGTGAGCGTTAATTCAAAATGTAAACAAGGATTCGGATTCGAATTCGGATTTTGAGTTCCCTTAATAATAACGGTGCTCTTCCTTATATTGGTTTTCTTTGTAGGTGGGAGTCATAGTGGGAGAGTTAGAGTGGGAATGCATGCGTGATAGTTCTTGTTAGCGACCCCTTCTGGCGAAAATTACCATTATTTGTGGAATTTCTCCAGAAGTTCTCAAACAAATAATATTATATAATTTCACATCATTACAACTTTTTTGCGCACATTTTGTCGCACTTTTTTCCGCATTTTTTGCGCAATTTTTGTCGCACTTTTTTTCACACTGTTTGTCGCAATTTTTGTCGCAATTTTTTGCACACTTTTTTCGCATTTTTTGCACACTTTTTTCGCACTTTTTCCGCACGTTTTCGCGCACATTTTGTCGCACTTTTTTCGCACTTTTTTCCGCACTTTTTGCGCAATTTTTTTCGCACTTTTTTTCACACTTTTCTCGCATTTTTTGCACACTTTTTTCGCACTTTTCCCACACGTTTTGGCGCACTTTTTGTCGCACTTTTTCTCACTTTTTTGTCGCTCTGTTTCGCACTTTTTTGCGCACTTTTTGCGCACTTTTTGTCGCACTTTTTTGCGCACTTTTTGTCGCACTTTTTCGCACTTTTTGCGCAATTTTTGTCGCACTTTTTTCACACTTTTTGTCGCACTTTTTTGCACACTTTTTTCGCATTTTTTGCACACTTTTTTCGCACTTTTGCCGAACGTTTTTGCGCACTTTTTGTCGCACTTTTTTGCGCACTTTTTGTCGCACTTTTTGGCACTTCTTGCGCACTTTTTGTCGCACTTTTTTGCGCACTTTTTTCGCACTTTTTGTCGCTCCGTTTGCGCACTATTTGCGCACTTTTTGTCGCACTTTTTGCCGCACATTATCGCACTGTTTTCCGCACTTTTTTCGCACTCTTTTTCGCACTTTTTTCACACTTTTTGTAACACTTTCTCGCACTTTTTTGCGCATTTTTTGCAGCACTTTTTGCCCATTTTTTGGAGCATTTATTCGCACTTTTTTCACACTTTTTGCGCACTTCTTGTCGCAATTTTTGTCGCACATTATCGCACTTTTTTCCGCACTTTTTTCGCACTATTTTGCGCTCTTTTAGTCGCACCGTCACCGCAAGTCAGAAAAAAGTCAGAAAGAAGCCTGAAAAAAAGTCGGAAAAAAAGTCAGAAAAAAGTCAGAAAAAAAGTCAGAAAAAGGTCGGAAAAAATGTCAGAAGAAAGCAAAAAAAAAAGTCTGTCGCACTTTTTATCGCGGTTTCGCACTTTTTTTGCACTTTTTCGCACTTTTTGCTCACTTTTTGTCGCAATTTTTGTCGCACTTTTTTGCACACTTTTTTCGCATTTTTTGCACACTTTTTTCGCACATTTTCCGCACGTTTTGGCGCACTTTTTGTCGCACTTTTTGTCGCACCGTTTCGCACTTTTTGTCGCACTTATTGCGCACTTTTTTAAGCACTTTTTTCGCACTTTTTGCGCACATTTTGTCGCACTTTTTTCGCACTTCTTTCCGCACTTTTTGCGCAATTTTTTTCGCACTTTTTTTCACACTTTTTGTCGCACTTTTTTGCACACTTTTCTCGCATTTTTTGCACACTTTTTTCGCACTTTTCCAACACGTTTTGGCGCACTTTTTGTCGCACTTTTTCGCACTTTTTGTCGCACAGTTTCGCACTTTTCTGCGCACTTGTCGCACATTTTTGCGCACTTTTTGTCGCACTTTTTTGCGCACATTTTGTCGCCCTTTTTGGCACTTCTTGCGCACTTTTTGTCGCACTTTTTTGCGCACTTTTGTCGCACTTTTTTCGCACTTTTTGTCGCTCCGTTTGCGCACTGTTTGCGCACTTCTTGTCGCACTTTTTGCCGCACATTATCGCACTTTTTTCCGCACTTTTTTCGCACTCTTTTTCGCACTTTTTTCACACTTTTAGTAACACTTTCTCGCACTTTTTTGCGCATTTTTTGCAGCACTTTTTGCCCATTTTTTTTGAGCATTTATTCGCACTTTTTTCACACTTTTTGTCGCACTTTTTGCGCACTTCTTGTCGCACATTATCGCACTTTTTTCCGCACTTTTTTGCGCACATTTAGTCGCACCGTCACCGCAAGTCAGAAAAAAGTCAGAAAGAAGTCTGAAAACAAGTCAGAAAAAAGTCGGAAAAAAAGTCAGAAAAAAGTCAGAAAAAAAGTCAGAAAAAGGTCGGAAAAAATGTCAGAAGAAAGCAAAAAAAAGTGTCGCACTTTTTGTCGCAGTTTCGCACTTTTTTTTGCACTTTTTCGCACTTTTTGCTCACTTTTTGTCGCACTTAATGCGCACTTTTTTAAGCACTTTTTTCGCACTTTGTTGCGCACATTTTGTCGCACTTTTTTCGCACTTTTTTCCGCACTTTTTGCGCAATTTTTGTCGCACTTTTTTTCACACTTTTTGTCGCACTTTTTGTCGCACCGTTCGCAATATTTGCGCACTTCTTGTCGCACTTTTTGCGGCACCTTTTCGCACTTTTTTCCGCACTTTTTGCGTAATTTTTTTAGCACTTTTTTTCACACTTTTTGTCATACTTTTTTGCACACTTTTCTCGCATTTTTTGCACACGTTTTGGCGTACTTTTTGTCGCACATTATCGCACTTTTTTCCGCACTTTTTTCGCACTTTTTTTGCGCACTTTTAGTCGCACCGTCACCGCAAGTCAGAAAAAAGTCAGAAAGAAGTCTGAAAACAAGTCAGAAAAAAAGTCAGAAAAGTCAGAATAAATTCAGAAAAAGTCAGAAAAAAGTCAGAAAAAGGTCGAAAAAAATGTCAGAAGAAAGCAAAAAAAAAGTCTGTCACACTTTTTGTCGCAGTTTCGCACTTTAACTTTGTGCTCACTTTTTGTCGCACTTATTGCGCACTTTTTTAAGCACTTTTTTCGCACTTTTTGCGCACATTTTGTCGCACTTTTTTCGCACTTTTTTCCGCACTTTTTGCGCAATTTTTTTCGCACTTTTTTTCACACTTTTTGTCGCACTTTTTTGCACACTTTTCTCGCATTTTTTGCACACTTTTTTCGCACTTTTCCAACACGTTTTGGCGTACTTTTTGTCGCACTTTTTCGCACTTTTTGTCGCACAGTTTCGCACTTTTCTGCGCACTTTTTGTCGCACATTTTTGCGCACTTTTTGTCGCACTTTTTGGCACTTTTTGCGCACTTTTTGTCGCACTTTTTTGCGCACTTTTGTCGCACTTTTTGTCGCTCCGTTTGCGCACTATTTGCGCACTTCTTGTCGCACTTTTTGCCGCACATTATCGCACTTTTTTCCGCACTTTTTTCGCACTCTTTTTCGCACTTTTTTCACACTTTTAGTAACACTTTCTCGCACTTTTTTGCGCATTTTTTGCAGCACTTTTTGCCCATTTTTTGGAGCATTTATTCGCACTTTTTTCACACTTTTTGCGCACTTCTTGTCGCAATTTTTGTCGCACATTATCGCACTTTTTTCCGCACTTTTTTCGCACTTTTTTGCGCTCTTTTAGTCGCACCGTCACCGCAAGTCAGAAAAAAGTCAGAAAGAAGCCTGAAAACAAGTCAGAAAAAAACTCAGAAAAAAGTCAGAAAAAAGTCGGAAAAAAAGTCAGAAAAAAGTCAGAAAAAAAGTCAGAAAAAGGTCGGAAAAAATGTCAGAAGAAAGCAAAAAAAAAAGTCTGTCGCACTTTTTATCGCGGTTTCGCACTTTTTTTGCACTTTTTCGCACTTTTTGCTCACTTTTTGTCGCAATTTTTGTCGCACTTTTTTGCACACTTTTTTCGCATTTTTTGCACACTTTTTTCGCACATTTTCCGCACGTTTTGGCGCAATTTTTGTCGCACTTTTTTCACACTTTTTGTCGCACTTTTTTGCACACTTTTTTCGCATTTTTTGCACACTTTTTTCGCACTTTTGCCGAACGTTTTTGCGCACTTTTTGTCGCACTTTTTTGCGCAATTTTTGTCGCACTTTTTGGCACTTCTTGCGCACTTTTTGTCGCACTTTTTTGCGCACTTTTTGCCGCTCCGTTTGCGCACTATTTGCGCACTTTTTGTCGCACTTTTTGCCGCACATTATCGCACTTTTTTCCGCACTTTTTTCGCACTCTTTTTCGCACTTTTTTCACACTTTTTGTAACACTTTCTCGCACTTTTTTGCGCATTTTTTGCAGCACTTTTTGCCCATTTTTTGGAGCATTTATTCGCACTTTTTTCACACTTTTTGCGCACTTCTTGTCGCAATTTTTGTCGCACATTATCGCACTTTTTTCCGCACTTTTTTCGCACTTTTTTGCGCTCTTTTAGTCGCACCGTCACCGCAAGTCAGAAAAAAGTCAGAAAGAAGCCTGAAAACACGTCAGAAAAAAACTCAGAAAAAAGTCAGAAAAAAGTCGGAAAAAAAGTCAGAAAAGTCAGAAAAAAAGTCAGAAAAAGGTCGGAAAAAATGTCAGAAGAAAGCAAAAAAAAAAGTCTGTCGCACTTTTTATCGCAGTTTCGCACTTTTTTTGCACTTTTTCGCACTTTTTGCTCACTTTTTGTCGCAATTTTTGTCGCACTTTTTTGCACACTTTTTTCGCATTTTTTGCACACTTTTTTCGCACTTTTTCCGCACGTTTTGGCGCACTTTTTGTCGCACCGTTTCGCACTTTTTGTCGCACTTATTGCGCACTTTTTTAAGCACTTTTTTCGCACTTTCTGCGCGCATTTTGTCGCACTTTTTTCGCACTTTTTTCCGCACTTTTTGCGCAATTTTTTTCGCACTTTTTTTCACACTTTTTGTCGCACTTTTTTGCACACTTTTCTCGCATTTTTTGCACACTTTTTTCGCACTTTTCCAACACGTTTTGGCGTACTTTTTGTCGCACTTTTTCGCACTTTTTGTCGCACAGTTTCGCACTTTTCTGCGCACTTTTTGTCGCACATTTTTGCGCACTTTTTGTCGCACTTTTTGGCACTTTTTGCGCACTTTTTGTCGCACTTTTTTGCGCACTTTTGTCGCACTTTTTGTCGCTCCGTTTGCGCACTATTTGCGCACTTCTTGTCGCACTTTTTGCCGCACATTATCGCACTTTTTTCCGCACTTTTTTCGCACTCTTTTTCGCACTTTTTTCACACTTTTAGTAACACTTTCTCGCACTTTTTTGCGCATTTTTTGCAGCACTTTTTGCCCATTTTTTTTGAGCATTTATTCGCAGTTTTTTCACACTTTTTGTCGCACTTTTTGCGCACTCTTATCGCACATTATCGCACTTTTTTCCGCACTTTTTTCGCACTTTTTTGCGCACATTTAGTCGCACCGTCACCGCAAGTCAGAAAAAAGTCAGAAAGAGGTCTGAAAACAAGTCAGAAAAAAACTCAGAAAAATGTCAGAAAAAAGTCGGAAATAAAGTCTGAAAAAAGTCAGAAAAAAAGTCAGAAAAATGTCGGAAAAAATGTCAGAAGAAAGCAAAAAAAAAAGTCTGTCGCAATTTTTGTCGCAGTTTCGCACTTTTTTTTGCACTTTTTCGCACTTTTTGCTCACTTTTTGTCGCACTTAATGCGCACTTTTTTAAGCACTTTTTTCGCACTTTTTTGCGCACATTTTGTCGCACTTTTTTCACACTTTTTGTCGCACCGTTCGCAATATTTGCGCACTTCTTGTCGCACTTTTTGCGGCACCTTTTCGCACTTTTTTCCGCACTTTTTGCGTAATTTTTTCGCACTTTTTTTCACACTTTTTGTCACTTTTTTGCACACTTTTCTCGCATTTTTTTCACACTTTTTTCGCACTTTTCCACACGTTTTGGCGTACTTTTTGTCGCACTTTTTCGCACTTTTTGTCGCACTGTTTCGCACTTTTTTGCGCACTTTTTGCGCACTTTTTGTCGCACTTTTTTGCGCACTTTTTCGCACTTTTTGCGCAATTTTTGTCGCACTTTTTTTCACACTTTTTGTCGCACTTTTTTGCACACTTTTTTTGCATTTTTTGCACACTTTTTTCGCACTTTTGCCGCACGTTTTGGCGCACTTTTTGTCGCACTTTTTTGCGCACTTTTTGTCACACTTTTTGGCACTTTTTGCGCACTTTTTATCGCACTTTTATGCGTACTTTTGTCGCACTTTTTCGCACATTTTGCGCACTTTTTGTCGCACGAATTGTGCACTTTTCTGCGCACTTTTTTCGCACTTTTTGTCGCTCCGTTTGCGCACTATTTGCGCACTTCTTGTCGCACTTTTTGCCGCACATTATCGCACTTTTTTCCGCACATTTTCGCACTCTTTTTCGCACTTTTTTCACACTTTTTTTAACACTCTTTCGCACCTTTTTGCGCATTTTTTGCAGCACTTTTTGCCCATTTTTTTGAGCATTTATTCGCACTTTTTTCACACTTTTTGTCGCTCTTTTTGCGCACTTCTTGTCGCAATTTTTGATGCACATTATCGCACTTTTTTGCGCATTTTTTGCGCACTTTATGCGCACTTTATTCGCACTTTTTCACACTTTTTGTCGCACTTTTTTCGCACTTTTTTTGAGCATTTTTTGCCGCACTTTTTGCGCACTTTTTGTCGCACCGTCACCGCAAGTCAGAAAAAAGTCAGAAAGAAGTCAGAAAACAAGTCAGAAAAAAATCAGAAGTCACAAAAGTCAGAAAAAAGTCAGAAAAAAGACAGAAAAAAAGTCAGAAAAAAAGTCAGAAAAGTCAGAATAAATTCAGAAAAAAAGTCAGGAAAAAGTCAGAAAAAAGTCAGAACAAAAAGTCAGAAAAAGGTCGAAAAAAATGTCAGAAGAAAGCAAAAAAAAAAGTCTGTCACACTTTTTGTCGCAGTTTCGCACTTTTACTTTTTGCTCACTTTTTGTCGCACTTATTGCGCACTTTTTTAAGCACTTTTTTCGCACTTTTTTGCGCACATTTTGTCCCACTTTTTTCCGCATTTTTTGCGCAATTTTTGTCGCACTTTTTTTCACACTGTTTGTCGCAATTTTTGTCGCACTTTTTTGCACACTTTTTTCGCATTTTTTGCACACTTTTTTCGCACTTTTTCCGCACGATTTGGCACACTTTTTGTCGCACTTTTTCGCACGTTTTGTCGCACTGTTTCGCACTTTTTGCGCACTTTTTGTCGCACTTATTGCGCACTTTTTTAAGCACCTTTTTCGCACTTTTTGCGCACATTTTGTCGCACTTTTTTCGCACTTTCTTCCGCACTTTTTTCGCAATTTTTTTCGCACTTTTTTTCACACTTTTCTCGCATTTTTTGCACACTTTTTTCGCACTTTTCCCACACGTTTTGGCGCAATTTTTGTCGCACTTTTTCGCACTTTTTTCGCACAGTTTCGCACTTTTCTGCGCACTTTTTGCGCACTTTTTGTCGCACATTTTTGCGCACTTTTTGTCGCACTTTTTGTCGCACTGTTTCGCACTTTTTTGTGCACTTTTTGCGCACTTTTTGTCGCACTTTTTTGCGCACTTTTTGTCGCACTTTTTGTCGCACTTTTTCCGTACTTTTTGTCGCACCTTTTCGCACTAAAAAGTCGGAAAAAAGTCAGAAAAAAGTCAGAAAAAAAGTCAGAAAAAAAGTCAGAAAACTAGTCAGAAAAAAGTCAGAAAAAGTTTTTGCTCTTTTTGCACAATTTTTGTGCACTTTTTCTCGCACTTTTTCGCACTTTTTTTCACTTTTTTTGCGCACTTTTTGTCGCACTTTTTCGCACTTTTTGCGCACTTTTTGTGCACTTTTTGTCGCACCGTTTGCGCACTATTAGTCGCACTTTTTTTCACTTTTTTTGCGCACTTTTTGTCGCAACTTTTCGCACTTTTGCCGCACTTTTTGCGCACTTTTTGTCGAACTTTTTTCCACACTTTTTTTGCACACTTTTTTCGCACTTTTTGCACACTTTTTTCGCACTTTTTCCGCACGTTTTGCGCACTTTTTGTCGCACTTTTTCGCACATTTTTTCGCACTTTATTCGCAATTTTGTCGCACTTTTTGTCGCACTTTTTCCGTACTTTTTGTCGCACCTTTTCGCACTATTTGCCGCACTTTTTTTCACACTTTTTGCACACTTTTTCGCACATTTTGCGCACTTTTTGTCGCACTTTTCCGCACATTTTTCCGCACTTTTTGTCGCACTTTTTCCCACTCTTTGCGCACTTTTTATCGCACTTTTTGTCACACTTTTTCGCACTTTTTTGCGCACTTTTTGTCGCACTTTTTGCGCACGTTTTGTCCCACTTTTCGCACTTTTTGTCGCACTTTTTTCAAACTTTTTGCGCACTTTTTTCACACCTTTGTCGCACATTTTGTCGCACTTTTTCGCACTTTTTGCACACTTTTTTCGCACTTTTTCGGCACTTTTTGTCGCACTTTTGGCGCACTTTATCAGCACTTTTTTTGCGAATTTATTTGCACTTTTTTCACACTTTTTGTCGCAATTTTTGTCGCACCGTTTGTGCACTATTTTCAAGAAAGTCAGAAAAAGTCAGAAAAAAAGTCAGAAAAAAGTCAGAAAAAAAGTCAGAAAAAGAAGTCAGAAAAAAAGTCAGAAAAAAGTCAGGTCAGAAAAAAGTCAGAAAAGTCATAAAAAAAGTCAGAAGAAAGTCAGAAAAAAAGTCAGAAAAAAGTCAGAAAAAAGTCAGAAAAAAAGTCAGAAAAAAAATCAGAAAAAGTCTGAAAAAAGTCAGAAGTCAGAAAAAAATCAGAAAAAAAAGTCAAAAAAAAGCCAGAAAAAGTCAGAAAAGTCAGAAAAAAAAGTCAAAAAAAGTCAGGAAAAAAAGTCTAGAAAATCAGAAAAAAGTAGGAAAAAAAAACAGAAAAAAGTCAGAATAAAAGTTAGAAAAAAAGTCGGAAAAAAATCAGAAAAAGTCAGAAAAAAAACAGAAAAAAGTCAGAATAAGTCAGGAAAAAAAGTCGGAAAAAAGTCAGAAAAAAACAAAAAAGTCAGAATAAGTCAGAAAAAAAAGTCGGAAAAAAGTCAGAAAAAAAGTCAGAAAAAAAGTCAGAAGAAGTCAGAAAAAAGTCAGAAAAAAAGTCAGAAAAGTCAGAATAAATTCAGAAAAAAAGTCAGGAAAAAGTCAGAAAAAAGTCAGAACAAAGTCAGAAAAAGGTCGAAAAAAATGTCAGAAGAAAGCAAAAAAAAAGTCTGTCACACTTTTTGTCGCAGTTTCGCACTTTTACTTTTTGCTCACTTTTTGTCGCACTTATTGCGCACTTTTTTAAGCACTTTTTTCGCACTTTTTTGCGCACATTTTGTCCCACTTTTTTCCGCATTTTTTGCGCAATTTTTGTCGCACTTTTTTTCACACTGTTTGTCGCAATTTTTGTCGCACTTTTTTGCACACTTTTTTCGCATTTTTTGCACACTTTTTTCGCACTTTTTCCGCACGATTTGGCGCACTTTTTGTCGCACTTTTTCGCACGTTTTGTCGCACTGTTTCGCACTTTTTGTCGCACTTATTGCGCACTTTTTTAAGCACCTTTTTCGCACTTTTTGCGCACATTTTGTCGCACTTTTTTCGCACTTTTTTCCGCACTTTTTTCGCAATTTTTTTCGCACTTTTTTTCACACTTTTCTCGCATTTTTTGCACACTTTTTTCGCACTTTTCCCACACGTTTTGGCGCACTTTTTGTCGCACTTTTTCGCACTTTTTTCGCACAGTTTCGCACTTTTCTGCGCACTTTTTGCGCACTTTTTGTCGCACATTTTTGCGCACTTTTTGTCGCACTTTTTGTCGCACTGTTTCGCACTTTTTTGTGCACTTTTTGCGCACTTTTTGTCGCACTTTTTTGCGCACTTTTTGTCGCACTTTTTCGCACTTTTTGCGCAATTTTTGTCGCACTTTTTTCACACTTTTTGTCGCACTTTTTTGCACACTTTTTTACAACACTTGTT